>JAACJT020000031.1:116257-155154 GCA_009936485.2 Gymnarchus niloticus | reverse complement strand
CCCTCCTCCTTTTGCCTTCAACCTTTCCCAACATTAGCGTCTTCTCCAGTGACTCCTGTCTTCTCATTGTGTGCCCAGAATATTTGAGCTTCTTCTTCATTATTTGTCCTTCTAATGAACAGTCAGGATTGATTTCTTTTAATATGGATTGGTTTGATGTCTTTGCATCATGTCAGCTATGCCTCCTCAGATCAGAGGGGCCACACTAACTCCTGGATGACCCATCTCGTCTTCACAGGAACTCACACACGGGCCGGCTGACCACTGGCTGACTCCGCCCATTCTTTGGCGGACCACCCCCCTCCCCCTGTTCACCTCGCTGACAGCCATCTGCAGCCAGAGATGTGAGGAAGAGGAAGAGTCCGCACAGATAACGACCCTGCCGGATAACGACCCTGCCATACTGATCAGGAACGGCGTCACTTGTGAGTAACCCGACAGCTTTCATGCTAATCATATCGGTCAAAGGTCACGTGCCATCGCCTCCCTCAGGGTTTTTTTTTTTGTCTTGGTCAGAGTAGAATCAACACTGCATTTCAATACTGTTTCATCCTTCTCATCGTTCCAGGTAAAACAACACATGTAAATTCAAACAAAAGTACAATAATCAAAAGTAAAAATAATCAATAAATAAAAGCCAAAGTCAATGAAATATTGGGAGAAGTATTGTCAATTCTCTCATGGTGGACCAGGACCAAACTCTTGGGGCATGGTAAGGATCAGATGCTCCAAGGGACTTGCCATGGTAACAACACCAGCATCCCTTAACAACACTGATTCGTGTCCCCCTATGATGACCCATTCAAGAATGCCGAGCACTTTTTGCATCTCATTCCGTCTGGCGGGAACAGTGCTCTCCCTGTTCTAAAGGCGGACGTGTTGACAGCAAACAAGCCGCTTGCATTTCCCAGGGTTCTCATGGCTTGTGGCTCGCACGGGGCCATCACCACTTTGGCACAGGCCTTCCTCTTCTGCTGGGAGGTGGTAATCATGGAGGGATCGGAATCACGACAGAGGTGAAGCCAGGTGACGGAGACACATATTGTTTGGAGTCATGCTGGGTGAAGCTGGGAGACAGAAGCACATATGTTCAGACCATGCAGGAATGACATCCAGCATGGGGAAAGAGGAAGAAAAAAGCCAGCTTCCATAAGAAAGTGTCCTTTTACCCTCCGTTAGTAGAATCAATACAAGATTAGATAAAATGGTTTGTGGAGCAGAAGCCTTATAATGAGGAATTCCATCCTTCATAACTGAACTTTGCAGTCACCCTAACTACACCAGACTGTGGCAACTTTAAAATATAGCAAACAGGGAGGTCCAGAACCAAAAAGATTTGAGCTAATATAGATTGTCTGTGAGGAATAAAGATAAAATTGCATATATTTTTGTAGCAAAGAGTTAATTATCTGATTAGTTCCATTTAAGAGTCAGTTTGCACAGATTTTTTTTTTACTGTCTGTGTGGTAATTCCATTCAGTCCATGAGGAAAACCAGAGAGAACACAGTTCACTGATTTAAACAGGTTCCAATGAGGGGGCTGTCTCTGGAGAAGGCTGGGATGAATCCTGGGAGTAGGCCAGGAGTGAGGTGGGAGAGGACTCGAAGAATCACAGGAGGAGGCCAGGACAGAGCTGGGAGAGGGACGGGAGAGAACTGGGAGAAGGCCGGGACAGAGCTGGGAGAGGGACGGGAGAGAACTGGGAGAAGGCCGGGGCAGAGCTGGGAGAGGGATGGGAGAGAACTGGGAGAAGGCCGGGGCAGACCTGGGAGACACAGCCAGTATTGGGCTGGGAGAGGGCTGTCACACTGAACTGCATGCTCACATCCTTGGATTGAAGCACGTTGTGAAACTCGAGCCTTAATGAAGGCAGCCTTTTGGATGTTGTGTATCCTGCACAGCCCCCCCCCCCCCCCTCCAGCACACCAAAAGCAAAAGAGAAATAAAAAGAAGTTCTTCGAGGGACCCCCACATCGGGACCGCCAGCCACTTTATTAATTACCATTCCTTCACCTCCGGGCCTCCGTCACACAGAAGGACAACAGCTGCCAACGGCCCCCTTGACAGGTCCCTCATGCTGCTGGGGCCTGGGCGTGGGGGACACGTGACTGTGTGGATAAATATGTAAGCACTCACTAATTACCATCTTTGGCAGGACTGGACCCTGGGGGGGGGTTGTCTTGGGAATGGACTCATTTGCATAATCCATATGCACCAACAGTCAGTATAGCTGGGATGGCCAGGCAAAATGGAGAAAGTGACTTGAACTATACTAGTATAGGATACACACACACACACACACACACACACACACACACACACACACACAGGATTATGATCCTGGAAGGTCTGGAGTAATTATACACCTAAATAACATGAATGTATGACCTATTTTACCTGGTATCATTATTCATATACGTAGAGGAAGGGTTACATTTAAGAGTCCAACATATTATTCTTTAACTTTATCTTGCTTGCATAGCTTCATCATTTATTCATAATCCCAAAGGGAAACCTAATTTAGCATCCAACCGCTAACACTACACCATGCTGCAGCTTGACCCGGTGTCACATTAACCACACCCGCAGACGCCTCGGCAGAGCCGCATGGCCTTGAGAGCTTGGAGGAGACCATATGCTGGGCTCAAACACATCCGTCACGGTCTATCCCGTGTCGCCTGTGCCACATTTCCATTTGTTGCATCACTCTACCTCTAGAGGCCAGACGTTGCAATACGTAGAACACTTGGAAAGAGCAGGGCAAAGATGTACAAGTGTTATTTTAAGTTCTGTGTACTACCTCATGGACACACAAGGGGTATTTTAAGTTCTGTGTACTACCTCACAGACACACAAGGGGTATTTTAAGTTCTGTGTACTACCTCACGGACACACAAGGGGTATTTTAAGTTCTGTGTACTACCTCATGGACACACAAGGGGTATTTTAAATTCTGTGTACTACCTCATGGACACACAAGGGGTATTTTAAATTCTGTGTACTACCTCACAGACACACAAGGGGTATTTTAAGTTCTGTGTACTACCTCATGGACAAACATGGGGTATTTTTCTCTCCTCAAAGTACCTCTTTCACGATTTCCAAAAGCTTTTAACCAGAGCTATTTGTAAATAATGTGGATGAATTAAATGCAATTAAAAATGCCACTGGCAGCATGCGTGTCATACACTTCAAATACTTTGAGCAACTGTTTGCTGGGTGTAATTATTTGTTTACTGGGAAGTACCCAGCATGGAGAGTGGAGATGGGTCAGTTCCAGTCAGTTTGCACTGATGCAGCATCTGGTCTTAGCAGCTGTTGTTTTTCCTTCAGCATGCCCAAGGACTTTCCCACCTGTTCCAGGACTGTGACTGGAAACCAGGATTAGGTTCTGGGGCTGTGTCCATACCGGGTCGTCCTGAAGATATTCAGCTTACTCTGTCTTTACTTGGATTGCTGTCCAGTCCTCCAGCATGCTCCCATTTATATTATATATTTTTCTGCCATTATTTCACAAGAGTTATCTCAGAATCGTTTATAAATTCTGAGTCAGCCCTTCATCATGGTATTCTCAGGTTTATTCTGATCCCGGGCAAAGAAGAAAGACTATGCATCATTTTTTTCCACTGTGTTAATGGGCTCCAGGCTGGAAACCTGCAGTACAATTTTTTTCCCCCTTGTTTACGTTGTTCTCCATGTTTCAGCCACATTTGTGCACCTGATATCACTATGTTATTACAGGATGGCAGTCGTCACGGAGAGGGCATTTAAATTCACCCTGCTGCATCTCGCAAATCCCCCCCCTAATCTTTTTTAGCAAATCGTGCTGATCTCCTGGTCATGAGTGTAATCCTATAATCATGGAAACACCTCCGGTACACCCGCCCCCCCAAGTCTTCTCACCTCCTCCCCCAGGCCCATCTAGTGTTGATGTCTGGCTTGGTGGGGATTTGCTGCAGACTTGTGATGCAAATCGCAGAGACCACATGAGTGACATGCATCCCAGTCTGCTGTGTTGCATGTATTCGCATGTTGTGTAAGAAGCAGTAGCTATGGGTGGGGGGGAAGATGCAGGTTACATGAGAGTCCAGATGACTAAAGACCACCTCCCGGGACATGTGGAGGTTTCTGCGATATGCGACTTGCGTCTTTCGCTCCATTGAGGCGGTTAAGTCGTCCAATGAGCCCATGCGAAGTGTCTTAATTATTCTGGCGGCAGATCGGAGCTCATGGAAACTCCTGAGCACTGAGCACAGAGGTACCTGCGTTAGAAACACGGACTCCCGAATTTTACATGCCTCTGCAGAGACTTGTGACAGATACACGATTTCACTGCAGCCCCATTGCAAAACTGATACTCTGCTGCACAAATAAAATTATTTCCTGCAAAATTCATGAGTGCCTTTTGCGGTTGAATAATTTTCAAAAAGCTGACATTAGGTTGACGATTCTAGCAGTGTAGTTTTGGCTCGTCTCCACCAGGGATGTGTGTATGGGAGCTTTGTCTTTCCTACTATTTATTTTTTTGTCTTTTTTCAGGCCAATGGCACAAAATCATTTTAAATAAATGGCCATTTTCAGTGTACTCTAACATAACAGAACAGAACAGAAACAGCAGTCACGTCCCACCGTTCTGAATCCAGACGTTGGCGTTTCCAAACCCAGAGTGCACAAATCTAAAAAAATCGAAGAAGCCCATGGCGATTTTGTGCCCGGGAAATATGATTGTACCTCACATACTGGCTCGGTGCAGTATTTTCATCTGTGAGCACGGGGATTTACCGCATGCAGGGCCACACGGGGAAATTCAATTTTCGAGGAGTGAGCCGAGGAGGTGAGCTGAATTTCGTTCAACGCCGCGGACAGGAGAATGTTCACTTTAAGTTCAGGGGCTGCCTCTAAAACATGGCCTACTGAATACAACAATTTTACAAGTCTGGCCACCAAAGATTTGAATCCCGACAATAAATAAGTAATTAGCCTGAATGGCAACACGGTTCTGTTATGCTATCGTTATTATAATTGAACAGATGGTGACACTGACTACTTTTCTGGCTGTATAAACAAGCTCAAATACATCATACTGAATTATTACAAAACAGGAGATAAGCCAAAATCAGTGTTCAGCTTCCAGATTGCTAATAAGAATAAATGTGTCCTTTAAACTTAGGTAGAACCTTTGACTACACTCTCCAGCCTGGTGATCCAGTTGTACAATTTTTATCCATCCACACAGGGGTTGATAACTTTGTTGGCCATGAACCTCCCCTAAGGCTCTGAGCCAATTACTCTCTGCTCTTGCTACTCTTGTTAGAGTCATCTGCAAATTTCGCCACAGATTTATAGCACTTTGTTATTTGTGCGAGGCGCTGCATCGCTACCTCACGGTCACATCCAAAAGTTTTTACAGTCACAAATGATCACGTAATTACTAGGAGTAAATCTCCACAGAGACGACGCAAGCTGCATGCCACGTGCCCGATTTGTTTTGGCAAACGGAACTCCACCCGCTAGTGAAATTGCCCCCCCCTCGCCAAAAGTGCGGATGGAGTGGTGGCTGGTGGGGGTCTTGATTAAAAGGTCATGGGTACACGTGATTTATGAGGCTGCCATCGCGTGATTGAATTTGCCACCGATGGCTTGTGATTACACTCGGCTTCATAACAGCCGTGCCCTCTGTAACTTTGTTAAAGGGAAATACTCTGTGTGCCTCTGAAGGGAATTATGACTGGACAACTTAATTGGAGGCATTTTCCCATGTAGTGCCTTGTCCCCAAAGGTACTCATTACAGCTCCAGCACGGCCCACCCCTTCTCCCGTCCCAGAGTGCTTAATGGTTTGGTCCGGGTCCAGGGCCGTCCACCTGGCTTGAGTGTATTGGCTCTGTGGGGTACTACTGCTGCTGGGGAACCCCACCTCCCACTGTCTGCATCTGCCATTTGGCCACTCTTGTTCTGCAAGCAAGATGGCCGTGTGGAAACAAAGAGCTTTTCAGTGGAGCAGCTCTAACTCTCGTGGTTCAAGGGACGGTCACCCTCACAGGCACACTCTTTCTTTTTGTCGCCCTTGTGGCCGCGTATGCAAGGTCTTGAGGAAAATGCAGATGAAAATATCAATGCTCTGAAAGAGCCTCTGCTGGACCTAAAAATAACAGACTAAACACCCCTGTAAGGAAATACTGTCTCTTTAACAGTGTGTGTGTGTGTGTGTCGTTCTACCACTATTATTAGACTGCAGGACGCTGGCGATTGAATTAGCACCAATGGGAGTTGTCAGCTGCGTGTGGAATCGTCCAGTCAGTGTATTAAAATCAGCAAGCTCAGAGTCGCCTGTCGTGTCAATGTCCTCAGGTTTGCGTCATCTCCTCCCCTCACCCTGGCACATACGTCGTTTTAAATGTGACCCTGGGTATCAGAGAAGGAGGAGAATGTGACGTAAATGGACACTCGAGCCGGACAAGGACAGTCAGGGGTGGCGTGGAGGGCCGCTCCGGTAACGGCCCCACCTCTGTCGGCCCACGTGAATGCAGCACAGCACCGGGCGTTTAGGCGTTCTGGTCCACGGCGACGTGTTTAATTAACAGCCGCATGAATCACCCACTTCATTTGGCACTGAGTTAAACACAAACACCCCAATGCAGATGGCTCTGGGATTTTGGACATATTATTGTTGCCGCTTTCAATTCTATAAGTTGTTAACATATATGAAAAACTAAACAATAACAATGATGTACAGCACCTGTCGGTAGAAGTTCACATACACATTCCTTCACCGTAAAAAAGCTCAGCCTAACTCTCTCACGAGTAACTGAGCTTGTTTTCCTGCCCGCACAATGCAGCAAACTGACAATCAAATCCGCATCACATACATTGCTTGAGGGGAAGGAAAATGCCATTAACAAATATGCACGTCCTCTCCAGAGACAGCAAACACATCAGCCCTGTCTTTTGGAGAGAATTCTGTTAACTGTTTCCTAAAGGTTTTTAAAAGAATTTTACTTTTTCACGGCATCATGCAGTCAGTTTCCTTTCCTTCAAATGTTTGATTAATGGATGAATGACATTAAACTTCCACTTCAAGTTATATTTAACTTGTTTAAGTACAGGATTAAGATCGCCAGTGAAAAATCATTCTACTACAGTGATTTAACCCCCGAAGGGCCTCCGCATATTCCCTAAAATCGCAAACAGTTTTGGCCCTAAAAGAACAGTTTTCCAAGCGTTTCTCCACTAACTACCCCAGGTTGCAATGTAGGTGGAGAATTCGTGTCCTCTAACACATATCTCAGATTCTTCCGGCCAATGATACCTTACGCTCACAGCACACACTCTCTTTCACTGAATACTTGAATAAATCTCCCTGCAGTAGGTCCTGACAACTTAAAGGCTGCATAGCTTCTCTTTGCTAACGCTTTAACTGCGGCTCATTCCATGAAGCACTGGATAAAAACAAAGGCAGTCCACCCCCCCTTAGAGCTTTCTCATCACACATTCCCACTTCAGACCTTGGGCTTACATCTGCTTTCATGGTTGAATATCCCAACGCGTTTCCATTGTGTTTTTCTTGCCAAGGTATAAATGAACAACCTTTGTCAGTCCATTCAGTCCTGTATGTCTTCTAATTGGAGCAGATCTATGCATGAGCAAGATGGGCCACCACCCATGGCAGCACCATTCTGAGGGGGGGCACAGGAACCATAGCGTGGCCCTCCCCCGGCGGTTTTGCTAATTTACCACGGCTTACTTTTTTTTTTCTTCCCGGGAGGTATCTTGGATTGGTTTCACCGGGGGGGGTGCCAAGTAAGCCAGCACCAGCACTACTCGTAATACTCCATCCCCTGGCTTCCATCTTGTCACATGTCACCATCCCCTCCCTGGCTAAACCTACTGCCCTCTTGAAAATAACTGAAATGAAAGCCACCTATAGTCCTAATAAAGAGGCCTGCTTTCATTCTGGGTCCTGTTATGCTGTCTCCATTCAGGCTATGTTTGACCTCTTTGTCTCCTGCTGCAGTCACTCCTTTTCTTAAGGACCATTGCTTGATCCTAATTAAAGTTAAGGATACCATCATGTCAGTCATCCTCTCTATTGTGTTGTAGAGGACACCTCCTTCCCTGGAATTGCCTTATAATTGATATCCGCCCTGCGGTATAACCACCGTTATTCCACGAGGATATTCTTTCAATGGCTATCCTTCTCCTAGACTCCCCTCCATTGATCAGATAACAAAAATCGACAGAATTACCACTGTGTCATTGCGAAAGGTGCAGAGCTACATCTCTAAATCGAGGCCGACTCAGTGCTGCCTCAAAATGAGTCACAAAATGTCCTAGATGTTTAAACTTAAAATACAGAATGCAGATTCTTTTGGTATTAAATAGTTTGCAATAAAGGAATAAGATCTAAGAGGTGGATGTACATGCAAAGATTAAACCAGAACTATTTAATCTTTCTGAATACCAGGAGTATGAAAATATCCAATTCCTTGTGAAGGATCTTCTTATAAATAGTGTATTATATTATTTTATACTTTTTTTCATTGACTGTCATATGCATATAGAGGAACAGTCAACAGAACCACAAACATCAAACGTATCTTTCTATGCTTGGATTTGGCTGATTTAGCTGCTAATTTACTCCTAATACTGCGATGTGCATAAAGCAAATGAATAAGCTGGTTAATTATCTTAGCCAGTTAACAATAAAACACACAGGGCTCTCAGAGCAGGCGCTTCAGTGCTTTTGAGAGCACATCTAGGGAATGTATTACAGTGCAGCACAATGCAATTATCATGCAATTAAGGCATCTGGGTCCAGTGAAAATGACCAGATTGATGTGACACTGAGGTCAAAAGCATGGGGGGGGTTATTTCATGGTTTAAACAGCAAAGAAGAGGCCCAAAAACAACTCTCTCTCTATCAGAAACACTAAGAGCTCTTTCTATAGCTTTCACACATTCTAAACGATCACAGTTGAATTCCAGTTAGCCAGTAACCAGCTATCTGTCAATTATGGCTTATTGGTGAATAAGCAGCTTGGCCCACTCATCATACAGTACCATAATAATGTATAGCATCTAGTCATGATAAACGCAGATATATTCATAGGCAAGCCTGTTGTCTCAACAAATGTTTATGCAATAATTGTGTGTTATTTACCAGGCTGATCTTTTTTTAAATAATTTAGCACCCACTACAGTCCTAATTGTTTACTTAAGCCTCTGGCTTTTTTATGAGTCATTGAGGTCCTGTTTTTGCTCACATCCATATTATTCTAATATTCTGTCCAGTATTTGTGAAATATTAATAGACCAGTAGTCGAACAACCTGCAGGTAAAAATGGAACTGAGTAGCGGCTTGTTTATGTTCGTAACTTTAACAAAGCTGCGGAAGTTTGGTAGCCATTGGCATTTTTTGGGGGAAGATTTTAGAGCAGATTGGTATTCGCTTGTCTCCTAACCCTGACAACTTTTCACACAGAAAATCCATTTCTTTGATGTCACAGAACCCCAAGGAGTCAAGGGAGGAACACATTTCAGAATAGACACCAGCCTAGTGGGATTTTCTAGGCACCACTGTGTGCCCATCAGGAAACTTTGCCTATCTGGGTCTGTTTCACAGTATTGATCGCTGTCACATCTCAGGCACTATGACAGGTTGAAAAGTTCAGACACAGCTTTGAGGTCCTTAATATTTAACAAGGACCACAATCTCTCGACCGTGTCCCGATCACTGTGCGTTTCCGAAGTCGCTTTCTTCTCAGCGTTTTCTCACAGCTAAATTAGTGACATTTGTGCCCCCTGCAATGTCCTACATCAGTGGCATTGATGCAGTTCTCTTCCAGTCCGGCTTTTTATGTGTTCCAAAGATCACACAGTGTCACAATGTCTTGACTATCCAGTGGTTGCATTTGATTACAAGGAGAGGAGGAAAGCCTGCCATTGTTAAAGGTCCCACGGGTACATACACAAAATAAGTATGGAAATATATACTGGATCCAACTTCCTGCCTAACTGGGATCTCTATTCCCTGCAGAATATCATGAATATTTCTCATTACGGGTTGCTGTGTTGCCCCATTTAAGATGTTTTTAGGATCAACCACCAATGAATGCACATGACGCTAAGACTGAAAAGCACAGATCCAATTATTGTCCTTTGAGGAGATCATGATTACAGCTGATTATATTTGCTGGGCTGCAGCCTCTGAACGAAACGCTACGACGTTTGTTTGAACTCACCTCTCCTTATAAGCTGTTGTCCTCATTTGTTGTTTAATATCGACCTTCTTCGCTTCCTTGACTCGGTCCCATTTTCACATTACAAATTATTTATACTTGGTGGTGACAGTTAGCATTCATTAGCTAATAAGACACTACAGCATGTAGTAGATCTATCCTTTAAGACAATGACGTCCAAACCTCTCTGAGTATTCCTAGCTTGTGCTCTTTTATTTTGCCTGATTCTAATAAATATGGGCTGGAAGGGTTGATGATGTCTTCTGTCAGACTGTCTGATGGTGGAACAGGAGAACATTTTGGAATGGCTGGGGTTACTCAAAGTCAGGAGCACTTGCTTAAAATACCTGCCTTAGATTACACGACACGTTGATGAGACCTGCTATCCAAAAATCGTTTATTATTATCGCTTGCCGTCAAGTCAATGTCGGCTCCCAGCAACCTGACTGATGCCATTCATCCAGCACCTTCCACATTCTGTCCAGCTTTTCAGGCTTCCCAATGGAGTTTTCATCATTTGGATGAGTTATAGATAATAGTACAAGATTTCTGTTCGTGGGAGGAAGTTCATCGACAGTACTTGACAACATTATAAAGTTTTTAAGAGAAAAACAAACTGGTTTTCATTAACATAAGCTATAGATTGCAAGCGAGCAATCCAGTGTTCCCTCCCTTGTACTGTAAGATTTGAGTTTGTTGCAATTGTCTACTTTGTGAGGAACATGGCAGGTGAAAAATAAAAAAGAATTTATAACAGGAAGTCATAGTTTACCTCTCACAGTATTTGCAGGCGTATTGCAAATGTAAATTTGAATAAATGTGAATAATTGTAAAGTATTTCACAGCCATCCTTAGCTACCATTTTCTGGGTGATATTTTCATGACTAACTAACCTCCATAGAACACTAACACCGAGAACTTGAACCTTTCCGGAAAACTCGACACAATAACTCTCTTGTGTTGCTCCATTCGACAGCAGTTCCCCAATGTGGATATTGACTCCTTTCTTCATGTACTGCAGGCTTCTGATTTAGAGTCAGTCAAACTTCACATGAAAGGCAAGAAACACACTGGAATGTCTTTGTCATGACAAAGTGCTGGATAGAGGGATTAATACATTTCTCATTAAGAAGTTATGGGTTATACAGTAAAGGGGTTAAAAAACCCACTGTCTTGTCACAGAATATGCTTAATGCCTACAGCTGAATAAAGGATTCTTCATTCTCCAAAGAAAAAAAAAAGTCTTCTAATCCCGGAGTGTATTTTAACTGTTATTGTTACCTTACAAACGTCAAGTGTTCAATACAAAGAACATCACTGCAGCAGAAAGCTGCAATCCACCCAGGATTTCTCTCATAATGCAGTCATACATCAGGCCGGGAATGTACAGTATCAGAGCTGTGCTACGATAAACTACCAGGTCTGCTACTCAGCATAAAACCAAACCATGGCCCCCAAAAACACCCGAGATAAGCTGGTAAATCATGAGGGGAGGTCACCTTCTGGAAAAAAAATTATAATAATAAAAATGTAATGTGTGATCCACAGAGGCTAACCCTCTGAAGAATTTTGTGACATTGGGCACAGAGCCATCGTTTCGACAGATACGGGCTTTAAGCAAAGTCACTTTTTATGGCACTTTAGAGCAAAGATGGGTGCTGATGAGATTCATTAAAAATTCACCAAGCACAGCGCTCTGCACCACGGAAATTCTGCGGAACAGGAGAAGCTCGGCAGGTAGCAGGGAGCAATGTCGGCTCGCACAGCGGTTCGGGAACTAGATAAAAATTCTAGGGAGGGTTTCTTCTGCAGTACGATCGTGATGCTCCGTGGTATCAGTGAAAACAGCCACATGAAATCCAGCCAAAATAAAAAAAAAATAATAATTACCAAAAAAATAGCTGCACAAACTAGTAAAATAAAAAGATTTGTTGGTCGCTTTGGATAAAACTGTTTGCTAAGCAACTCGGGGCTACTGACACGCTCCCCTGAGGGTTAACGATTTTCAGCACCACTGTGGCTTCTGTGCATCGCTACACCATCTTTTTTCCGTGGGGCATAAGGTGGCCCGCCGAGGGAGTCAGGCGAAAACCTGCCGATCTTTTAACCGCCTCCGGCAGTTTTCAGCACAGGTTAACTCGTCTCAGGCCCGGAGCCTTAAATCTTTTGTCAATGCTGAGGTGGATGTGCCCAGACAGAACATTAGACATTCATCAGAGGAACTGCATGGAGGCCAAAGAGATGAGCAAACGTAGCCCAGAAATAAAATCTGGCATTCACTTCTAAGTCTGACAGGATGGTGCAGTAACTGCCATGCATTTGGGCAATGAGGTCATTAAACAGTTCCGAGCCGGTCGCAAAACAATCGCTCCTGTGCTTTCGCGGCTGCTGTAAATATTGCAGAAATGTTGGAATATGGTTGTCATATGGCGTCAGGAAGTGCTATTTTTAAACTTTGTAAAGTGTTTTAAATTCAGTATGAAATCATTTGTACCGTGTCTCGTTGTAATGTATATTTGGGTTGCTTGATTCTATCGTGCTTTATATTGCTTTTGAAAACTCATTTTTGAAGTGTGTTTTATTGGCCTATTTTTAGTGTCCTCGAACGGAGCAGAAAGCAGTCAGCCTCCATCGCTCAGCCCCCTCTTTGGGCCTGCTTGTAAATTAATAGTATGACCTAGAGGAGCAGGACTGTCTCACAGTCCCTGAGTCACTGCTAGTACCCATCATTGCTTCTTTGAGTACATTGAGATTCATGCAGGCCCAAGCTGAAGGGAGATGAGGAGTTAGCAATGAGCCTCCCCCACACCCGCCATCCTCACATCTCCCATGTACAGCAGACAGCAGGAGACGCTTAACGGCACATGGGAGAAAACCTGGGAGGACTGGGCTTTTGAATCAGGTGGATTTCAAGCCGAAGCTCCAGAGAGAGCCGAAGCCTGTTGTCCTGTAGTAGCACCGCACTTGTCGATGACCAGCGGCGGGCACAGCGTGATAATCATCCGTCCGAGCCGTACACAGCTGTAAACGTCGCTGTTAGAACCTCTGAGGAATGTCACCGACTTCTAAACAGACATCTTGGATAGCGCATGACGCATGAGTCATGTACCCAGGTGAAAAAACAATTAGCACGTTGTCATCGGAGCGTCATCGGTGCACGATGAAAAGACAGAGGTCGTCCCGTTTCGACATGAACGCTCTTATTCCCACTGGTCCTTCTAATTATGCGGAGCCTCCTCGTTGGTTCTCAATCTAAAAACAATTCTTTATATATTTAATCGTGAAGATACACCATTAGCAGGAATTAAATACTAAGGTTAGCAGCACTGAGGCTGTGCTTGCTCCCAGTGGCAGTTAATTAGTCAGAGTGGGAGATTAAATTTCAATTTTGGTAAATTTTCGCTGACAGAGAGGGTGAGGGGAACGAGGATTTATACGGAAGGCCAATATGCCGGCAGAGAAATATCTCGCCACAGCACTCGGAATTTCACATCGAACAGACATCGGCGATGTTAGCCAAGAATTGGCTCCTCAGACGGCCTCAGTTTTTGCAACGACTCTGAGTGTCACCCGATGAGTTACAGGCGCTCTAGTCCTGCTCTCTCACAGATATTTTGGTATTCCACCCCACCGCAGACACACCCGTAAATTAGTTCTCAGGAGCCTTGTCTAACCTACCTGCTTTACTGTCATCTGAGCCTCTGGAGATAAATAAACCCATAAACACAGGAATTTCTATTTGGGGCCGACAGAGAGAATTCAAAATGCGTGGTGACATAAACAGTCCGGATTTTTTAAAGTTAGACACAAAACTGGCCACAGTCCACAATATAGAGGGGGGTCTGCAGCCCTCCAGTGCTTGGTTTATTAGCGAGCCCCTCGGTACTCACGATAATACACCCCCCCGGATTATTTATGGTGCTTTCGTGTTACGCGGCTGTAAATGGCTTTGAGGTGCTCTCATTCAATTATCTTGAATGCCGTTTGTCCCACGTCGTCTGTTTGTTCATCATAAAGTAAAATGAAGGCAATCTCGCCAGCACACCTGGAATATACCTGAGTAGCTGTACTAGCAAAGATATTTGTAAGCTTTCTCAGGGTCTGGGAGCCTTAAAAGCAATTAACAGGCGAGGAATCAATATTTTATTCGCATTTACTGCCACCTCCAGGTAAAGTTATTTTTGGGGGAGTGACAGACAATCAATAGTGACGTATTGCCAGTCTGCTCTGTGAATTTTCCCCAGTTGTCAGTGAAAAGCCTTAAAGGGGGGGTGGAAAATGAATCAATGTGATGAGGGAGAATGACTGGATATTTGAGGACGCATTATTTACGAAGGCAGAATGAGTGTCTTGTAAGTAGGTTAAAATTTGATGGTGTTTTGAGTGAAAGTGTGGACAAGGTTTGCTAACAACGCTGGAGATCAAGTGAAAGGCCTTTAGAGGATTCAGGATGATGAGAGCCGTTTTTGTTGTTGGTGACAAAATACCCTTGACCCCTTGAATGGTGGGGAGGGTGACACAGAGGCAGATAAAAAAAAATACCCCTCAACTCCTCAAGAATTGGTGAACAGCTTACCCGTTCTTGCGGCTTGCAGGCCTCAATTTGGCACCGATTACATTGCGAGCCCTGCGGGCTCTACCAGGTGTTCATGAATAAAGGCACATTTTCAAGAGTTCTCTTCCCTTCACCTACTCAGCAAATGAGATAATTAAGGCATTTTTTAAATTATTTTTTTGTGAAGTTGAAAGGCCTGTGGCAGCAAAGCTCTTCAACTTGAAAACCAAAGCGTGGTAACGGATACGGCGGTCAAATTAAGTCAGCATAAGTGGGAATCACTGAGAAGGATGAGGAGCAGCGTCGTCCATGGTGTGATAGTCAATGAGTCGCTCTGTTATTCGTCACGTTTTACATGCGACTCCAGGTCGTACGGCGCTAGACTGCATTACGCTCAAAAGGATTTTTACATTTCACAACTCCATCGGCCCTGAGTGGAAACCAGGTCATCGTTCTGATTGGAAGCTTTGGCGCCATCGGTAAACAGGAAACACTTCACCTGCCTCTCTTCCACGCGTCTTGACACCGTTACACAGGGACTGTGGCTGGGCCGCCAGAGAGTCACCTCTCCGATTACACTGATTGAACAGGAGCACAGGAAAACCACTCATGGTCTGATAATTAACCCAGTAGCTCTTTAATCTCAGGAAGGGCTGCTTCATAGCTTATCCTCTAATGACAAATTTATTACGGCTTACTGGGAAACCCTAATTCTGTGGGCCAGCGTGTGTTTTTCCGTTCCCCTTGAAGGAGGAGGCGGACCAAGGAGCGTGAAAGCGCAGCTCATCACCCGTCGAGCGTGGATCTTCTGACATTGGTCCGCCATGGAATGGGGCCAGGGGAAGTAGCCATACTTTTTGAGAGGATTCGAAACTACAGCAAATGACAAAGATGTCAGTTTGCCATATCAATTGTTTTCATTACTGACTTTGTTACGCTTTCCTCAAGCTTCAAATGTTCATTTTAACGTTGATTTGTCACTTAAACGCCGTGTCATCATACAGGCAACAATAGCCTTGTAAAGGAATTGTTTCAATGGGACTAGCTACGTGTTTTCAAAATGTTATTTTTTTTAAATTTAGTAAAAGCAAAATAATAGCTCTATAAGGAATATTGAATACAGAAGTTCAATCGTGTCTTAGTTTTACCTTGGAATTGTCCAGTGGGAGATGCTGAAGTTACTTTAAAATTGGTTTGGGTCTATGCCTGTATAGCTATCCATGTTATATAATCTTCACATTGATTCCTAATTTGAAATTAAATCCCAGTGCTGTTATGGTAGGCCCTGGGAAAGGGCTTTTTTAATACTGTACCGTTTTGCAGTTAATACCCCAATCTGGGTTCTTGATTGTAATTGAAAAACAATTATTCCAGCCAGGTTAATTTCCTTTCTTTTGGCCTCGTTTTTCCTTGGCATGGAAAAACAATACAACATAGGCCTAACCAGGACACTTACTTCTTCTTGGTCTACCCACAAGAAGATTTAAGGGTGGACATCCACATTCTACATGTAAGTTGCCGTGTTACTTCTCTTTCCAAAATTGTACTGCCCCCACAAAACAACACTACTGTGATCTGGGAACAGAGCGAGTAGACACGTTCTGAGAAACTGTCTGAGCTCTCACACAAATCAGCTGAACACTCTTCGTGCCAAATTACCAAGTCTAAAGGCGGTTACACTCATAGAATCCATCAGCAAAATAAAGGACTCCATCAGTTGCTTCAGACAAAAAAGAAACTTTATTTCTTTCACAGTTCATTTGATCTCCCCTTACAAAGTCTCTAAAAATATATCCTAGCATCTGCAGTCGGCCGATATTTTCATTACAGCCCACAAACCAACTGGCTTGGCGTGAGCCACCGAAGCCTCATACTGTATGTTTGGATGCTTTTGAACACTAATGGTCCCCGTGAATCTCTGTTTAGAGCAGGCAGCCAATGGCAATGCCTCACGTTCGTCTGCATTTCGGAGAAGAAATAGAACAACAATCCGCCATTGGCATAAAGCACGAAGGATCCCAGCGCTGAGGCTTTTGTGCTGCCGACCTAACACGATTGTGGAGATAAAACGCAGCCATGGCTCCAGGCATCTTACGAATCTGGCTCAGCACCAGAAGGACACCACACCGTTGAGCCCGGGGCTATTATCCCCCTCCACCGTGCCACCAGTTCATACACAGTTCTAGGCTTTCTGTTCATCGAGGAGACTCCTGACATGGTTTTTCGGTTGACTTTTGCCCCCGTGGGAGCACACAAATCACAAAGTCACTGCCACCATTTGCCGTGATCTCGTGGGCTGTGGAATAAAGTTCGGCTCCAGAGGGCGTCCTTCGCCCTCGTCTTGGCATCCTTCCTCCTGCCACGTAGCATCTTCGTTCAGGTCCCTTGAGCGTTATGTAACCAGCCCGCAGGAGGCTGAATACTACCCCACGGGAGGTCGACTGATCCTGCACATTTGTTACATAAGACATGTCACCAAAAAAGGTGTTTGCATACACAGCGCGCTAGCTCATCCGATCTCACAGACTTTAGGTGTGGTGAGGCCAGGCTTGCTGCCTGGCGTTGCTCTAACCAACAGGTTTGTGCCGAAGTTGGTGACCCGACTCCAGGCAAAACTATCATCACACAAAGAATGGATTGAGAGGCAGGCAGAAGCACATAAAGTCTGTGCTCCAGGGGCTCCCTAGTGCACATCTGAGAAGAAAAGACCACGACTGAACTAACAAATGACTGAGATGCACCGAAACCACCAAAGTTATCTGCTTTTCTAGCCATATGTTTTATAGTACTTATTATACGTACAATTGACATCCGCCCCGGCTGGTGCTGTAAAACCTCTCAACGAGGCGTGAATTTTAAACACCAGTCATCTTTGCTCCACAGCGTAAAACCAGACAAATATTGTACAAGGGGGACGGTTAAAATCATGAGAAAAATCCTCAGCAGATGTTTCATTCAAAGTGCCACACGCACAACAGCCTGCGATGGTGCAACGTGGGTCAGGCACACAGGCGAGGGCCTGCATGCACAAGCAGTTTCTGGTTGCAGTGTTGGTTTCTTCACTGGCATATAATTGATTGCCAGCCAGGCCACACATGGGCGCCATCACCGTTTCTAAGTTTCCTTCTCTGTCCCCGCACAGGTAATGACGAGGCATAATTCCGGCCCTGGAGATGCCGAAAAGAAGAGACATTCTCGCCATCGTATTGATCGTGCTCCCGTGGACGCTGCTAATCACCGTTTGGCAGCAAAGCGCCATCACCCCACTGCTTGCCATCCGAAAGGGTAAGGATGAAGGAGACACTTTTTTTTTTTTTGGAGAAGGGGGTGGTGATTCAAAGGCTTTCAGAGTCAGTGGGATTCATCACCTTTTTTCATCTATTGTGACCAAAATGCAGCAAGCTCAGTTTGCAGCTCTGCCTCTGAAGCTAATCCATATATCTGCCTGAAACCGTTACGGTAATCTGAACGTTGGCCAAAACCCACAGGACATCCATGCATTCAGTCAGATTACAGAAAAAACACACTCACACCCGTTATCCTCCCTTGCGTCTGGCATACTTCAGTGATGAGTATATTGACTTTATTTCTGTTTTCATGCTTCATCTGCAACTTGGGCTCTGAAAAATCTGAATTACTTTCAGCAAATGAGCCTCAGCTGCCTTGAGAATCATCCTGCTAATCTATTAAGCAGTTGAACGGAAACAGGCTTTTCATATCAAAAGGAGATTAGATGTATTTGTGATACCTTTTAATCACAGTCTGAAATAATCAGCTCCCTCGATGTGTCAGCTTTGCCGAAACGTCAAGGGGGACGTATTTATTTAACGAAAATAGATGCAGGCCTACGGTCTCACATATGAACTGTTGTATTACGATGGCAAGGAAGGCAAAGTTTCTGAATCTTTTACCCTACTGCTGTCGTCGCTGTCTTCGTATGCCATGTGTCGTAATTACGTTTATCTTTTTTTCCTGTGAAGCATCAGTAGAGTGCCATGACCCTTTCTGGCAGCAAAACACCACACATCTGACCACCAGGAAATACTGTCAATCTATTTGGAACAGAAATGTCTTTTTAATGTCTGTAATTGGAATTGTGCTTTAACGGCACAGTGATAAAGACCTCTATTAGCAGGAGTACGAGACCGGTGGGGGGGGCTCAGGCACGATTAATGATGCAACGTTCTGTCTGCGTATGACGATGGATCTGGCAGACTCTCACACGGCCTAGCATTGGCTGGTCAGAGCTGTAATTAGCTCCTCTTCTGCCAACCACGCTACGTGAACCGGGTGCCGAAGAAAGGGCGTCCACCCAGAGACGTGCTGTGCAATCACAGATCCTGCTTTTACTTTTTTCAGCCTGTCACCACCTAGTAAAAGAGATCTTTATCATACCAGAGAGGCTTGCTGCTCAACGCCACCAGCTCGCAGGTACTGGCCTCTCGAGTTATGTGGCGCGGGACGAACGGCGGGCGCGTCCCCGAGGCACGCTAACTCCGTAACGGTCTTCCATGTCCTAGATGACGGGGCCGAAAGCCGGCGTGAGGTGGGCCAGGGTGCCGACTCGAAGGAGTACTGCTCCTCGGACAAGGACATCGTGGAGGTGGTGCGGACGGAATACGTATACACGCGCCCGCCGCCCTGGTCCGACGTGCTGCCCACGATCCATGTGGTCACGCCTACCTACAGCCGCCCCGTGCAGAAGGCAGAGTTGACGCGGCTGGCCAACACCTTTCTGCACGTGCCCAACCTGCACTGGATTCTGGTGGAGGACTCGCAGCGGCGGACCCCGCTGGTGAGCCGGCTGCTCCGCGAGACGGGCCTCAACTACACGCACCTCAACGTGGAGACACCACGCAACTACAAGCTGCGGGGTGACGCCCGCGACCCACGCATCCCCCGCGGCACCATGCAGAGGAACCTGGCCTTGCGCTGGCTTCGCGAGACCTTCAGTCCCAACGGCACCCAGCCTGGAATCGTCTACTTTGCTGATGATGACAACACCTACAGCCTGGAGCTCTTCGAGGAGGTCGGTCCCTCCCGGCTGTCCGCTGTACCGCTGTTGGCCTCGCTTCTGTTCGGCCCATCAAAATGGCCGCCAGTTCTTTTTATTTTGAACAAACCGAACTTGTAATGGCACTAGAAGAGCAGACAAGCCACGCCTGTCTGCTCATTTTATCACTAAAAAAAAAAAAAAACAGAGAAATTAACCTGAAACTGACCTGAAATTTACTGTTTTTGCTCTGTATTTGCTCAGGACTTGCTATGAGGTGTGACATTTTGCTGTATAACTGATACCACACTGCTATCTCAGGTTAACACCTGCATCTATTTCCCCTTCCCGTTTTGACACCAGGCATACGTGAAAATGAGAAAGCCGTCGGCCCGTTTCACACCCGCCGAGTTAAATACGTCACCTAAACATAAAGTGCGCTTAGCCGGCGCCTCTCGTTTCCGTGAGAGAGAGAGAGAGCTTGTAAATAGCGACGTATACCACTGGTAATGTACACCTCCCTCGCTGTCACGATGTACTTAGCCACAGCCACCCCAGCAGCTTCCAGTTTGCTTTATGGGGTGCTGCAATGAGAACAGCAGGCATCGATGTATCCAAGCTGACAGGTGACCCCAGTCAGGACAAAGACTCCTAGGCCTCTCAACTGCTTTATGACTGTTCCAATGGACATGGGCGTAAATTTCCTTCTAGCTTTATTTTCCTCTTGCCAGTCATGTATTTATTTACAGTGTTTATTAAGCAGGCTTTATGGAATCGGTACCAAGTCCATAAACCTAGTTTCAGATATTCCAGCCTTCATTACCCATCCATACTTAACCTATACCCACTAAATCAGCTAAATAATAAAAGTAATCTTTACAGAAACGTGAAACAAATCAGCATTCTTGATTAGAAAATGTGTATTTAAATAGCAGTCTGCAAAATAGAAATTTATTCTAGAAATGTCTGCGTCCACAGTTCTTCCGTGACCTGGGTTCTCACTGCCGCCACCATCCCACACGTTTTTGTAACTGCAAGCAAAACATCTACCACAATATTAATGATAATTAGCTTTTTTTCCTGTGCAAATACAGCGGTATGAAACAATGAAGAAAACGACCAAAACAGCTGTTTTCTGGCCAGCAGCCAGCAATAGCTGGTAGTGTATTATTAAAACCCTGTAAAGGGGAATTTTCTGTAGATAAAAGCTTCTGTTTTGGTCGTGCTTCCTCAGCAATTCTTTGTAGCCCTCTTGCCATCGATTCTCTCAGTTCCCAGGTACACATCTGAGGTCTGCAGACCAAACAAAACACTGCTCCAGAAAAAAATAGGTCCCATTATTTCTGAAGCTGAGCTGAGATGGTCCTATCCATCTTTAGAGAAGCCAGCGGTGGAAGCTGGTTGCATGAGTTGCCCTCTCTCTAAATCGGCCAAGTTAAAATAATCCATAAAATATGTATACGTTTCTCACTGTGTGAAAAATCCATACGTCATGGGGATATGTGCATTAATTATTCAGCTTGTATTTTTAAATATGCTTATGCTGCTGTTGTAAACTGCGGCATTAATTTATAGCTGTGATCTATTTATATTCCCAGCTCGGTTTTCATGTTTTTTTCACCCCTGCGTCCTGCATGGAGCCAGAAAGAAATGATGATGAAGATCCCTTAAAAGATCCCTGTCACTGTGACTGGCTTTCCACCCCCTTCGTCATGGAGTGCTGTCCCTTTAAGCTCATTACTGATTTCTTTTTTGGACACTTTCTCAGAGATCTGGTAATGTGAACATTAAAAGGTTCAGAGCATATGAAGGTAGCTGCTTTCTCCGTGATTATCCTTCATTTGTACGGACTGTGAATTTATAATTACTATTTATAAATATTTTAATTTTTAGAGCTTTTGATTAATTTGCTGATTAATAACATACATATGCAAAGCTTCGTACTTATAAAATGTTCTTTTGGATAAACAGCTCATTAAAATTAATTACTTATTTAGCACATGCACTTGTCAGAATTAAATATAAATTAAACACAGCGGTGAACACAATTACAATTCGTGTGTAGGTATAAATAGGGACAGCGGCAAAAACATCTTGTACCTTCTATCAAATGCAAAAGATTATGACACGCTAGAGACCATTTATTAAACTTTGACTTCCAGAGTGTAATTAATTATATTCTTAAGTGCATGAAACATAAAGAGGTCAGTCCCATTGTCCCGCATCAATATTATCACAAATGTTAACTAGTGACTTCATTTTAGCCCAAAGCTACATGAGTATATTACAGAAGTTGAGCCACCTGCAGAAAAACAAGCTTTTTGCGTGTGTGTAAATGTGTGCATCATCTGGATGTGAATAATCTGACACCCCAAAGGCACCAAACATGATGGCACGCAGAACGTCTGTAGAACAGAGACAGTTGGCGTCTCAAGTGCTGGCATCCCATGGGATCAGCTGTTTAATTCTGCACAGATAGACTTTTATTAATGCAGCCGGCTCGTATTGCATGTCTGTAAGCCCTCGAAAGGAAACTTTACACTGTTCAATTGAGTTTTCATCATTTCCATGTATATAATTTCCGATTTGAGGTACACCTCCTTGTCTGTATCTTTATTGCGTGCGGAATATTTCCATCTGTACCAAACGCAGCAGTGAAGTCATACATTTACCCGAGCGGTAAATAAGTAGTGCTACCGGACGGTTTTCCCAAAACGTATTCAGTTAAAGTCACATCCAAGCAGTCTGACACCATTCTCATGAGAAGTGTAGGGCGTCAGGCTGAGCCTTGACTGGCAAAGGGTGAAGGTGTGCCGGCTCTCTGAGTTCTCGTGACTTACAGCTTATGGTATGTTATGCACAGCTGGCCCTTATTGAACAGCAGACTCTCACAGATTACAAGGGTCAGCTTGCTGGCACTGATAATCTGTTCGTAACTTTCTTGACAAAAATTGCATCAGGTTCCACTGGTGTATTTTTTTTTTTTTACAATAAATACATCGATTTATGTTGTCCCGTTATTCTGATTTTCCCCATAGTCGTTTCCCCTGTTCAAATCTTTGCATTAATATTCTACAGTTTGCAACAAAAGATCAGTTGTATCGCTGATTGCAATATCGATGGATAATGGAAAATTATGAGTAGGGGATGTTCTGGATGAGATGTTGGAATAAAGCATAAAACCCTACAAAGAATCCTCAAAACAGATCCCATACTCTAATGTCTGGTCAGACCTTTTTTCAGTCAGGCCACAAAGATGCAGGGGCTGTCTCTATCTGGCAGGATCCCAGGTAGGCTGTCCAACTCGAGGCCAGCTATATGAGCAATGGTGCCCATTAACAGTGTAAGTGAAGCTTCCATCTACACAGGCACTGCCAACCAGGACCCAAGCAGAAGCAGGATAGTGATACCTGCCTGTCATCCTTTCCCATCACGCACTAAACGTACTTCTCGTTCGAAAAGCATGTCCGTTGCACCGAACAGCACCATTAGTTCTGCAGCATTGGCCACAGATAAATGACTTGCCAAAGCAGCCGTCCTCATTAAGAAACTCTGTTTTTTGATGAGAGCCGCGTTTGCCGCTAGCAGTAAGAAAACAAAGCCAAAGGAGAAGGCCTTTTAATTACAGGAATGGAGGGGAGGTCGGCGAGATTAAAGGCATTAGCAATTTCTTTGAGAGACAGCGAGATCCTTCAGATCCTTCATTCTGTCAGATTGGTTAGTCTCTTTTATTACACTACATGTCTTTAGGTGGTCGTCCATAAATTTTGAGACCATAGGGAAACAATTTGTCATGAGCTTGTTTCATGTTAATCGCATGTGCACCTGTTACCCAAATAAGACATGTATGTCTCTCCTTTCCAGATGCGGTCAACCAGGAAGGTGTCTGTGTGGCCTGTAGCCTTCGTAGGCGGCCTCCGCTACGAGTCGCCCAAGGTCAATGCGGCCGGCAAGGTGTACGGCTGGAAGACAGTCTTCGACCCGCACCGGCCGTTCGCAATCGATATGGCCGGCTTTGCAGTCAACCTCCGGCTCATCCTGTATAAGCCACAGGCGTATTTCAAGCTACGGGGCGTCAAGGGTGGCTATCAGGAGAGCAGTCTTCTGCGGGAGCTGGTCACCCTGAACGATCTGGAGCCCAAAGCAGCCAATTGCACTAAGGTGAGAGAACTGGAGGAGCGTATTGACAGCTATGGACGTCTCTGAGCACATCTGCAGCAGACCGAATCTCCGCTTTATTTATGGAAACCACACATGTTCGAACGGAGGCCGTGTCTTTCCAAGGCCGACTCAAAGCCGAAGAAGTGAGCAGTGCCATGCGGGATTAATGCATTTTATTAAAACCGTTTAATGTGCGATAACAATCAGCAATATGGAAAGGTCTACAGTAACCTGGCTTTAGTTGTCAATTCTCATTCCTGAAACTTATGTTACACAATACACAACATGATTTCTCTTTATTTAGTTTGTCTTTCATATACTTTATTCTTAATTACCGAGTTTACATCTTTTCTCATAGTTTAGTTTTCCATATATAGCTCATTTCTTTGAGATTGCCTGTGACAGCATCAGCTTGGGAAATCACTGACGCTGTTTGGCTGTGTATAACACACTGATGATAAATCACTCCTGATTCTTGATTCTGTTTGATTCACAGCCTCTCTAATGAATTGTCCTTTAATCATCCTCATTGTAGTGAGTAAGTCAGCATGTATAGATGTGTCCGCTAGGGATTCAGTAATAGGTGACATATCATGGCATTAATCAAATGAATAAAGGCTTCCGAAGAAAAGTTAATTGGCGGCTGGCCCTTTAAGAGGCGCAGAGGCTGTAAGGCGGGCCGTTTACCCCCCATTTTCAGTCCCTCCTCCTGCAGCACCACTCATTTCACCTCGTGATCAGACAGGGAAAGAGGATTTCTAATACTAAAATTCATGAGGTTTGGATGTGATATGCTAAAAGCCAGGAGCATAGGAACCAAAGGGGATGGGCAAACCAGCCCCCTTCAAAATTCCAGTAAGCCCCCCCCCCAATAAAACTAGGCCTGCAATATTAATATTAATCTCTGATGTAGTTGTGTCCATGCTTATGTTAAACTCTCTCCTACACTCTTGCTAACAGATTTCCCCCTGGGGGCCGGACCGTGGTGGTAGAGCTGCGGCTGAGGCACGCAATGCAGAGAACAATGAGTTGACAGGGGAGGGGTGCACACTCCCACCCTTCTCCTCTTCATAATCACCCTGCTTCAGGAGCGAGTGTTGCTATTAACCTGCTCTATACCAGAATTCAAAGGGCAAGAGGGGTGGATGCATCTCAAACGCCCATGCATTATTCACACCATGCAGCAGGATGAGATGAAAGGCACAACGGAAGCACCACTTAGATCAGGATAAGGCAGAGAAATGATACTCCACGTTTTTAATTTTTTATTCCTTTCACTCCTAGGAAGTAAATCAAGCTCCTGTCCGTTTCCTTGTGACTGACCACCCCCAGGTTATAAACGTGAATATTTACCTGAACAGCACACCGTAAAGCAGCACTGTTGCCCTGACAACGGGGATCAATAACATGTGCTTCTTTGAAGCTCACCTTGGGGGTTTGGAAAGAATCCTTTTCCTCTTAAAAACAAAATATAGAAGTTTTAAGGGAGCTTCCGCAATAGCATTCAAGGGAGCTTTCTGAATAGCATACTGGATCAGATATTTAGTCTTATTTATAAAAAAAATACTTCTTTTCACCCACAGAGAGAGACACAGATTCTTAACATAAGACCCAGCTAACAAATTTAGGTTAGCAGTACATTTTTGAAATATTGCTTTTGGGTCATCAGAACGTTTTTTTTTTTTCAGTTTTCTGGACGATCCAGGAACGTTTTTGGGTTTTTAACACTTTAAAAACGCTCTTTTTTGGTTAAGTTTCCCAATCTACATTACAAGAACGTTACAGCAACGTTAGTTATATAATGTTGCAACCAAACCTTTTAAGAACCTAATGAGAATGTTACTGACAGTTGTGGAAATATTCCCTGTTTGCTAGGGAAAGGACAGGTGACTTCACCGGTGTGCGAAGCATTGCCTTGCCCACTGTTACCTTCATGGCGGACACTTTCCAGAAACATGCCCTTGAGTTCATTTAGGCAGCACCATTGTCTACCACTGAACGTAGAAACAAACACAGACAAATACAAGGCAGCTTTCCTTCCATCCGGAGGACAAGCCAAGGGAGTATCGGGGACTGAAAAGCAAGCCGTGACTCTGTGGAGCCACAGAGAGCAGGAACCTTTCCATGTTTTTACAACAAAGCTCCGATACCTAGAGACAGCCTGTAAAATTGACTCACTTTAACAAAATTGTATGCTACGCACAAGGACAAATCCTGAGAGGAAAAGGATGTAAGGTTGGGTAGACCCTTGGCAAGATACGCAGTAATTACTAGGCACAAATGCACACACATACCTACTCAGACATTCATTGGTATACGGAGAATAAAGTCAATGTACTGATCTGTATCCTTTTGAGAATTTCGAGACTGGGAAATCATTTATAAATGTTCCCTAAGTGATTCTACAGGACCTGGTCAAAGCTGCTGTGAGGAGAGCTAACAGCTCCGAGGTTTTGTGTAAATTGTAAAATCTGGGTAGAGTTCTGCTGTAATTGTTGCCAAAGGGGCTTCATCTAAATGTTGATTTCAGCATCTTAAGTCTAATAATTTCACCGTATTCAGATATCACCAAATAGGTTTGGGCTATTTGATTTATAACAAAATTAACAACATATTAAGTTTTATAGGTTTAGACATGATTGCACGTTACCCTTAAACAGGCAACATGCACCAGGAGATAGAAAACTCTTTAACATCCTGTAGGGGGCATGAATGACCTTGGAGGACCTTCCCTTCTTCTTACCACCATAGATAAGTGCATCTGCAACCTCCAGCCTAAATGTCTTCTATTTTTTGTGCTTTTGCACACTAAGGCTTTTGGCATCTCGCCAATGCAGCAACCATGCATTGTTGATGGCTGGATCAGCCATTTGCCAAACGAGGCAATCCATCAGTGGGATTTTGCAGGGGTGCGGTACAAGGCCACCATCATGTCAGCAAGATCAACAACCAACGATGTGGACATTGTATGGTCATAGAATGTTTGGACAAGGAACAGCAACTTTTCTCCTCTCCTCTCTGGAGAAACACCTTACTTCTTTAAGAGGGCGTACAGCAGCTAGCTAGAGTGAGAGCTTTGTTATCAACCCATTTGACAACAGCCACTCGTGCCTCATTATCAACCCTTTCGTCCTAGCTGCCCCTCCCTTTCCTCAGCAGAGCATTGTCATTCTCAAGGGTGTAGTCCCCTTAGCCTGTTCTTGTGGATGGTTCCCAGACTTCCTAAGCCGACAGACTCTGTCAGGTGTACAGTGTGTGGTAGACATATGAAAAAGTTGTCAAAATAGACAACACACTCTTATGGATTCCTGATGGTCATGTAGAGTTGGATAACATTGGCTCCAAGTTCTTTGACAGGACCCTGTGCAGTGCCAAATTTGCTCTTTCCAGTGTATATGTCAGGGAATCATACACTATTCCAGACACACCAGCTGGAACAAAGATCTCGATACCCCAATGGTGAGGTTTGCTTGGAAGATATTGCCAGAAACCCAGCCTTTATTCCCTTGCAAGGGACCATCATTTCATCTTTTGAGAACTGGTTCTCACTATCAATTTCCAGACACGTGTTCCTTCTGTGCTCCAGCACTGGTGAGACTTTGCAGAGCTGATCCTGGGCAGGGTCTGATGTCTCATTATCCTGAAAGTGGATGAATCTGGAGAGGCATTTGAACCTTTTTATCGGCATTACGTCAGCTGTTTTGGGATAACGTGTGCTCTCTGCCCACTATTTATCCATAGATGGCATTCTCACCACCCCCATGACTAGCTTGATACCAACAAATGACTTGAGCTCATCCACAGAGGTGTTAATGCTGGCTCCAGTTAATTGACAGCTGTAAAGATTTGTCTGTTCAGCAATAAGCTGGAACAGATCATCATCAAAAAAATGGACTAAGTAGCTACAAGGAGAAGAGAGCTCATTGGGTGCTCTGAATTCACTGGCAGCTGACCGGTGTTCAAACCTTTTGTTCCGCCAGCAGGTAAAAAAACACAGGTAGTACACACACAGTTGTGAAATGAGTTAACTTCTTACTTTGTCAATAATTGTAAGTACCCCAGATACTCAACTATCCCTTATTGTGAACTACACACATGAATTACAATTGGTCTTATCAATCTAAAATGCCAAGAGTACAACATGTTCATGACTGCTATGCTGTGTGTACGTGAGAAATCTTTGAAGGAGCAATCCACAGTTTTAGGTGGCTGTCATACCTCACACCAGCAGGGGGCAGCATATTGGTTTACACCCCCACTGTAGGAAATAATTCCGTATTATTCATAAGACGAAGTGACTCACGTTGCTTCTTGAGGTATAAAACGGTATTACAAGTTAGCTGGTTTGCGTTTTCATAGTACATCGATATGTTATTGCTTTACATTCTATTTATATTGCTAGTTAACATTTGGATGTTTTACACTAATATCATTATCGATCGCACCTTTCAAAGGTCTCCTCAAGATTGCATATGTAAGTATCTCTGAATAACAACACTGTCATCTGAATCCCTTGGCTTTTTTTTTTTTACATTTGATTAATCTCTTCCTCCTCCTCCTCCTCCTCCTCCTCTTCCTCCTCAGTAGAACTATCCTCACTTGCATGACTCTATACTTCCATGCTGCCGGAAAATGAGTTCCTCATCTTCATCACTAGAGTCTTAGTCTGAAGAGCTTGCTGGGATCTCTTCTATCACTCTCATCCTCTCTATTCCCTTCTATTGCCATAAAATGAGCCAGCCATGATGCCCTGCAGGAAAATATGTGGTTATACTGTCATAATGTACACACTTATATCTGTTTTTGCAGTGAACATTAACATATCTTCCAGTTTGAAACTATGTTTTGAATATTTCACATTGACCAACTTTCTACCCCTAATCTGGCAGCATATCTCAGGGGAGATGTACATTTCAAAAGCTGCTCCACACTACAACAAACACAGTTAGACCATTTTTTTCTTCATCAGCATATTAAGAAAATAGTCATAAATAGTTTCATGAATTTATATTATTGCTTTATTTTAAAAAACTATGAAAAATATATAATTACTTACCAGCTGGGCAGCATGTTCTGCATCGTTGGCGGCCATGTTGATTTCTGATCAGGCTGACTAAATGATGACAAATAAACTGAACCAAGTCATGTGACCTAGATCCTAATAACAGGCAAGACTTTTGATAAATGATAACTTGATTGGGTGTGGACCTTCAGTCATGCCCCCTACAGGATGTTAAAGAGTTTGTATCTCCTGGTGCACGTGACTGTTTAAGGGTTTAATAAATTCAGGAAGTTCCTGGCTTTGCCGTCATTAATGAGAATAAATTTTATCAATTCATTTGATTTACCAGTTCACATAAAACTTGGATTGTCCTGAAGATTCCTGCAGACTGCAGGGGTGGGGGGTAAAAACAATCAAGTCAGAGGTTACTGGGGAAAGACCTACATGCAAAAAAAGGCCTAAATACAAATAATTATTACCTCTTGATTCTCCCGATATGGACAATTATTCCATAGTTCCTGCACCTTTGGCAAACTGTCTTGAATTTATGTAATACAGGTTTATATTTTATCCTGAGAATATGTGTAGAGCCAGGTGTGAGATGGACAGTTGACAGTCATTGGTGGCGACTGGTATCCTTACATTGTTTTTCATTCTAAGTTCTTTTTCCGTCCTGCAGATTCTTGTATGGCACACCAGGACAGAAAAGCCGGTTTTAGTGAACGAGGGGAAGAAAGGATTCACAGATCCCAACGTGGAGATTTGACAGCCGTGTCTCGATGCTGGTAAAACACACGTTCCTTATTAAGGTCACAAAGCGGAGTGGAAAGCAAAGCGATCTTTCCGATGAGCGACGCACGTATTACGAAGAAAGTAACAGCTGCAATTGGATAACCACAATCAAGACGTGATATCACTGAAAAGTCGTGTCAAATTCATGACACAAGCATTGCCCCTTTAAAAATCCAGTAATATTCAAAAGTTTTTCCCTGCCTTTATTAATCTCAAGTTTCTACTGAATTTTTATGAATTTGAAAAAGCACTCTCAGCTGCAGCATATCTAGAACGATACACAAAGTAACATCAGACCCTTTAAACATATGACTGACTGTAACACCAGCCTGCATTTCTGACTAATTATTATATCCTAAATTTATGTTTAACCGAAGGAAATCCAGCACCGCTTTTAAGTCCTAACTTTTCATTCACAATTTTCTACGTACGTAGAAAATGGATGAGTCATCCCTCTGTCTCAGCAAACATTTGAGATTCAAGTGCAAACACCATTAAACAGTTCCCACTCTGAGTCACCTCAAGCTCGAAAAGTAGAGAGTCTGAGGATCGATGTTAATTCGCAATGTGACATGAGAACAGCAAGATGTTTCATATTCTCGGGAGGTTTTTCACAGAGTGCGGCACCGTCAACAGCCAAGTTAATGCCTTAGCAATGCCAACACAGCCACCAGGAAGTCAATGCAGTAGAAACCTTGAATGCCATTTTATGTTTTTTCTGAATAAAATATGTTTTCTCTTCCTTTGTCCAGCTGGTTGCTGTTGGAAGGACCCCTAAGGAGGTCACCCTGAGCAACATCTCCAGAACATTTGGAATCTCCCAACCCAAATGTGCTGACTGAGAATAACAAACTCTTTTAATAATGGAAAAAAAAAACACTTCAGATGTATACAATAGTAAAGCACAGATGAATACAACATGGCAATATTAATCTATTTTAGTCTAAACAAATGAATAATACAACACAAGGAAGCTGTTTGGAAGGTGAGCCCAGTGGAGAGCAAGGGGTGAAGGCATCTGCAAGTGCATGTTACGACACCGTGGCAACCATGCCGGCCAATCAAGAAAGTGGACACTGCAAACCCACCCCCCACCATGTGTCAACCAATCAGAAGCAACGGCACTGACTCATGAGTATGACAACAGGACAATCATAGCACTCTCTCCTCAAGAGCCTGGAGGCGGGGCCTTTGTGGGGCAGAAGCCTTGAGTGATTTTTTTTTTTTTTTTTTTTTTTTTTTTGTTGGACTGCTTAGTGAAAAGTAGCTTCTGTCTCATGGGAGTGAGCACCAAGTGATAGACTAGGCTTTCTACTCCACTGGTACTCAGGAGAGAAAAGTGGTCATAAGGTACATATTCACCCACTCTAAGAACACTGAATAGTTTAAGTGCCCTACCCTAACGCCTGATATGAGAACAAGAGGAAACAAGCATCTATCTGTGTATTTTTTTCCAGCAAAATACAGCCCAGAAAAAAAAAATATGAAAATGGAAGGAATGTCTTATTTTTACATACCTCTTTTAACATTATGCCTGCTTTTAATTTAATTTGTAGATGTTTACATTTTATTGCTAGTCCAATGCTACTGACTTCTGTCTGTATTTAAAATCCAGGTATTGGCGAAACGGTGTATTAAATCAAGAAATGTCATCAAGTCTGTACTGCAGCTGTTCCCTCCATTCGAAATTCCCCCCTTTTCTACTTTTCGGGGAGCAAATCACAAAAAAAAATAGTTCTTGACTAGATTCAGGTGTAAATACTGGTATGATCAAAAGAAGTGGTAGACATCATTGTGAAACCCATGTGTATATAAAATACTGTCTTGGCCAAAAATATCTGGTACTCTGGGAATTTTACAATTTGATAAGTAAAATTATTGAATGGGAGAATTTGTATGCCCAGTACTGTTGATTAATATTATATACATATATATGTATATTTCCTTTACTGTATTTATGTAAATGTTTTATGATTTAAGAATTTTAAAATTACCTACACTAATTAATTTATGACCTCTGTTAATAATGTTTATTCATTCAGGGTTTCTTTTTTCCATCCCCATAAAGTGCACTCAGTCTGGCATATTACTTAGACTTTAAAAGGAAATATTATGGATAATATAGGCAATGTAGTATTCCCATTGACAAGCACTGAAAACTTGCTTTACCAGAATCTGGGTTGTATACCATGGAATTGTACTGTCCTGCGGCTGTGTCAGATAGGGATTGCACTGTCCTGCGGCTGTGTCAGATAGGGATTGCACTGTCCTGCGGCTGTGTCAGATAGGGATTGCACTGTCCTGCGGCTGTGTCAGATAGGAATTGTACTGTCCTGTGGCTGTGTCAGATAGGGATTGCACTGTCCTGCGGCTGTGTCAGGTAGGAATTGCACTGTCCTGCGGCTGTGTCAGATAGGGATTGCACTGTCCTGCGGCTGTGTCAGGTAGGAATTGTACTGTCCTGCGGCTGTGTCAGATAGGGATTGTACTGTCCTGCGGCTGTGTCAGATAGGGATTGTACTGTCCTGCGGCTGTGTCAGGTAGGGATTGCACTGTCCTGCGGCTGTGTCAGATAGGGATTGCACTGTCCTGCGGCTGTGTCAGATAGGAATTGCACTGTCCTGCGGCTGTGTCAGGTAGGAATTGCACTGTCCTGCGGCTGTGTCAGGTAGGAATTGCACTGTCCTGCGGCTGTGTCAGCTGAGGTACAGATCAACAGTGATGTCAAGGTTTATAAAGAAAAGCCAGATGGCTTCAGAGGACACAGAGATTTAAATTTACTACAAATTCCACAGTATAAGACTGTCAAAATTGGCAAGCAGGCAGAGGCTCCCCTACTGCTCTAAAGTATCTGTTTGTTCACAGATGTCACGATCTGCTATTTTCCCTGACGTATTTGTGTTTTTTATTTTCCTTTCAGGGGCATATGTCAGTGCTGTTACACACTTTGAGACAATTCTTGACTAATCTGTGGGGGGAAAAAAAATTAAGACAAGCACAAAGTAATAAAATGCTGTTCAAGATGGCTGAGCTTACTGCTGCTTCAATGCTCTTGTCCACATCTGGGTCATGTTGACTCTCCCGCATCACAGATGAACACGTCTGTCGTATTCTACTGACGAGCTGTGATTCACGCGGAAGCTCGTAAGAAACAGCAGGATGCAAATGCTCTAAATTCTGAGATCGGACTTACGAGAACTCATCTGAGTATCGCAATGCCTCAAAGTATTACTGTGAAATGGATTCAATTGACATTTCAAAAACAGAGAACAGCCATCGATAACGCAAGAGGCTGGGATGTCATATAACGAACGTAGTAAGTTAATAAATGACTAACAGGCTTGGAGACGGCATATTTAATATTAGCTATATATTAAAGGTGACATTTGCATTTATTACTCATTTATTCAAAGTACACTATGAATGTGTGATTGCCAGATTCATGTTATTTGGCCGACGGTTTGCTGGCTCCTGCTTGAGTTCAGGAACAATAAAAAAGGACCCAGCTGTCACTGTCTAGCGTCCTTTCCTGTAACGTTATCGATTCCTCACAAGTCAGTTCCGATTCACACGCTAGGGCCCACTCAGATCTCCAGCCTCTTGAAAACATGCTGACAACACTCAGTGAATGTCTCTTGGCCGCATCAGCTCAGCGCCGGCGCGAGTGAGAATCCCGCAAACGCCGCTCTCGCAATTGTACGGTTTACAATGAAGCACTGAACAACAAAAAAAAAAAAAAAAAGAGAACCAAAGTGACATGACGTGACTCCCTCTCACTGTAAACAAAGAACAGCAGAGGAACGCTGATCACACGCATCAATTTCATGATTCACACCAGCTGAAAAGATCCATTTTAGTGCTAATGGCACTAATCTGTTACGAACACCAGCCCAGTTAAAGCAATAGATATAATTACAAAGTGTAAAGACGACTTCCTTTAGACAGATATAACAGCTGCAAGGAAACGAAGGACACTGGGTGAAGGGTGATCTCAAGGCCTTACAGCTGAAGTGAGCAGAGTCGGCCAGAACAAACAGAATGCCATTTCTAATGATTAAGCAACTGTTTGTGATCAATATCTCAGGATGCTGATTTACTGTGTACTCGACTCAATGACGAGAGATCAGTATATGTTCCTGTTAACATACTCTCATGTATTTGTTTTGTAATTTTTTTTTTTTTTTATTTTCCCCCCTAATTTAGTCGTGTCCAGGTCCTACCCATCAGGTAGTCTCCCGTCACCACCGACCAGGGAGGGAGAAGGCTAGCATGTGCTCCCTCTGAGGCACGCGAAGCCAGCCAACCGCATCTTATCGAACTGCTGCACACGTAATGCCGGGGGGTGGCGTAACGCACTCGGAGGACGGTGCTATCTGCCCCCCTCTGTACATGTAGTCACACACGCCTAGAATCAGCTGGCATCGCTCTGTAAGAGACTGGGGATAGTCAGCCATCCTCCCTCCCTGAGCGCACCGGCCAATTTTGCTCTAACAGGCTCTTGGCCACGGATGGCTACCACCAGCATTCGGACTCGCGATCTCCCGATGATAGAGCAAATGCTTTTCGGTTGCGCTACTCGGGATCCCCATATTTTGTAATTTCTATAATTGTATCTACAGTAATTTAAGCCACACCATACAGATGTGACAGGTCACCATTCTCTACCGTTTATCTAGCCATTCTGGATAAAATAATAAAAAAAAAAAAAAACCTTCAGTTGCTCTGTCAAAGTCCAACAATTCACCAGAGGAAGGCAGCCGTCAGGGTCTGACAAGTCAAACAGGTCTTCCAAATTTCTATTTTTCTCAGAAGAGACCAGATGAGACTCACAGAAAACATCTGTCACCTTGAACCCTCCCGTGCAAGGTCTCCCGCTAGCTAGTGTGTGGTCCTTGCTGCCTTTCTTTGACGTGCATGGTCTGGGCTGCTGGGCTCACCCCAGGTGAGCAGGGACATATGGAGACCTTGACCCTAGGGCTCCACCTCAACCCCTAACATAAAGCAAACACACCTGTTCTCCAGAGCCTGAAGTCGCGGCTCTTCTTGCGAACGCCGCACCTCCAAGGTTGGTGCTCTTCAAGATAAACACTTCCACTTTGTTCGTTATTTTTGTCTCTCCAAAATATTCAACATTCTTTGAGCCAAGTGCTAAAAAAAGTGGATCAGCTCTCTTAAATAAAAATTAATCATTGCTTCAGTAGTTAACATTTACATCGGAGGCTGTCATTGAAAAACTCAAACACGTTTTGTGTTAGATTCTGGGCTAGGGTTTTAAAAAAAAAAAAAAAGTTTTAAATCTCTTGGATTGTTTTTTTCCTCAACATTCTGACTGCATATGCTGCTCATCAAATGTTAGCACAGCAGAAATACTATTTTACCCCAAATTCTAATAATATTCATTCTACCAAGGACCATGATAAAAAAAGTTCTCAATCAAAGGCACTTGTTTCATATTCCAAGCAGAACAAGTTTGTTCAGGTTCTGAAGAACGCATAAATATATGAATCATGCTAGACTGGGTCATGGACTGAAATTTGGGACTAATAAATAATATCAAAGCTTTTTACCTTTTTTTGGGAAAATATTCCCATCGCCCACATCAGCTCACAAAGACACGAAACATGCAGAGTTTCTATCTAAAGAGGTTACCGTCAGTCAATAGATAAGATCATCGCATTCTACACATTAACAGTTCCAGCTTTTTAACATTTCCAGAAAAATGCCATTGCTGCATAGGATCTGGTATGCACTGGAAGACAGAACAGGACTCTGGAATGTTGGGAAAAAGCATTTATTGCATTTTAAATGATCAGTGTTTCAAAAATGTACTAGTGTACTCAGCTGCTGGTTGAGGGAAATGAGGAAATCATTTGTGTGCATTCATTGTATTCAGCCGGCTGACAATTTACACGTAAAAAAATCCAGTAGTAGTTTTGACTGCCTGTTAACACAAATGTACATTACATCCAGATGTATTGCTAACAAAATACATTTTGAAAATTCATTCAAACCAACCCAAATTCCTTCTATAAAATGGTTCACATCAATCCCCAGTTAAAATTTTGAGTCTCAAAAAATAAGCAAAAAAACTCAAGCACGTGGTGCCTGTAATTCAGTGTGCGGCTTTCAGACTCAAAACACAAATACACGTCTTCAGAACTTCGTAATGTTGATACCGTCATATTCGAACGCTCAGAAGCATAACGGAGAAGCTGCAATGCTTACACTTGCCCTGTACCGTGTGCGGGGAGCAGCCCACGAGAAGCACCCTCGTCCCTCAGCGAAAGGTGGGCTGATCATATAGGTCGCTTGGCTGGCGATGTTTCAAATAACATCGGTGGTCATCCCGAGGTCGGGTCTGTTGGTGAACTCGATCTTGAAGTTGGACTCCTGTTCCTCAAACAAAACTATCTGCGAAAAAAATAAATAAATAAAAGATCAATAGCAAAGAAAATGAGACGTTACATGAAGAGAGGCTTCTATTCTGGATCTCAAGATTACTCACATCATACAGTACGCAGAGTACTTGTGATCATATACTGAGGATTTATTTGAGTATGCTTTCATCTCTTAATCGGTGATAGGCAAGTAGGCCAGGTATACCTGATTCATCCCAGTCTTGAGCCAGGGTCCTGGAAGGTAAAGGGTTTGCTGGGGTCCAAGGGACCAGTACCGTCCAAGATTCTGGCCGTTTACAAAGACGACTCCTTTCTTCCAGCCCTGTATTAAAGTCATCCAGTTAGTCTAAGACTTCCACGAAAAGCTAATATGTTTTTGTTTTTTTCCCCCCCGCGCATCCTGGATGACTGTTGGTAACCAGACCCCATCCAGGCATACTGCTGAATGCATCACTGGTGATAAACTGTCTTTTGTGATACGGAGGGGTGTGCGCAGTGGGGTGCGTGTCTGTCTGCGTGAGCCAGGTCACCCCTCTCACCGTGAGGAGGATGAAGGTGTCCGCTGGGTGGCCACTAACAAACAGCTGGGCCTGGAAAAATCCTGGGAAGGTGGGAGCTTCCTGCAGTGGCTTCCAAGGCTCTGTACTCAGTCTGACACATGAAGAAACATTAACAGCACAGCCATTTATTTAAATCCAAAACAAAAACATGGCTCTAGTCTACACACCCTCTCTGGTGCTACCGTAGAGAAGTATGCCTTTTTTTTTTTTGTTTAAATTATTTCTTTCAGCGACTTTACAGCTCAGATATGCAGTCATTTAACAAGAAAAAAAATGGTAAAAATGTCTTAATTAAAAGCAAAGGAAAATTCCATACATAACGACTCAATAGGCATCATTATTATGGGATGGATGACTTGGCTGTTGAAGTATTCTCAGTCATTTCAGAGAGTCGGATTAGTTTTGAATTAGAACAGAATTAAATATCTCAAATTTCGAACACCTAATAATGAATTTGTCAGGGGACTTTTCTGGACATGGCCACCAGACTTCAGCAAGATGACAATATGAAACAGAAGGTGTTGTGCCCAGGGTAAGGGGACAGTCTGCGGAATTCGCCGAATGCATCTCAATAAGACGACGGGGCGGCATTAAACGATCATGGCATGTGCTGACAGACACGGCCGTGGCGTTTAAAGAAAATCCATTGAGCTGACCGGTTCTGCTTTCTAATGCGAGGCCGAGCGAGATCAGAACTGCGAGATAAGATGAAGGCCTGCATGTAATGATACAAAACACAAACCTCTGGATAAAGTTCGGCTTCATGTCCAGGCTATAGGTTTTGAAACCTCTTAGAGGTACTTTACTCATCAGGATATCACCCACCAAACCTAAAATGCATCAGACATGGCATTTGATTAACAAGAGAAATACCGTATTGCACATTAGACTATAATATCATTACCTTATAGGAGCAGATAAAAAGGCATCGTGCTAGTAGGGAATTCACTTGATATACAGAGTAGGAATATGGACAGATAATTATGCAGCTGACAAACGTGAGATGGGACTCTCGCTACATTATCCTTCATAATAGGCTAGGAGAAGTACTTTCCATGCACCATTGTTTGCCCTGTTAAATGAAATTCTTATCATATTCAAACATCATATGATCTGGGACTGTATTAAACCCATACGACAAGCTTAAAATCCATGATTTATGCTACATAATGTTCTTTCTTAGCAGAAATACTCTTGATTCTACATCTGGATGAAAATAACTCCCTGATGATCTTTGCACAAGAATTTCACAGTAGCTGGCAACTAATTAGCAGCTTGGCTACCGCAGCATGCCAAATCAAACCCGTAGCTTTTTTTTTTTTTAATTTCATATTTATAAAGTGTTTTTCGGAGCACCTTGTCAGAATCTGTTTCACAATTTGTTTTTAACCATGCCATACCTTTACGTTGGTCATCAAGGTCTTTCCCATAGTTCACTCGACCACAGTTCTCCACAAGAAGACTCAAATTTCGTGGGCCCTACAATTGAAAAATATTCAGTTTTTAAGAACTGGGTCAATAACGTGATATCATGGATTTATGGATACGTTCCATCAGACGCGTAAATTCACCCAAGGAAGTACAGGAGAAACCGGAGAGCTTTGGATCAATGACACTATCTACAAGTTTCAGGCTTCTGTTTTCCCAGAACGGCAACCTCAGGCTTTAGTGCTAAGCGTCACTGCGAGGAGATTCAAGTTTATCAAGGACTTAATGTTACATTACTTTGACACAAAGCAAAGCTGTTCAACAGCTCTGTGGTATACGAACTTCCTAGGTTTAATAACGCAAAATGAACAAAGTAACAAACCAGTCAAGACGGGAGACAGTCAGCTTTGCCTCGAATTAATGGTATCGGCAGCATGCGGAAGGCTTCCGATCAATACAATCCCATGATCTGGGGAATGATGTCAAGCCTTTAATAAGCCCTGTCCATCCTGACAGCGAGCAAACACTATATGAGGTGTAGTGAAAAGAAAAAGTATACACCTTCCTTCAAAGATGTAGCATTTTCCTGTGTTACAATCCGTAAATTTCATGGATTTAAATGGCCTTGTTTTGCCCCCATCCAAAAGAACAAAAGCAAACCATAAGAATGCAGTAAAACCATTTTAATGGGGGGGGGGGGGGGGGCGGAGCAGGGGCTCAGCACTTCGATGCGACAATTCTCGATGAACACCGCCACTCCAAACCCAGGG
>JAACJT020000031.1:59266-107228 GCA_009936485.2 Gymnarchus niloticus | reverse complement strand
TCTACTAGAGCATTTCAGTGATTCTACTAGGGCATTTCAGTGATTCTACTATGGCAGTTCAGTTATTCTAGTACAGCATTTCAGTTATTCTAATAGAGCATTTCAGTACCGCCCCCACCCAAGTTTTCATGGCTTTTGTCAGTGCAGTACCCGCTCCCCCGTTTATTACCATGAGAAAGTGGTGACAGGGACAGACGCATAGCTATTCGACATACATTATGCTTACCATCAGCTGATAAACGGGGGAAAACGCTAATAGAATTTAAACAATATGTCTTATTGAGATCAAATATGGTGATCAATAACATGCACCACTATAGGTGTACAGGTATACATATTATGGCAAAGAACACTAATACATGGCTATGCTCAGTTGAGTACTTCACATTCTTGTCTGAAATGTTGGTTGCAGATGCCCGTCAGATGACGCTACCCACAAATGTTCACAATTGCCTGTATAAGTCCCCTCGTTTGTACTCAAACTGATTAAAGCCACTTAAGGGAGAGCTCTGAACTGTAAACCATAATGTTTGCTTAATAAAGGCCGCGGCACTAAACTGGTAATCGAATGACACTTAAAACAGCATTTCTGCAGTCTGACCCCCCCTCCTCCCATTCAAAGTCTAGCTCCGAAAGCCCAGTAATAGCTAGCATAAGTACCGTCAGGGTGAGACATCCCATAGTGTGGATGACAATAATTTACTTTGACACTTGAACTCAGGCAAAATGCCACCGGGAAAATCGCAGAGTAAAAGTGATCGGAAAGGAACGTATGTTTGTATTCAACAATAAATGTACAGAAATGTCATGTTCCTATGCAAAAATAAACTTGCAGCCTAAACAGGGAGTGAGAGAGCTTTGAGAAACACGGTTATCAAAGCAGCCACATGCCAGCGGCCCGCTGGTTACGTAACGTAAACGCCGCAGAGGTATACAGTTTCCCAGGCTCACCATCTGCATCATAAACGTGGTGGAGACCGCCCCAGATGTCGAACCACCCAGACCAGTATTCGGTAACCAGTATCGGCCTCCGGGGCTGTAAGCAGATACGGAGCAGAAGAGAAAGTGCACGTGTGAAATGAAAAGAGAGGGAGGGAAAGGAAAAACAGACGGTGCCACCCTGCCAGACGAGAAACTTTGCCAGCAGCTTTGCAGTGGACTTGCATCAGTCACAGCAAGCTGTAGGTGCCACAGCTTACTTCTTGCCTATGAATTTATGCTTCCAGGAAGACCACATGCAGTTAACCACAAGGTGGCTTTGGTCAGCTGACGTCTGGACTGAAATTGTGGCATGTGGGTCACTTGAGAGTCACAATGAACCACAGAGATCGGTGATTTACTGGCTAATTGCTTGGCATTTGCCGACTGTGTGTGACCTTAGCTTGACCACTAATATCACCGTGATTCTAAGAATTTCCAGGAATCATGGTGTTGATGCTCATTTCTGGTATAATGCCAAATCTTGCAAGTAACTTTGTGTGTAACCAAGCAATGATCAATAGTGACAGGATAAATGAAGCTTCAAAACCCATGGTGGGTGGAAGTATGCCAAACAACCAATCAAAGCTGGTGCTAAATGAGGTTTCAAAACCTGCGGCGGGTGGGAGTATCATGAACCACCAATGAATGCTGGTGATATCTGTAGGAGTATCATGAACCACCAATCAATGCTGGCTATCATTCAGGAGTCCCCCACCCACCACAGGTTTTGAAGCTTCATTTGTCCCATTACTAATAATCAAGCTAATTTTTCTGTAATCCAAATGTATCGCAATGCTTGTCAACTGAAAGGAAAAAGTGAATTAAGCGGAATGAGTGCCTGAAACTACTCACTTATTACTGCTTGGGAAATGCAAACAGTCTTTAAACAAAAGTGCTGTTTAAAATACAGTCAGAGAGTCACTCGGCTTACTTGTAGAGATTGTAGATGGTGTATTTCTTCAGGACGGAATTTCTGAAAATTTATGGTCTTCAGGACTTTCGGGAGAAAGGAGATAAGGCAGAACACCCCTTAAATGCTACAATTAGAATCCTGACAATAGTTTCGCAGCAGTACGCTGTTCTATTCCGCAAAGGCTGGATTAGCATTACAGCAAATCTGATCTGACACAATTACACACGCAGCATGTCTTAAAGAGCCAGTCGGGCAGAGGATCACAGGGCTCCTTGTTGCAGATCAGCCTGAACAGCAACAAAAAAAAAACTCTTGCTGGTAAGTGGAGGAGCACGAGTGATAGGCAAGGGGCGGAGCCTGCACAATACCTCCATTCACAGACCCGTGGTCCAACCCCTTCCGGTTGTCCGACGTGAATAGTAACTCCCTGACTCCCCGGAACATCATTGCCTGTCAGTGGACAGCAGAGGTCTGTTCTGTATGCTAGGTAACTGACACGGAGACCTTAGCTTACAAATATTTTCTAGCAAAAATATGTCAGCATGTCTCCGTGGCAGACATGCTGACAATATCTGAGAGCAGTGTACAACACCTCGTTATTTAAAACCAAAATCATCTTCAATGCTATTGACACTTAGCAATTTTCAAACCGGCTGCAATAACAACGGACCTCTTTGATGAAAGACATGTATTCATCGTCTTTTCCATAGGCTCCATATTCATTTTCCACTTGAAATGCAATGATGGGGCCTCCATTCATGTACTAAAACAAAGAACAACAATGTAAAATAACAAGTGGACAGCACTATGCTTGAATGAGTCTTTTGTTAACAGGCCAACACACAATGCATTATTGAACAACAGTGAAATGTGCTGTTTTTCAGGCTCGGCCAATAGCTGCAAAGATCCCATCTCCCTAAAAACCCTCTGATAAGAGAATCTCTTAGCTGCCCTATTGATCGTATGCCTATGCTTATAGCAACGACAGAGCTGAATATGAACCTCCATGACACCAGAATCACACCGGGAGCCACTGGGAATGGAACACGGTGTTTATGTTCACACTAAGCACCGACACCTGTAGCGGGACGACTCTCGGCATGAGCTCATCGAAGAACCCGTTGACTGCCTCTGTGAAGCCTGGGTAGGTGGTCCTTAACATCATGTTCCTGTCACGCAGGAGCCAGCTGCAAGGACAATGAAACGGCACTGTTTCAAAGTTGACTTTACTTAAAAGGGATGACTGGTTTCTTGTGGTACGAGTCGGGCCTAGTCAAAGGGTACGAGTACGAGTCGGGCCCTGAGAGTTAAGGATGAAAACAGTGACTATAATTTATGATCTAAGCATAGTTCACTGTAATACTTCATTATAAATATCATACATTTTTGGACACATGAAGATTCAGTGCTGCTTTTTTGTAAAATCTGCTTGAGTGATATTTTATCCACATTAAACCCAGACATTTTTACTGGAGTAATTTGAGTTATGTATGCAGGAACCCACATAGTGCTTCAGTCTCCTACGTACAGACTACTACCGAAGGTCTGTTTTACCCCGAGAAGTTGAACTGTCCACCCCCGCACATGCACACACCGAACTTAATGCTCAACAAAAACAAACCCTGCACAGCTATTTATCTGGAAGGCCGTTTTAGCTGGCTTTTTAAGCAGACATCTTCAAAGGAAAACACCAATGTTCCCTCCGTCCAAACAGCCCCGAAATTCACTTGAAGACACTCATCCAAGTCCCAGTGTTGCTTTCCCGGATTACGCATGCAGCTACTTCTCTGCAAGCCATGTTTGACTTAGCGCCACGACGCTTATGGAGAACGAGCGGTCTTTATGTGTTAAGTGTGGACAATGACCAGCAGGAGCCGCGTCTCAAAAGTTTGAGAGTGAACATCGTCTTACTGTCACACTTTCCACTTGAACTCCGCTTTTCAAAGGACACCGGTTTCAAGGGTATTTTTTAGGTATTTAGCATATATAAACGTTTATTTTGACACACGGTTGGGCTGCTACAAACAATCGATAATTTTGACAGATTTGAAAATAAAAATTTTTGAATAACAAAATGAATGAGAGTTACTCGATCAGTTCTGGTACTTGAGCACTCCTGCAAACAGGAGAATTGCAGAACTTTCCGTTTTCGATTCGGATTTTTAACAATAAGTAGTAACACAGTGTCACGTCAGTTAAAACTGTTAGAAAAACATTGTAGAGGGAAGGCAAGACTGTGAGACAATCATTAGATATCTTCACATTTTCTTTTTTAGCCTTTTTTTTTTTGCTCGAATGATTGATGATAACATTCGTAAGGAAATCACTCTGGCTTGTATAAGATGTTCTGTGTAACGTATGCTATGCATTAAGTGTTACGTTAAACTAGCATTTTCCATAAAACAAGAATCTGCTTTTATGGTTTAAAATTTACAGTTTAGTTACTTTCATTAACTGTCAGAATATCCTAATGAATAACTGAAAATCAGTTATGAAAGCATTTGATAATTTCAGCACTAACGCACAGAGAGGAGCAGCCTTTAACGTCTTTTCTGGCAGACCTCCCTTTTACGGATAAAGTTGTTTTTTAAAGGCCCCCCATCCCACTGCTTCAATATTATGTGAAACTGTTAGGCCTTGTGGAGTCAATACAACTGGATGAACAAATGACTGAACAAATGTTGCCTGTTGGGAGACTAAATGAGTAATGAGAAGTCCCACCTGGGTAAGCCTCCGAGATCCCACTCAGAACAGATGTAGGGTCCCGGTCGCAGAATCACCCACAGCCCCAATCGTGCAGCATCTCTGATGTATGCCCTGAGGGACCGACAAAGAAAATGTCAAACCAATGGTGCCGTTACGCCAACAGCAAATCACACCAGCTGTCTGAAAGCCCACATGTCAGTCGGACAAACATCCTTATTAGAAGACATAGCTAACAAGGTACTGTTCATTTTCCATACCCAATACAAACAAACTCAACACAGTTAAGACACAAGGAAAAAAAAGCTACCTATTTATTAAAGAACTTCAACTGTGTATGACAAAAATTCTCCCTACAGGAGAACGACAAGGGCCCCATTACAGTAAGCAGGTTTAACAAAACTTATAGTTAAACCTGAATTCTGATCAGAGAAATTTAGGGAAATTTGAGGAATCAACCGATCTGGAAGTTGGGCTTTCACTTTTCTCCAGTCAGAATTCAGGTTTGACTATAAGATTTGTTAAACCCGCTTTCTGGAACAGGCCCCAGTCTTAATAATATCCTGGAACTCAACGAGGCATAGTAGTCACCCCTTAATGGTTTGTAAATAAGATCTTAGACAAGGGGGAGCTGCCAGGTTAGAGCAAGAAAACGCCAATTGCTCATGGACTCATTGTAAGTAGCATTAACTCTGCGATTTCATTTTAACTTTGTGCAACATCATTATCTTTTCTGAAGAACATACGTTACTTTTTGAGTAAGGTCCATGTATTTTTTTAAGGCTGCAGTGCTTTCCTCTCTTCACATGCACGGAGTGATTAAAGAACCAGTATGCTTGTTTAAAAATTGTGAGACAAACAATAAAATCGTGTGGTTTTTCTCACTCCAAGTCCAGCTGCGAGGAGAAGTCAAAAACACCCCGATCAGGTTCATGCAGATTCCACGGCACATACCTGGAAGGCAATGCAATAATAGCTGATAAACTCCTTTGTGTAATTACTCTGGAGGAGTGTAATAGTAAGTGCGATTAGGGTAGAATTGTCCAGTGGAGAGACTTTGTACCCACGTAGTGAGTGTGTTGATTCCACAAGCTTTCATCTTCCTCATACGGTCACTCCAGTAGGCCCTGGGGACACGGAAGTAGTGCATGGACCCCCCAAGGATGCGGAATGGCTCTCTTTCCAGCGTGAACTGGGAGGAGTTTGCATTCAGCCCCTCTGTTCTTCTCTGCAGCGCCTCCTTGAGGAGGCTTCTGGAAGAAGAAAAGCTAGCTACCTCTAGTCAAGCAGCTACCAAGAAAGCCGCCTCTCTCATTTGAATGCATTTGCAACTATGACAGTCATATGTGAGAATGCCTTCTTGTTTTTTAATGAAAATAAGCAAGGCGCCGTTTCATGCACACGCTGCACGTAAGCGCAGCAACAGCACGGCTCCACTTAGTCAACTTGAAGTTAACTCAAGTTTCAAGTTAACTTTAAGAGAGTCGCATGAAATTGTGAAATGATTATGGGAGAAAAACGTTGCACAAAACAATAACGTTAACAACAATAGTTCCCCGACACCATATAAGTACATCTGAAGCAAAGACAGAGATACAGAAAAACCGTGAAGGTTAATGAAGAAGACAATAGTGCGTACATAATAAATCTGACGTTCAACGCCGTCTCCAAACTTACCTGGAGTATTGCCAAATGATTAACGCAGCAATCCCCAGCCAGAAAATGGCACGGCGCCGTTTGCAGACATTAATGACGGTACCCATGGAGCTATAACTTGTGTCGCGATTTGGAAATAAAAAATAAGCTGCTAAGAACGATACCCCTGTGCATTTAGCGTAATGACAGACGGCCGCCTGCCTTCCACCAGCGACATGCGAACGCGATCCGGATGAGTCCGAAGCCTGAAGTACGGAGCGCCCGCACCGCCCCCGGTGACAAGTGAAGGGTCCAGTGTCACGGCGGTGACAGCCTGTTTCCTGCTATTGGGCCATTATAATTACCATTATCCTTTCCTATTCGGTGAAAAATGTAAAGCCACGGCGCCGGCTTGCTCCAAAAGTGCGCCGAGTCTTATCTTGGGAAGCTTGTTATCAGCCGTGTGACCAGAATAAAAGAGGAGTCACTTAAACGGAGCCGTCGGCTTTGCTTTATTCTTTTTAGCAGAACCAGAAGCTGAAGCCACTACTGTATAAGTACCTTCTCCCCCAGTATGACCCCCCAGCCTGCACCCATATAATACAGTAGCTGGAGGGTCCTGAACCGCCTGGTCTATCCCCCTTCAGCCCAGCAATATATGCCAACATGCCACCAACACCGTTCAGCAATTAACGTGGACACGCTGCAATGCGTATATGTCTACAGTGTATCCTTTTGATGTGTTTCACTGAATCTGTTCAGCTCTTTAGATCATTATGAACGGTTTTCATGTGGCTTAGATGCTTAAGGCTCCCACCAACGCGGGCAAAACAGATACTGCCTGAAAGTGTCGCTAAGACAGTCTACAGTGGATGGATACTGTGTATATCTTTAAAATAAATAAGTTTCTTTGTTTGGGAAACTTGTTTTAGAAATTGTGCGTATCAACTTGCAATTTTGTAACCGAAGTGTATTTTGCCTTTGCGCGGCCATAGTAATTTATCCAAAATGGTAATAATGTTCCCTCAAGCCATAAAACTCTTAAACACTCAGGAAACGAAGTGATACCACACACACACTCACCTGCCTCAATCACATATTTATTATTATACTGTTACCTCCTTCCTGCTCCCAGTGTCATGTCTTCATCTGCTCTTTATTAACTAATTTATTGTAACATCTTTGCACTACCTGCTACTTTTGTATATATCACAACTGTGTACTGGTCGGCACTGCACTGCCACCGTCTGTGCCGCTGTCTTTCTTTAACACGTTTGCACAAATGCACTTTATGTTGTTGTGTGTAGTCTTTTGTGGTCCTGTGCTCTGTGTAGCACCGCGGTCCTGGAGGAACGTTGTTTCGTTTCGCTATGTACCGTACTGACTGTATGTGGTTGAAATAACAATAAAGAGCTGCTTGACTTGCCTTGTTGCAGTAACTTATATAGTCCTTGTATTATTATGTGTCACCCTGTTGCACAAGCTTGACAGTGTATATCTGGCTCGCTCTCTATGCCAATTTTATTTGTTATGGTTGCGAAATCAAAAGATACTAATCACCAGAGCAGTTGGTAAACGGCTGTATCTCGCCGTCAATGCAATGAACCGCCATTACTCAAAGAAGTCCTAGCTTTTCATGCTAAAATTTGCAATTCAACACAAATTTTCTACATAAACATAGTGCTATATTATTTTAAACTCAGGAAAACCCCCCCCCCCCCCCCTCCCCCCCCCCCCCCCCCCCCACCCCCCCCCCCACCCCCCCCACACACAACAAAACACAAACACACACACACACACACACACACAAATATTAATTAAATGTCAATAAATTGAAATTCTTGTCTGCAGACACACCTTATTGCACATACATTGTGAACAATGGACAGAAGCTCATGTCACATCAGGGTAAATAAGATTTGGAAGATGTTTCAGGTCTGTGTTCCCATAACAATACAGTAGTAGCACTGTCTGTTTGCTATTGTGATAGGCCTTTACAGTACATTTAACAGATAAAAAATGGTATTGTTAATGCTAATACTGACTTCAAACATATACAACTTGTGCAGTTTTATTTTTGCTGTTGTAGCTTCAAAAAACGGTTAGAGTGTCGTTTTGTAGTGGCCCGGACCAGCACTGCCCTTTGGGTGAGCTCCCAGTGTGCACTGGGGTTTGTAAGTAGTTCTATTGTATGTATGTTTGTGCAATTTTATGTGGGTCTTCCCTTCCCCTGTTTTTGGGTTGCTCAGGGAGTCGGTATCTATGTGTGTGATTGTTTTAAATTGCTAGTTGGTCTAATAAAGCTCATTGTTTAACTGAAGATGCTTCGCACGAAAGCCGTCACCACAATATTATATCAAAGATGAAAGTTTTAATGGCGTGACCCAATCATTTTTCTTATTTTGAGTTAAGCTACGCCGTGCTAATATCTGTATAAATCAAGCAGCTTTCTGCTTGGTAATCTCTCTGTATATTTTCTTACAGGAGTTAGGGATAGATGTTGTTAGGCGGGACCGGCAATGCTCCAGTCAAACTGGATAGCTTGCGAAACATGAATCCCTAGCTCTTTCGGCTTGAATGCCTCAGGCAAATATCATGTACAGGTAATAACAGCAACCAGTGGTTTTCTTGCGTATATCAACCCACTGGATTTCTGATGCTAAATTATTGGAACATGAAGGCTACGGACTTCAGCCTCTCCTTAACGTTTATGACTGAGAAGTTGCAGTACTGTTTATCCAATTCGATCTTCTCTTTCAGCCCATCTCTGAAGAGTTTAGTCACGACTTGTTATTTTATTGATTTTTTCCCCTGGTTATTGCTCTGTGATGCTGATCAGTCTTGAATTTTCATATATGGAGGAGAGTTATATAGCAGCTTATTTTATACGACATTAAATATATCTGTCCGGTAATATTTGCATTTTGGGGATTTTTCTGCCAGTCGACCTATACTGACCAGAGGTCATGTTCCAAACATGGTTATCCAGCACGTAAATTGTGCTTGCACCTAGAATGTGAAAGTTTTTGCATTACAATGCCAGCACAGATTAATCATGTGCTCTGTTACCTGATGATAATAATAACATAATTGTTATTGCACAGAATGTATTACTGAGTCAGCCTAATCACGAAAAATATGCTCCTACAGATAATGCCGATTGTTAAGTAGATTGACAATTTGCTGAACCACTGCCAAAAAAAAATAATTAAATATTAATGACTATGTACTTTTAGTATACTCGTTGTTGTGCTGGAGTATCATTCCCTTCACTTAATGCATTTGTTTTACATTATTTATTTGAAGATATATGTAGTATATCATGTGATATTGTCATTACAGCTTGGATAAACAACCTCTACTGTAGTATCTCTAAAGTGAATAGAATGCAAAATATATGAAAATGCATATAAACACGAGGATGCTATCTTTCACTAGTCTGAGAGGATTCGTCATGTTCCTTTGCAAGTGTTGACGCTCCACCTTGAGCCGCTGTAGCGTGTTAGTACATGCCAGTAAGATTTCAAATCTTATATTATTTTCATATCCTAACATTACTCACACAAATAATCAGTATCATCCTTCTCATAATTCCCAATACAGTTGACTAGGGTTATTGAAATTATTGTTTATTTTTATATCCAATTTACAGATGGCTAAGTAAGGCCCAATGAATTTGTTTGTCAAACAGAAGCATCCATTCGCTGAACGTGCAGGTAATGTTGAATCCGATGACGACGACTTGCATGAAACTAAAGTCCTCTCAACAAAAAAGACTCAGTCGGAGTCGCTCTATCCGGAAATATGACTCCTCATACATTCAGTTACATTTTGTGGCTGAAGATGGTGGCGGAATGTCAAAACCACAGTGTTTTGTTTGTGGAGATGTCTTGGCTAACGATGCGATAAAGCCGTCAAATCTCAAGGGCTCTTTCAATACAAAACAAAGGGTAATAAGTTCAAAATCAGAGACTTCATTGAAAGAAAGCCTGATTTAAAAAGCCATCAGAAACAGATTTTGGCAGTGTAACATAAAAACCTGTGCTTTATGGGCCTCTTATTATAAAGTGACACTTTTAATTGTTAAGGCTAAAAAGCCATACACAATTTGAGCAGCACTACAGTATATATGTTCAGAACTAAACAGTGTACAACACCTACGACTCAACAAAGTGCTTTGCACCACTGGGTGTCTGATGCTGCACACAGACAAAGGCCAGGCCAGTTACCTACCTCAACTTATCCCCTTCTTTACAACCACAATGTTTGCACTATATGTTGACATTGGACTATATGTTTTAATCAAACTATGATACATTAAATATCTACACAACACCTTGTGTTTACGATACACTGTACTGTCATATTTATTGTAATATTTGTACAAATACTATTTAGTGCCATCAGGCTACTTTTTCCTCAGTTGTGTATTTGTACCACAATTGTGTTTTGTGTCTAATGTGTGTTTATCTTTGGCTAGAAGGACGTGCAGAGTATGATTTTTGTTTTTTTGATTTTCTGTAAATATGACAATAAACTCTCTTGATTCAAGTTTCAGAACTGTGCCATTATTTAATTCCTTTTGGATAAAAACGACAGCAAAGCATCATGAACTTACTGCCGTTGCTCTGAAAACTCTTCTCTCATTTCCTTCAGCATACCTATGTGAAAATGGCTTCCCAACCACGAGTGGCGTTAGGACAAAGTACAAGAATAATATGAATATTCATTCTCTATGGCATGTGGCACTGCCCACAATTGAACCACAGCTGGATAAGCAAACAGACATGAAGAAAGTTCACCTTTCACATTAATGAAGTTGGCAACACATACTGATTTGATATGACAACATAATACACAGATATTACATTTTTAATATCACTGTGGAAGAGATTTAATGTCACTTATTAAATCAAATGTACCTATAGACATGTTTTGTCAATAATACAAAGAACATTTAAAGATTGTGTTTTTTGTAATGAAAGAATTTCTGCAGAAAGCAGAGAGGAGCTGTTTGACCCTGCTGTCAGTCATAACTAATTTACTGTATGCCATACTATATTTTCATCACCTGATTATAAATTGCTCACTGACTTAGGGTACAGGTGTACCTTATAAGTGCAAACAGAAACAGTAAACGTCAAAATAACATTGATATGCTGCGAAAGTTTAGGTTTAGCAAAAAACACAAACAAACAAAATTGTACAGGCTAAAGACACAGCAATCTTTCTGAAGGTTGTCAAAATGTATTCTGAGAAAGGGCATTATCAAGAAAGTTATATATTAAATAAGTTAGGTCTCCAGTACCAGAGTTCAGCACCACATGCCGTACCCATTGAAGTTGGCCACCTTAGATTTTTGATATCTGAAATTTTAAATACGTTTTATTTTTTATATTATTTATTTTTTTTAATATTTTATATATATATATATATATATATGTATTATTTATTTATTTATATTTATTATTTATTTATTTTTGCAATATGCATTTATGATACATTTCTATTATGAGTCAAACATATTCTAATTATGTCATATGATTAAAAATCCACACACCCCCTCACATACATACTGTACATAGGCATGTACAGTACTGTGCAAAAGTCTTGAGCCACCCCGTCATTTCTTTATATTTCGCTAGGAAAATGGGTCAATAGGTACAGAGATTTATTGCAACATCATCTGGTCATCTGTAATCATCTGTACCTGTTTCCTCACTGGGTCATACCTTAAATTTTATGGCTTCATTATGCTTAAATGATTCATACGTCGGTCACTGTGTGGCTTAACAAACAAAGAACGTTCCTCTGAAACTGGTCAGGTACAGAGACTGGACTGAAAATAAGAGCCAAAAACTCTGAAAGTTCTTGAGGAAGCCTGGAGAACTATTCCTCAAGACTACATTAAAAAAAAAAAAAAATACAAGTCTGGTTCTTTGGAAGCAAAATATAGAGAACTGAGGGATGGCTCAAGACTTTTGCACAGTACTGTACATACAAACAAATATGCATACACACATGCAGGTTTCTTCTAAAGTTCGTAACGGTAGGTACGCACGCACATTGTGTTCTGAGTCGACGCAGCATTAGATTAATGGTGTGAGGCTGAAGACATGGGCCACGTTAGGCCCCATTCACTAGGGACCGTCCAGTAAAATCTCAGTTTCGTGTTTTAACAAGCTAAGCATAGTAGACATATTTGGTAGTGGGTTAATTTAGATAATATTAAGGGACAATTTATGTTTTTTTTTTCTTCTAATTTACAATGATAAAAGAATGCAGTTCAGCCAGATTTGATTTTACCAGCAACGAACCGCAAACTATTGCGCACGAGACACGCTTTTGGTCAGAGGTAAAATTCACCATGGAAACTGTGTGTGATTGCTGGGTTTTAAAACTTCACGTAAATGTTTTTTAAAATGTATGTATTTATTAAATTGTGGATTTGGGATATTGTTCATTTTGAATGAACAAAAAATTACAGAGGTATAAAACCTTCCATTCATTTAGCTACTGAAATTAGTAAATACATCCTTTCAGTCTTGTACAGATAGAATTACTGTTATTATAACGATTTGGGTTGTTTTGCTAAATTTTCAAATGATATTTTTAGACATCCTGAGGCAACAAGAGAAGCTCCTATTATTGGTCTGCTTTGCCAAATGTGTTCAGTATAACGTTACTGTATTGGCTATTTAAAATATAGTTCTCTTTTTCACATTATCAAGTTTAGTAACGCTTCATAAATTTCCCGCCACTTCAGCCTGTGCCCTCTCCCCCGGGTCCTAAACATAGTCTTAACGTGAACTTGGAGCAGCGATGAGCATTATGTTTGGATTGATTACAGTATGTCCTATATACGAGATTATTATATATAATATAAAAAGCTATTCATGACTTAAGCTAATAAATACACATTTATTTGGAGGGCTAAAGCCCCCCTAAAATTGGCCCGACGACGCCCCTGCAATAGACCATAGGTCGTCTGTAATGTCTGTCAATTCGATGGCTATAAACGTTTAACAACTCACAGAACAACTCCACAGCGGCGTTTAATTTACAAATTAAAAATCCGAAAAACCTTAGTCCAATGTTATTTAATCCAGTCAGCTAATGTTAATACATTTAAACGAAGCACACACACATTTAATGTATCAGTATAATGAATCCTTTATATATCAGTGTCTTATATGGTCACTAATCCGTTTCCGTTTTGTTTTTGTAGTTTAATTCCGTAAACCAGCACCCACACCCTGGATTTAAATGCTTATCCAGTTAGGGTCGAAGAAAACAGTAACTCGAAGTCTACAATTACAACATTTAACCGAAATCGCGCTCTTTTGTGGGAATGGGAGGCCAAGCGCACGCTCGTAAGCCCCGCGTCAACAGCATGACGTATGCGGAATTTCTGTTGGACTTTAAAACTTTGTGGATATTGTTTCTCCCGTCCCCTTTCAATGCGTACCACTATTCAGCTCTCCTCTCTAGATTTTGCAGCATTGTTCCAGCCTTGACCAAAGCGGCGAGTACAGTTATTTTGGAGATTTGTCTATAGTGTAATATATATATATATATATATACAGTGGGTTATCAGCGCAATGTTTGCAAAACCATTATAACAAGAGTTTTCATGCATTTCTTCGGGACTGACTAACGCATTTTAGCGACATTTGTGACGTTTATCGGATTTGTTGGTTTACGTAAAAGAACGTTACACGTACGTTATAGGACCGTTAAGAGCGTAATGAGGACGTTATTGGACGTTGTGGGAACGTTCCGTTAGCTGGGAAATCCCGACGTAAAGGAAAAATAGCATAAACTTAACTGCCCGTCGAAGAATTTCGCACTCGTGACACGTGGCTTCTTCATTTTACCCCGCAGTTCTTTCTGTGTAGTTTTGATGGATCAAACATTAAACGCTCAGTTGCGCTTTTACTTGTAAAATTGTTTAATATTGTGACAAGTGATGAAAATAGCATGTAAGTTCTTTATTTGTCTATGTACAGGTACAACGAGATGAAGTACGTTCTAATTAAATGATCTAAAGTCATTCCAAATAGATGTTAGTTAAAACTGTTCAAACCATTCTGTCTAGGTGGGGTTGTTTTATACCGGGACCTAAAATATGGTCAGTATGGGACTTAATTCTGAATGTTGTCATCAAACCTTCAGGCTCACAAGTACATCGGAACAGCTTTTCCTATTATCTAACCTGACAGCCTTCAGCATTGTGAGTCTACGTATTTAATCAGTAATAATCACCATGCTACTAGCAGCTTCAGCTTAGCTCTGTATGTTCCTGTTTGGGTACTTTTTTAGGAATTAAATGGAAGAGATGGCGATGAATAGGAGAGAGGGTCTGACCGCTAACTCGTCCCAATTCACTCTGGAGGGAAAGCCATTCCGCATCCTTGGGGGGTCCATACACTACTTCCGTGTCCCAAGGGCCTACTGGAGTGACCGCTTGCTGAAGATGAAGGCTTGTGGAATCAACACACTAACCACGTATGTGTTTTAAATGAACCGCTTTGCTGTTGTGACTCTAACCATCGACACCTCTGTAGGAACTGTTCAGTGTTACCTTAGTCTTACCTCTACTATTGCTGCATTGCTTTTCAGATACGTGTCGTGGAATCTGCATGAGCCGGAAAGGGGAGTCTTTGATTTCCAAGGGCAACTGGATCTCGAGTGAGAATGACCTCCACATTTCAGAATGGCATGATTCACACTCAACCCTACAGTCTGTCTTTCCTTCTCATAATGCGTTGAAATCTTGAAAGGATTCCTTCTGTACTCTCTGACCACTTATCAGGGAAAGATAACTTTGAACAATTATTGGGACACTAAATACAGTGAGTTTAATGCATGCATTGTCTCTTGTTATTCCTCAGTAACAGCTTTGGAGTAATAAAGACTGTACTCCCTTTCTAGCAGCAACGTATGAATTATTAACTTCGTCCGTCCTCGAAACAGTTAGTATAACAATGGCACACTTCTGCCGTACAAAGCACAGGAAGATTTTGTTCCTAAAACCAACCTGCAGGCCGTGAAGTGCATTTAGCATCCTCCTACCTTCCTTTACTCCTGATTTGTTCAGATAAATGGGTTTCCCCAATAGCAGACTGTTGACCCGGAGGAAACTCAGTCTCAACAGCACCTGGTGAGATGTTTCCGAGGTGATGACACCATCGTTTTGATGTGGGGTTTTTTTTTTTTTCTTTTCTCCGTATCTCAGGGCATATATCAGAGAAGCTGCACGATTGGGGCTGTGGGTGATTCTGCGACCGGGACCTTACATCTGTTCTGAGTGGGAGCTTGGAGGCTTACCCAGGTGGGCCATTTAATATTTAACCTATTTGGTTGTATTTCAACAGTTTGTACTTTGTAGGCTTGCTGTATGCCAGCAGTTACTCTCAATATATGCTTATTAAATGTGCTGTTTTGTTGGCATACAGAAGTAGTTTTATTTCAGTAGCACTCAAAAAAACAAAGTCCAAGGGACATTTGTGATTAGAAAGCAGCTAAGATCTTTTATCGTTCCACAAACAATAGCAGTTAAGTTTCACTTCTTACGGGCTTACGACTTTGTACACAAGTTTGGATTGGGTGCGTACACTATGTCAAATCAAATCCTTGCACCTCTGTCCCCTTTATACAGATATATTGTCAGAATGATCCTTTAAATTTGCAGTTGGCTTCTGCGTGATCCAGACATGAAGTTGAGAACAACATACCCTGGCTTCACAGAGGCGGTTAACTCTTTCTTTGACGAACTCCTGCGCAGGGTGGTGCCACTGCAGGTGACCAAAGCGTTCACTATACCATAACTGCTTTCTCAGCATACAGTGCCCTCCATAATGTTTGGGACAAAGACACTCTTTCTTGATTAGGCTCCGTATGGCAAAGGTTTCGATTTTTAATCAAACAACTCACATGTGCTTAAAGTGCACAGTCTAAGCTTTTATTAAATGATTTTTTTTAATACACTTTGGTTTCATCATGTAGAAATAACATCTCTCTTTACGCATAGTCCTCCCTCATTTCAGGAGAGCACAATGTTTGGGACACATGGCTTCATGTACACATGGGTACTCAGGTGTGTTTAATTGCTTCATTCGTGCAGGTATAAAACAACTTTCAGCATCTTGTCATTACACCAGGCTTTTAATAAATTATGCAGTCTGTTACTGAAAGTCATGGAAGCCATTATCAGGCTGAAAGACGCTAGACAAACCTTAATGCCTTCAAAATCAACTGTTCAGGACATTATAAAGAGGAGTACTGGCAGTCTTTGCTTTCACGAAGGGACTGGTAGGCCAAGAATGACCTGCACAGCTGATGACAGAAAAATCTTAATCATAATGGAAAAACGGTCCTCAATCACCTGTCTGACAGATCAGAAACACTCTTCAGGAGGCAGGTGTTTATTTGTCAATGACTGTGTGCAGAAATGTCCAAGAAGAGAAGTACAGAGGCAGTGCTGCAAGATGCACAGCATGGATATCACTGGGTGCTGTGCATCAGCAAGATGAGCAGGTTACGGTTCGCAGGGAAGTGCTTGGGCGAAAGCAAGCGGAGTTCTGTGAGTGCTTCTGAACTCATTGGCCAAGCGCATCATTCTACAGTGATCCCAGTTGTACTGCTAAAGCAGCAAAGGAGTTTTTCAAAACTAAAAACCGATAAATTCTTGACTGGCCTAGTCAGTCACCCGATCCAGATCCAATCGATGATGTCATTCATACTGGCTTCAGCAGGGAAGATACTCAACACCTGGTGATGTCCGTGAGTCACACACTTCAAGTAGGCAAAAAAGCATGAAACATTATGGAGGGCGTTGTATATGGGCCTTCGTGTAGTGAGGTTTGCGAGGGTTACATAGGAGTAAGCGTTTATGGGTCCTCTCCAACCAAGAAACGTTTGACCATTTCAGGGATCATAGTTATTTCGAGAGTGGTTCTTCTCTGCTACCTGTCATAGAACATGGTCATGTATTTGATAGATACGGCTGCGTGAGCAAAGAACTTCTCAAAGCCTCTTCCTTAAAAGGACGAATCGGTCCTTACAGAAGTTGGGGTTTTATTGTTGGCAAAGCTGGTGTTGTCTTTGCTTTGTTGCAGTTTATCAAGGGCGGTCCGATTATTGCCCTTCAAGTGGAGAATGAATATGGCACCTACGCAAAGGACGACCAGTACATGCCATTCGTCAAAGAAGTGCGTATTCTTGCAGTGTTGCTTTATTGATGTTACATTCATGATGTAATTGTCTGTCTCAGAGTCGGATTATCGAATGCTCAGCTGTTAAATATGTGACTTACCTCAGTTTGTTTCTACAGAAGTTAACTACTTGCACCCATATCCCATATACATGCTGACATGCATATTGTTACTTCAAAGAACAGAGAGTTCGCTGTCACCAGCTCAGCTAGAAGGTTACGTGGATTTAAAGAGAGCCTGTTTCACCTCATCCTTAGTGATCATTACAAATAATGCATTCCGCAGCGGTTTTACCCTTTTAGCCTGGATTGATCAGACTGATCTCCCTTATAGGCTTTGCTCTCCAGAGGTATCTCTGAGCTTCTGTTAACCTCGGATAGCTACGACGGATTTGAGCGGGGAGGTGTAAATGGAGGTATTATACTAACCCTGGGAGTAATTCTCATCGCATATTTTATACCCTGTATTTTCTTAACTTACTGTACCAGTGTTTGTTTTGAAGCATTCATTCAACAGCACAGTGATCACATTATGCTTTGCCTCTTTTCTGAAGTGCTTAAGACCATCAATTTTCAAAAACTTACACCCGAAGTGCTAAAGCACATGGAAAACATGCAGGTAAGCTTTGACTGTTTGTCTCCTTGTAATCTGCTCATTTAACATGATATTGACGACGTGTTCTAGCAGCTTTTCAAATGGCTGCCTGACAGAGTAGCTCGTGATATTGACAACATGTTCTAGCAGCTTTTCAAATGGCTGCCTGACAGAGTAGCTCGTGATGTCTTTACAATCAATTGATTGGTGGGCCAAATGCACTACGTTCCATGTTGGGAAAACAAAAAATGTCATGGAAGTTGATTCTGTTTTGGACAATTCATAGCTGAACTACTCATGGTATGTAAAATAGAGAACATCAGCGTCACACGTAAAGGGCAGCAAATGAAGGACCCAACAGATTTCCCCAGTGTTCCAAGGTCAAAAGTGGCTTTGGAGAGTGTGGGTTAGAAATGGGAGAATGATTGTTTGGTAATGCCATGTGAGAGATTGTCTAACTCTTTACACAAGTTACTATCACAGCCTCAAAAGCCAAAACTGGTAATGGAGTATTGGTCTGGCTGGTTTGACAGCTGGGGAGGGGCACATCATATCTTTCCAGCTGAGGGTAAGATGCTTTGCACATCATTCCACCGTGTGTCTTTTCCCCACTACACGCTTTGTGACTTGCAATTGTCTTGACAGCTGATCTTGGGGTGTTTAATTTTTTTTTTTTTTTTTTTTTTTCAAAGAAATGCTTTCCGTGGTGGCGGAGATTTTGAAACAGGGCATGTCCATCAACATTTACATGTTTCACGGTGGAACCAACTTCGGTTTCATGAATGCATCTGAGGATCTGGGCACACACAAGCCTCTGGTCAGCAGCTATGGTATGTATGACCTCTCCGGACCAGATTGTGTTAATGGCTATGAACTTGTTTTGAAAATTTAAAAATTCTTAATGGTTAGGTTGCATTGACTTTGCTTATCTCCTTCCATCTATTCTAAATCCTAATGTCCTCTGACTCTGTATTCTGGTCAGCTCGTACATTTTTAAGCCCTGGCCACTTTTAGAATTGTTTCTCTTTCAGACTATGATGCACCTCTGACTGAATCTGGAGATTACACTGAAAAGTACCGCCTCCTGAGACAATTATTCACGGGGTACCACAGTGAGTTTTATTCTTAGGGGTATGGCATGGTAGGCTTCAGAAGTTTGGATCAATCATCAGTGTTGATCATGGGGAAGTAAGCTGTTTGATAACATTACTATCTTTAACGGTCACCTCTGCCCTCTTGCTCCTACAGATGAGAGCCTACCTGAGATGCCACCTGAATCTCCAAAAAAAGTATATGATTCACTTGCTGTTGGCCAATATCTGTCACTATGGGAGACCCTTCAGTTTATAGAGGTAAGGAATGGCCATCAGTGTTGTTTTTTGCTCATGATTTTCTTTGGCTGAAGTGATGTCTGCCTTAGTAGACTACCGAATAGTTTCTCATGAACCCTAGGACTATGTCTGACGAGATGCTTTGTCACCCTAAAGCCGTTCCAGTCAGAAATGCCAGTCAACATGGAGAACCTCCCACTGAACAATGGCAACGGTCAGTCCTACGGATACACGCTATATGAGACCCCCATCACCAGAGGAGGCAAGCTGAACTCCCAGAACAATGTGCGGGACAGAGCGCTGGTAAGTCTGACCAGTCACGAGCAATCCAGCTAGTAGCTTTAGTCAACAAGTTGCTTACTAGTTAAAGAACGGGATTTTTCAGTAAAGACAATGGAATGTCCCAGGAGTCAATTTTGTGTATTTTATAATGATCAGTTTCTTCATTAAACAGTCAGCTACCTAATATAATCTGCTTAAGCCCTTTATTGCGCAGCTATTGTAAATAAGATTATCCTGCACCCTAAATTCCATATAAACCAGTAACTTGACATCCATATTCATCATCCAGTGCTGGTGTGTTGGATACCTGAGGATGAGTACAGATTTTTATCACTGAAGAAAGTTTACTGGTTGATTGCAGGTGTTTGTGGAGAAACGCTTCATTGGTGTTTTTGACCATAAGACTCAGGAGATAGCAGTTCCTGATGGGAAGGTAAATATATTATACCCATAGCATGAAAGCACTACAGTTTGGGATAAATACTGAGCAACTGTAAAACAAATACTTGTGTGTTTAAGGCTCTGTGGGACACAGAGGCTTCAAATGAAGGGTTAGTGCGAGGAAATTGCTACACTTATGAAGCTTACAAAAATGTCATCAGGAATGTTGTTGATTGCAGTCTGGACATGGGTTTTCAATTCCTCTTCAAAGAACACCTGACATTTCATTCATGTGATGAAGTAACATTAAGCCATGGCAGAGAGAGACACTATTGTAGTGCGATGATATTTTTCTCCGACTCGTTCTCTTAAAGGGGACACAAAAGCTGAGCTTGCTTGTGGAAAACTGTGGAAGAGTGAATTATGGCGAGGCCTTGGACAAACAACGTAAAGGTACAGTAAAACTTCCACATTCTGGATTTCGGTATGAAAGCGTGTGTAAGTGTTAAATAGCCTATTAACTCTTCCATCCCATGTTCAGCCTGAGGGCCACCTCCCATTGAGCTGAAAGTCCTGAAATCATCTTAATGGTCAATAATTCACTTCCTGTGCATTATTGACCATTAAGAGATCTGTTGAATGATTTAGGCTGGGTTATTATGTAACTCACAACAGAAAACGTCTTGTAACTTTCCTTTCTCTTTTAGGTCTCGTCGGCGACGTCGTGCTGAACCAGGTCCCATTGAAAAACTTCACCATTTCCAGCCTTGAAATGAGGCCCGAGTTTATAAATCGGTTCGTCTCCCCTTCTGTGTTCATATCGCCTTTTAGAAATGGAAGGTTACCTCTTAGATGATTTGCACATTTACCTTTTTCTCCCTTTTAATATTTTAGCATATCACACTGATATTGATCTCAAATTGTTGCATGGAAAAAAAACCTACAGCTTCCCTACTTTTACATATTACACTAAAAGTTTGTGCTAACATCTTACTGTTCACGTTTTATATAAAAAAAAAAAAAAATGCTCCTGCCAGCCCTCTTTAAAATCACTCTTTGACATGTATGACCAAAATGATTTTTTTATCACTGAAGCCCTAGTGCTGCTCTTTTAAAGGCTGACACACGTGTTGTTTTGTGGCTACTAGATGCCTGTGATATTAATAGGTGAACATGCTTAGTCTTTCTTCCATTGTTCACACCAGTGGTTCCCAAACATCTCCTGTCAGGTCTGCCCTTTTGCAGATTTTCCACCTTCCAAGATTAGTATAAACGTGATTCTGCTACGTATGGGAACCACTGGTCTACACTGTGAGATGCCCCTTGGTCATAATGACCTCTGTGTTTTTTTTCCCCACTGGGTGATCTCCATTTTGAAGGCTGAGCTCACTTTCCTGGATGTCCCTGGACCAGGAACCAAGCTGCCCCGGGTTCTTCCAGGGCACTCTGCTTGTGGACAGTTGCCCCTTTGACACGTTCGTTAAGCTGCCGGTGAGTTCCACACCGGAAACATCCATCCCTGAAAGTGATCTCGACTTTAAGCCAAGCTTTGAGCTAACTTTGATCCGCAGGGCTGGAGTAAGGGAGTCGTCTTTGTTAACGGCCAGAATCTTGGACGGTACTGGTCCATTGGACCCCAGCAAACCCTGTATCTCCCAGCACCCTGGCTCAAGACTGGAACAAATCAGGCATGTCCATTTATCTTTTGCAGGAAAATAAAACGATTTATTCCACAAGAATTAACCCTTTTAAGCACTAAAAGTGAGCAGCCATACAAGGATTAAAATATTTACAAATATTTTATTTGTTCAAGCTACATTTCCAACATTGGAAAATAGATTTTATTTTAGATTAGTTGCACACAGCCTAAATTTAATGTATATCGTATAAATATATAATGTGTACAGTATGCATGCTGGATTTCAGCCGTTTTCAAACATCAAAGTGCTGTTGGTTTGACTTGGCTGCGTTATAATGCATCGATGACGTGTTTTTGACGCGTTTCTGCCGATGAAGCATTCAGCTGCTGCATTGACCTCTGCTCCTGATCATAAATTGCAGGTGATCGTGTTTGAAGAACAGAAGAAAGGGGATGACATCCAGTTTTCCTCCTCGCCTTCTCTGGGAAAGACCAGTGTAATCAAACTTTTCAATTGTTCTCTCCTATAGACAGTAAATAAATGTCCTTCATCCTGACATCCAGTGCCTTTGAGCCTGTTCCTTGTTCTTTTTTTTTCCTCAGTTCCTTTGCTGCCTGCTATTGCCTGAGCCTCGTTTCTGGGGCATATTCGTATTAATCTCCTAATTTTTCAAACATTCTTTACTCATGCTTCCCACAAACCGTGGTATATGTACCCTGCAATGAACAGCTGTGCAGTGACTGCGACCCTGTGTTCACTGAGACATTTCACTGCCAGTGGTATATAAATATACAGTGTTTAGCATGTTAATGGGGGGGGGACAGGCAGTTGGCCCACCTGTTGATCCGTTCCCAGTGTATAACACACATTTGTGTATTTTTTCGCCCCCCCCAGTAACCTGGTCCAGAGTGTTGGTTACCATGCTGTGAAGCTCAGTACTACATACAGTGTGTGGGGTGCCTCCTGTGAAAACTGAAGCTCCTAAAGTATTGCAACATGTCTGTCCCTGAAAATGGGAAATTATGTAATAAACATTTGCTGTTGAATCTGTCACACAGTTCTTTTACACACCGTTGTCTTTGTTATAAAAACTGTCATAATAATGAATATCTAAACAGATTGATATCGCTGTTCTGTCATGCACCATGAAATAATTAAATCTGTCAAAGTCACTCATCAGAGTCTGTGGGCGGTTCCGATGCTGATCTATTTAACTCGATTTCTTTGGTCTGCCCTTATGGTGTTCCCAAACCTTTTTTTTTTTAATTGTTACATACTTGTTTTACAACAAAGAGGTATAAAAAAGATCCACATATAGCCAACACACATAACTATGTACAAATCAGGGGAGTAAAAAATACAAAAATGATCCAAATATAGACATAAAGGGAAAAGAAAAAACATAGAAGTTTAATAAAGGAATATTCATATAGCTGACAGTAAAGCCAGTCATTAATAGCAACCTCAATCAATTAAATGGAAGGTGTTCTAAAATATTAATGTTTTGTGTGGTGTTCCCAAACCATGGCGACTCTGTTCGCAGAAATTCAAATAATTAAAAAAGCGCATATAGATTTAATTGTGATTTAAATTATTTCAAAATAAAACTGATTAATATTTAATTGTGATTTTATTTATTCCTTTACATATTTATTTACAACGTAACAATAACCTTTCGAATACGCCTGCTTGATCCCTCGGGACCCGGATAGGAGGTAAACACGCCCCTCATTTGCATGCCGCTCCCTATTGGTCAGCTTTCCGTTCGCGGCCACGGCAGGTTATTGACGCCATTCACGAAGACGTTCTAGTGGACGCATCGCACGCAAGCTACGGGTCGCCGACGCGCGTGTGCGCGTGCCACGCAAACTTCGGAGGGTCGTGCGGCGCCGAGGGTGACAGGAGCTCACCGCTCCTTTCAAGTTTACGTACGGTGCGACTGGCGTGTTTTCAGAAAGCCGCTTCGGCACGTTTAAGTCTTGGCTGGCCTGTGATGGTGGCATTCGCTGAAAGGACGGTTAAAATGATAAACCTGTGTCGAGGTAGCGGTTAGACTGACGCGTCAGGGGTTGACATAAGCGGGGACCTTCGAATGTTTTCTTAGAAGTATCAAGTTATCTCGCTTGTAGGCGCCTACAAATGATTAACTCGGTCAGGCTGTGGTTAGTAACCACGTCCCCATAGTGCCGATCGTGTTCCTCTTTCACCAGGAACATGGACGTGTTGTTACTCAGTCACGTCGGCACGGCGGCTGCCTGGATCGCCGCTGTCGTGCTCCTAGCAGCGCTGCTGACCGCCGCTTACAGGCTTGGATTCATTTACCAGTTGTTTCACAAGGTAGGTACAAAACGAGGAAGACCTGCGATGCTGCATTGTAGAAACCAACAGAGCCAGAGGATGCATTGCTTAGAACCCGAGTTGGGGGTTTCTGGGCTCTCCTGAGATGTTCCACAATTGCTTCTTTTTTTTTTTCTTCCTCCCAATGACCTCAGACTGAAAGCAGGAGCCCCCGTCATGGTGGTGAGAGAGTGGCAGAGGTGCTCCGGGCCCACGGGGTCAGGTTCGTCTTCACCCTGGTGGGTGGTCACATCTCACCCATCCTGGTGGCCTGCGAGAAGCTCGGCATCCGCATCGTGGACACCAGACACGAAGCCTCCGCCGTCTTCGCGGCCGACGCCGTCGCCAGGCTCTCCGGTACAACGAGACTTAATGGAGCTGCTCTTCCACTACTCATCTAGATGAGGCAGCTTTTGAATTCCTTTTCCCCTGATATCTAATCTAATAAAACAATTGGAATCAATCAAAAGATATTCTCAAACATAATCAAAGCAATGCATATTCCAGTTACATCACCCCAATAATTAAACAGAGGCACTATTAAAATCATTCTCATAGAACATATCCATTAAAATCCAAACTACATCATGTCAAACAGGCTTCACGTGCAAATCTGAAACATTTGATACAACCATGGGGATCTCGTGTCGTCAGATGTATAGATTGTCCAGGACAGTCTTTCACCTGATGGTAATCACTTCAGGACTTTGGACTAGCTCTGTTTCTCTTCTCAATCATAGGTACCGTTGGCGTTGCCGCCGTCACTGCCGGCCCGGGTCTCACCAACACCGTAACGGCGGTGAAAAACGCACAGATGGCTGAATCCCCCGTCCTCTTGATTGGGGGGGCAGCAGCCACGCTTTTACAGGTTAATGGCCCCTAATAAGCTACTTCCACACCTGATATCAGAACCGTGTATCACCTTCCCGAAATCATTTTCATTTTTTTAAAGTTGCTTCGTTTCTTCAAATGTCCAGGGTAGGGGTGCCTTGCAAGACATCGACCAGATGTCCCTCTTCAAGCCCCTTTGTAAGTTCTGCGCCTCGGTGCGAACTGTGCGGGAGATCGCTCCCGTGTTACGGAAGGCTTTGGCGGTAGCTCAGTCTGGAACACCGGGTACGTACAACAACCCATTACAACACGCCAGCCTAGCCAGATTCCAAAACTCGCTGAAACAATCGTCATTTTTCTTTATTTGCACAATATTCTTCCGATGAGACCGTCTGCTTTTCAGGACCCGTGTTTGTGGAGTTCCCCATCGACACGCTGTACCCCTTCCATTTGGTGGAGAAGGAGTTTGCCAGCAAAACTGCTGCCAAAGGCCTAATTGGAAATATCATTGCCTGGTATAGAGCATATTGTGTTGTGTGTGCGTGTGTGCGTGTGTGTGTATATTGTGGCGACGGTTCCCATGAGAAGCAGGAGGCGGAGACATCTTGACTTTAAAGACACTTATAATCAAGGCGTCCGGTAACAATAAATAGCCTCACATGTGAGCACCAATTCAACGCAACGACCTGGGGGGTACCCAGGCTAGCCCCCACACACACAGACACTGTGGGACAAAGACACAAAACACACTACCCACAATCCCACACCAACGGTGGTGCCGGCCTGTGCCGCTGCAATATGTTTTATTACAGCTTTTAAATCCATGGAAATAATCATCTGAAAAATGCTTGAAATTACACAATAGAGGTGATGTAAATTGTAGCAATACTTCTAGTTTTTAGGGTTGTTTGAGATGTATATGATGTGACATGGATGTATGCATGTTCATAAGATTGCAGCAGAATTAGTTTAAAATGCCACGCAGTACATTCTTTCTGTTATCGGAGACCTGGTAATGTGCTAAGCAGGCCGGACTTGTTCTGTGCCAGGTACCTCCGTAATCACCTGAAAAACCTGTTTGCCGGGGCCTGGGAAAGCCAGGATGTCTCCCCTCTCCCGGTGCACCTACCTCTGGCCACAGATGATCAGGTAAAGCTACACTGGGAATCGTCTCCGAGAGGCAACTTCTTAGATTGTTCATATACTGTAGATCTTACCCTAGCTTTTTAGACTTGTGGGGTGTACCGCAAAGTGAGGTTACTGGCTTAGCCAGGGCAGAGGCTTATTTCTGAGTTTGGGGTGCTTTGACTTGTAGTGCACAGTCTTAGTTCTATTTACCGCTGATTGTGGCAATTGGGTTAACTAATCCAGTCTTAATCGCGTAAACTCTGCGTGGGTAAAACCCGCTTTGTACACCCCAGTAGTCTGAAAGTCAGTACAGAAACACTACAATTTAAAAAGGTGTATTCAGCACTCCAAGTATTTGTTACTTATATGTATGAGCAGTAGTGCTTAATACTTATTTGCTGTTTAAATTATGCTGCTATGAATTGCCAAATAAAGGTTCTCTGATTAGTAATCAAAAATGATTAATGTCAGGTCATATAAGCTTTTAAAATCCAGGGTATTTCTTGAAGTTATTTGCATAACCTGTGTTAACTGGACCTAATTGCAAAGGCTAATTGTTTTGTGGGTCAGTGGTTAATTGGAACTGGTTCCTCTGTAGGTGCAGCAAAGCGTGGAGCTGGTTAGCAGGGCCAAGAAACCGGTGATCCTGCTGGGTAGCCAGGCAACACTCCCCCCTACCCCTGTGAACGAAATCAGGTGCAGCCTCTGATTTAAGATGACGTGCCTGTTTTGCCCTTAGAGGTGTAGTGACCAAGTGATGTAGAAACATTCAGTCAGTGACTTTTTCTTTGTCAGGGTAACCACAGTCGAGTTCTGCATGGAGCTGATAGGATTATTTAAATCACCAGTTATCTTTTAAATTTCCTTTCTTACAAACGACGACCACCCTATCGGACACTTTTGATGCACCTTTAATAATACAGCTTGTCCTTATTTTCTGTTCTGTTGTGATTCGTGAATTGAAATGGAACTCATTCTAAAACTCTGATTTGCTGCCAACCCCTGGATCCAAACACCTACTGCAGAAAAGCCCTTGAATCTCTGGGTGTGCCCTGTTTTCTGGGTGGGATGGCTCGTGGCATGCTGGGACGGGACAGTCCTCTGCATATCAGGCAGAACAGACGTGATGCCCTTAAGGAAGCGGACCTGGTCATCTTGGCCGGTAAGATATAATCTATTTACCTTCTCTGTAGTGTATAAGAATTAAGATTTGTTCAAAACAAAGCCGTTACCTTTCTGTGTGAAGGACAGCTGGAAGATGGCCCTCTGATTCTGGAATTTTCTAATTGCAGTCACATGTGTGTGACAGGTACAGTGTGTGACTTCAGGCTAAGCTACGGACGGGTTCTAAGTCGGCGGAGCAAGATCATTGCGGTCAACAGGGATAAATCCCAGTTGCTGAAGAATTCTGACATGTTCTGGAAGCCCACTATCGCTATTCAGGGTATGACCTGAGCTGAGAAAACAAGCCTCGTAGAATTAGGTAGTTCTACCTTTGTGTTAAATTTGTCTCTGCCTACTGCCCCGCCTCTTCCCTGCATTACATGCGTCCTCATGGTCTACTAGTGCGAAACTGCATTCAGGTTGTCTCACTGACCCTCTCCTTGTAGGGGATGCTGGGGTCTTCCTGTTGCGTCTCTCTAAAGGCCTCAGTGGTCACAAGTGTCCCATGGACTGGCCCCAAAGTCTGAAAGAAGGGGACATTGCCAAAGAAAAAGCAAATCGGTACCTATGAACATTCTCTAGTACTGAATCCACCACATTGTGATTTATCATGGCTATTAGGCATTTATGTCATCCAGAAGCACCTTTCAGTAAAGTATAGCTAGCTAATAACTATTATAGATGCGTTTAGAAGAGTACCATGGATGGTTCTGACATCCATCCATTTTCTAAACCGCTTAAAATCATATTCAGAGTCACGGGGGGGCCTGGAGCCTATCCCAGGCAGCCTAGGGCACAAGGTGGAAGGTTCTCACAATATATTTACAATTGTTCCTTAGGCTTTTCAGGGCAAAGTAGTAGGTTACATGTTCACCAGCTTACAGTGTGTTCTTTGGAACAGAGCCAAAGCAGATGAGAAAACAGAGTATCACTTGAACCCTCTGAGTGTGTTGCACCGTGTGGATGACTTGATGGCCGATGACAGCATCATTGTGGCAGACGGAGGCGACTTTGTCGGCAGTGCTGCTTACATAATGAGGCCCCGGGGCCCGCTTCGATGGCTGGACCCAGGTCAGACCCAGTCAGTCACCAGATCTTGTTTGCTTGTGCTGTAAGCTCCTCTCATGAAAGTTTTGATGTGTTCTTCCCACCCTAACAGGGGCATTTGGGACCTTGGGAGTTGGAGGGGGCTTTGCACTTGGGGCAAAACTCTGTAGGCCTGAGTCGGAGGTATGAAGACCTATTTTTAGCTACATTTAAGAATGAAGCCTTTATGAAAGCCTTATTGTTTCCTAAGGAGTTCACAAAATGTACCGCATTTAATTTCATAGAGAGGACTTGGATTAACGTGACGAGATGGTAGGTGGTGATGGGGGAGAAGTTAGTGACAGGAGCTGATTGTGTTCAGGTGTGGATCATCTATGGAGATGGATCTCTGGGGTTCAGCGTGGTAGAATTTGACACGTTTGCTCGCCACAAGGTATGTAGTTTTTTTTTCCCTCTATGCCAGTTACAGGTGCATGGCTCCGTCTGCCTCAGCTCAGCATCTGAAACAGCTTCCTACGAAACATTAATGGTACTTCCCTCCTCTGTAGACCCCAGTGATTGCCCTTGTGGGAAATGATGCTTGCTGGAGCCAGATCTCCAGAGAACAGGTGCCCATCCTGGGTAGCAATGTAGCTTGTGGACTTGCCTACACAGGTCAGTACCCATGACCCTTATTTTATACCCCTTCTCCAATTGTACTAATAAATGAGTACATCATTCATCTTGCTATCCTCTCATCAGATTACCATGTAGTGGTGGATGGTTTAGGGGGCAAGGGTTATTTGATTGGACGAGAAGCTGAGGACAGGCTGAGCGACACGATCAGGATGGCACAGCAGGAGGCACGAGAAGGAAGAGCAGTGCTCCTCAACGTCCTGGTTGGGAAGACTAACTTCCGAGAAGGCTCAATCTCTGTGTGAAGCTGCTCCCGCCGGCCCTGTCAACAATTGCTCTTCTCACCGCGCGGAATGTCCAGTGGGGTTAATTAACCAGCTGTGTTCCACGCTCTAGTGTACGATTTTGTTCAGGGGACATGGGAGTGTTTCAGAGAATAGTAAGATCAAGACAATTTAAAGCCCTCAAGAACATCTTTGGTTTTCATAAGGGATACTGAGAGTAGTCAATTAGCTAAACCCAGTAATTTCTCACACTAGACTTTCAATAAGTGACTTGCACACACATTGAAACTGGTGTGGAGCTCCAGTTTGTTTGCAGGAGCCTACATTGATCTTCACAGTTTGCATCTTATAACTGCATATTCAGAGACTCCAACAGTAAAATACCTTGTATTTTAATAATGTATAATTGTGGCTGTGTGTAAAAGTTTGCCTTTGCTAATCTTGCTAAAGCTACCAAAGTCCAAGGTTTATTTTAATGGACGTTAAATTCATGTTTTGAGTGGTAACGGACTGATTATGTTCAGTGTTGAATTACAGGATTCATGGCACTAATTTAGATTCACAGGGATATTTACAACAACAGGGTTATGTCAGATGTCTTTTATTAGCTCTTTTGAGATTGTATGTCTCTAATCATTGAATGTTAAAATTCACCCAGTCGAGCAAAGCAAGATTCCGTAACAGGCACATAGAATTCTGTTCTGACCCTTTACTGCAGATAAATCCCGATATGGTGTTATATGCGATCAGTTCATGGGGAATCATGGATGTAGTTCTTTTCATTTCCAGTTTCTTGGTGGATAGTTATTTTCAATGCCGTGTGTTTCCTGTACTACAGGGACATTGTCTACAGTTTGACATTCTTTACCGTACATGCCATTGTCACAAATCGAGTAGTAAGATGAGGTTTTAGTACTTGTGCCCCTGAACTGGGTGCATAACAGAATCACTAAGTAACTTCAAGTCAAGTTGTATGGTCACTTGTTTCAGAGAGCACAGTGAAAATCTTGTGCCAGAGTTGCAGGAGAGGGTAAAAACATGGTACAGATTTACAATAAATACAAGGGATGCAGTGCAACACAGACGGCAGGGTAATGGGGGGTTACAGTGCATAGACATAATGTAGTGCTTAAGACAGGACCGTGCAAAATTACAAACAGGCAATAATAAAAAAGCCTGTTTAGCCAGTGAGAATAAAGTGCAGTAGTGAGCAACTTAATTCCACACTTGAAATTCAGTGAAGGTCTAAATAGCTTTAATTAGAATTTGCTGATTTTTCCGAACTTATGTAACCCCATTTAGTAATGTGCATTACGGACTTATTTTGGTTTTATTGTGTTGAAATGCATTACGGTTTTCTCATTTTATACAGGTTCTCATAAAATAATTCAAGGGTTTGGAAATATTTTTGTAAGGGGCTGTTTCCTTGCAATAAAGAGTAAACTGTATGAGGTGTTTGTATCTTGAGTAAATGGATAATCTTGCTTTTTATACTGTATTTATGTGCCACCGAGTAGAAATCTTAAACTATGAGTCCTTAACCTAAAGTCAATGTTATTACATCTGTTCAAACTACACCATACCCTGGGTATATGTAACAGATTTTAACATTTGGTAAATCAAGTGGAAAGGCTGATACTGGTCACCTGTAAAAACTACATTTACAAATGTAGTGGTGTTGTTAGGACCTGTCGTTTAGGATAAGCTCTGGTGAGGGTTTAGTGAGTCGGAGTTTTACAGTGGGTGAGTCTCAGCCAATCACACAACAATGAGAACGAGCTGTTTTTGTAATCCACATTAACATGTTACACTAAAACAGAACTTTGATAGTAAAAATCAGCCATGACAAAGCAACTAACGAAGACTTGTGATTTAGTTTACTGTACTTGTGGAATTCTATTTTTAACCCGATGTAATAAACGTGCATTAGATTTTGCATGTGATTAGGTAATTAACTTAATCAGTTTCAGACCGTGTTGAAATAATCAACAACAGACATCACGACAGTCTTCATGAGTTGCTCTGTCATAACCGAAATGATTTTTACTGTCAAAGTCCCATTCTAGTGTAACATCTTAATATGGATTGTAAGAACAGCTGGGATGTGCCCCGGAAGTTTTCAGAACCCAGAAACGCCTCTGTGCAAATGAAAAGGGGTGGAATATAAAAGACTCTGCGTTCCAACTCCAGTAGAGGCCTCCTAACCTACAGTTGAGAAGGTGTTTTTCCCCTCTTAGACTACATATCCCAGAAGGACTCGGGACCGTCCGAGCATGCGCATTAGGTACTGCGAAGGGCCGGGGAGTCGCGCGACGCTGTCGTTATGTGACAGAATTAGGAAGAATTTGAACCGAAAGGTGTCCCGTGGATTTAGCCAAGCGAGTAGCCTGAGGTACGGGACAGTTTATGTGTGGCTGGAACAGCAGGCAGCCGAAGCATCAGCAGATATCTTCCACGAATGAATGATCCTGGAGTGCTGTAGCCGTTTAGCTGGTCGATGCTAGCGAGCTACATGCCGACTCACGCGGCACAGACAGGCTGAATAGTTAGTTTACAAAAAAAAAAAAAAGATAGCGAAATTTTCATTAGTTTTCACACGTAACAAAGCTACGTGGACCGTGGATCTAGCAAATGACCACGATGGCAAATAAAGTCAGCTGGCTAGCTGCTAGCTAACTGTGAGGCAGAGCTGGATAGCTAAAGATTTCCTAGTGGTGCCTTCGAGTCTTTCGGTGTGTGGCAGATAACAAGCTAACAGTCGTTATTTACCAAAATAGCCCTGTAGCTAGACTGCATATGCCACTCCATTAATGAATACACAGGCTTTCTTGTGTTTACAACTTTCACCCTTCCCCTTTTCTAAGCTAACCTGAGCGCTGGCCACGTCTCCTCTCCTCTCCTCTCCACTCCACTCCTCTCCTCTCCTCTCCTCTCCACTCCACTCCTCTCCTCTCCTCTCCTCTCCCAGGCTGTCGTCCCACCTGAGTGACATTTCTTTCTGAATCTTTGATTCCTCGTGTGATCGGATGTGTGGCTCCACTCCACATGACGGACGGGTAAGTTTATTGTGACGTTTTCTAGCCTCCCACTTGTTATTCGCCGTGCATTCTAATATCTGTCTGTTTATTCATTAATGCAAGCTTCTTCTTTTTTTTTTTTTTTTTTTTTTTGCGTTGGGATGCAATTTGAATGGTTTTGTCGATATATAAAATGTACCCAGGTAAAAGTGTGCTGACAACAGAATTTGAAGACTTTACTAGATTCCCAGTAATTCATTGCTTGGTTGTAATTTTGAAGGTGCTGTGGGATCCCATTGACATTGCGTTACCATGTATCTCCCTTGACATCCTGTCTTCCTGCAGGTTCTGCAGATCTTCCTCCTGACACTATGAGCAGTTTCCAGAAGCCAGACTCCACGGACTTGTGCAGTTGATGACTTGGCAGCTGGGCTGGAAATGGCAGACAGTGTTAGGACCTTCCTCCGTGATGTCGCGACGGTGCGGCGCGTTTCCTTATGACGCGTGAAAGGCTTTGTGAAGCCTTTGTGTTTATTCGCACTGTGGCACTGCGCTGAGTTTATCCACAGATGTTACACAGCTGTGTCTGTCCAGGTTTTCATGTTGATTGGTGGGGGGTGTGATGTAGTCTGCCAGTGTTAGCGCTTTATGTTAGCAGAGAACGTGGGGAGTCGCCTTAATCAACACCTGCTGCTGCGAATGCTTTGGACTTTGGTCCTTGTAGAGCCGGGCAGAGGAATTCTTAAATGTATCGCTTTCCCTTTAGACAGCCATGCTTACTGGTGTGTTTGGCTTTGCCCCGTTTCTGGGTGCAGAGTTCACCTTAAACTCAGAGCTGGAAAGAAACGGAGAGATTGGTTAAACCAAATGTAACCTGAATTCACTAACTTTAATACTAATGTTTTTTATTATGTTGACTGTCAGTGATACCAAGCAGAATAAAAAATATGACGTGTTCAAGGCAGCAGCCATTCTGTATACTGGTAATTGAGAATCAATATACTTTTCAGAATGTTTCGTTTTAGCATGGTAAATTGATCTGTTTCTTTAAGAATGTTTATTCTGTAATTGTTTTGCTCATAATGTCAAATTTGATAATATAGAAAACAGCCTTTCATAGTAGTTCAGAGCAGGCAGGCCTTTGAAAGTGGCATGGAAGTCAGATGCAGAGTGAGACCTGGCCAACGCTGACCTCTGCTCCCCCACCCTCACACAGGGCATTAAGGACTCCATCCTGGGGATCCGCACCATCTCCAAACTGGATGCCCGTATCCAGCAGAAGAGGGAGGAGCAGAGGCTGAGGCGCGCCAGTGGCGCGTTGGCACAGAGGCGGGCACAGAGTGAGGAACGCAAGCCAGAGAGGTGGGGCCTGGGGGGCTTGGGCTGCTGTGCTGCAGGGGGTTGGTCTGTCTGCTTGTGGGGGGAAAAATAGGATGACCAATAAGATTAGGGGAGGGACACTTCAGGGTTTGGCCCTTTTTAATTTAATTATGTTGATCACTTGATGTTACTTTGGAATAAAATGTTAGTCTGGGCCAATAGCCTTCACTTGACTTCATTCATTTTCCCTTGTTCACATGGTCTTCAATACATAAAAGAACAATTAACTAAAGTAATTTCATTATACTGCCCTGGATCAACATTTTCAGCAGGACAGATTAACAGTGGTGGGAGACACTGCTAACTGTGTGCGTGTGTTTCTCCAGCGAGCCCAAGTTAGCCAGTCGTATTTTCCAGTGCTGTGCATGGAATGGCGGAGTCTTCTGGGTGAGCCTTTTTTCCAGACTTCCTAGTTAGAGGAACTGATTATCTGTCACAAGCTGCTTAGATTAATGCACACCGATGCCTATGAATTCAGTCTAATCAAAGTAAACATTTTTTTTAACGTGTTTTGCTGGGAATACGGTCTAGTTCAGGTGAACAGTTATTAAATATCAATGTTGCAGTGGGTTGATTTTATTAATTATTCCTTCTCACAGCTCAGTCTTTTTTTGTTCTACCGGGTGTTCATCCCGCTTCTGCAGACTCTCACTGAAAAAATAATAGGTATGTATTTCCCCGGGAGTGCATTTGGATTATACTCGTTCAGTAAAGTCCTCAATGATACTGGCGTTTCCTTTCAGGTGACCCCTCCCTGCATGGGGACGTCTGGTCCTGGCTGGAGTTCATCCTGAAGTCGGTATTCAGTGCACTCTGGGTGCTCCCCCTGTTCGTGCTCAGCAAGATTGTCAACGCCATTTGGTTTCAGGTTGGGTGCCGGCTGGGTTCTCCCTGCTACTTGGGTTCGTAGGGTCCTAGTGCAATGCTCTTATTTTAATTCCTCATGAAGAATTCTCAATTTCCCAAAGAGATCCATACTGTCTGTAAGCAAAGCAACAATGTCATCGATGATGAGGCGTTTTCATAAGCTGCACAACTTGACTGAAAGGTTGGCCTGCTGGTTAGCTACTAGCTGCTAAGTTGCTCACTTACGGAAAAATCTCTCGGCTCAAACCGATGGGTGAGATGCGGCTGAGTTTGTAGGAGACTGCTCAAGCAGCCCGACTATCTCGTCCACCGCAGGACATCGCAGACATGGCGTTCGAGGTGTCTGGCCGTAAGGTCCAGCCCTTCCCGAGCGTGAGCAAGATCATCGCCGATATGCTCTTCAATCTCCTCCTGGAAGCCCTCTTCCTCATTCAGGTGAGCCGTCTGTGTCTCTCGGTGGGGCGATGGTCGCTGTCTGCACTGGCAACGGTGGATTCATCGCACTGCCTTGTGGTTCCCTTTCAGGGGGTGATCGTCAGCCTCTTTCCCATCGACATAATTGGCCAGATGGTCAGCCTTCTTCACATGTCTTTGCTGTACTCCCTTTACTGCTTTGAGTACCGGTGGTTTAACAACGGTAAGCTCACCCTGTCCTCCTCTGCCGAGCGGCATTCCTCATTCTAATGGGTCTAGAATGATGGTCTTGGTAGAGCACAGCCATCTACACAGCAGAGGTGCTGTTGTGGTAATGACCACTGACTGGCATGCTGGAGGGACACTTTATGTTCTTCTGAAGGTGCCCAGCCTGAATACAGTCAGAAACTTGTCTGGGGGTATAAAAACTAGTCTGAATATATGTCAGTTGAATAAGCCGTAAGTCTCTATGTTGCTTCTGGCCCCAGATGTGCTTTGTAAGGTACTATACTGTGTATTGGCCGCCTTTGCAGGCATCGAGATGCACCAGCGGCTTTCTAACATCGAGAGGAACTGGCCATATTACTTCGGCTTCGGTATGCCCATGGCACTGCTTACTGCTCTGCAGTCGTCTTACATCATCAGGTGGGATGCCGAAACATACATTTAATGTTAAAGCTCTCCCTTTTTTCTGTAAATGTAGTGGTTACAAAAGTATTGTTTGTTTATTCTCTTTGCATCTCTACATCTTTCAGCGGATGCCTGTTCTCGATCCTGTTCCCGCTTTTTATCATCAGCGCAAATGAGGCTAAGACTCCAGTCAGACCTTAGTGAGTCCAGTTGATTTTGGGTGGATCGGGTGCTTGACTTTGGGGAACGTTTCTGGCAACGTTCTGGAAACCTTCTGGGAATTTCACCTGGGTCCTCCCTCTCTCCCTCAGCCATTTCCAGCTGCGCCTCTTCTCCCTGGTTGTGCTCATCAGCAACAAGCTGTTTCACAAGACTGTACACCTGCAGGCAACCCTAACAGCCTCTTCCTCCTCTGAGAGACTCCCCTCCCCCCACACTTCTCCTGCCCGGCAGCGCTCCCTGACTGTTCAGTGATGGCCACCAGGGGGTGCCAGAAAACACCACGCTAGTGCAGGGGGAAGGAAAATTGCGTACAATATATCCTGACTTTTAAACTTTTAACAAAGTATCTTCTTTTTTATTTCTAACTTGTGAGCTGGGTTATATTTGTTAAATTATTTATTTCTCTGTACAGTAGTCAGTACTATTCAGATCAAGCTAAATTTTAACGTGGAAGATTGACTAAACTCATCTGTGTTGCACCTTTTTGCATAACGGTTTTTTTTTTTTTTTTTTTAAATGCCTTCTCTGTTTTGTACAGGTTATGTGCCATTGTTTTGCTTTAAGACATTTGCAATCACAGCCACGGTTTAAAACTTTTTAGTTGGCCTTTTGCAGTTACAATCGCTGTATTTTCCTCTATTAATCACTCTAAATCACAATGTAATGTTAGTGTAAAGACGTAGCGGTTAGATGCAATTACTTGCAAGTAAAGGAAGTTACTCTGTCTGAAATCAGATGAACCATGCCGAAGTTATATGCTGTAGGCAGTGAGTCTGAACAGTAATACTGATTTATGGACTGTTTGAAAAGTACTCTAGATATCTGATATGCTATGAATTTAATAAGGATTTTCTGTTTTTAACTTTTTATGGTGCTTAGTTTGTGTTTATTAATCACCGTGAGCTCTGTCTTTAATTGGCTGTAGTTTTGCAGTAATGTAGGTCTGCAGATCTTTCTCCTGACGTTAAACAACACATCCTGCTTGTTTCACCTGCTGAGGTTCTCCATGCCTTCCAGACATCGTTGATCTCAGTACACCTACAGTTATGTCACATGTCATTGTAATCAAGCAGATGGCATTTTTGTTTTTCCCCACTGTTCCTTTCTGGCGAATTCTTGCTTCTGTTTGACAGCAAACCGACAGGAAACGCCAGACTAGGGAGGATTTGGTCAGAAGAGGACATTGGTACCCTGGCCTGTAGTGTAGAAAGAGATTTCAAGGCTCGGTCTTGTGTTTGGATCGTGTCTAGTTGAGAGTACACTTTCTGTGTCAAGGGCCGAACCATTCCAGAATAAGTCGTATTGGATTTTTTTTGGGGGGGTGGGGGGCATGAGTACTAGTCCTTTTGAAGTTGCAAACAACTGCCTGTTTGCAGTGGTTATACCTGCTCCCCTCCCCCCAAAGTGGTTGTTAAACCCTCGCTGAAAACAGTGGCATCCCATCTGTATCACCGTCCTTTGACGCTATTCTGGCCTTTTATTTAAAGGAGCTCAGCTGCACGCCTGCCTCACAAGCGTTGAAAGTGTCAGCGACTGAGGTCTGGGCAAAGCTTGGCTTGGAAGTCTGGCTCCAGCTGGCATTGCCAGACAGCTTTAGTGCTTTATATTCAAATTGACCCAGCAGCATCTGTTGGAGTGCAGATGTGGCTGATTGTGCTGTAGCCCCAGTCGCTGGACTGATGTTGGCGGACTGACTTAACTCTGAGCTGCATTTCTGATGTGAATAATGCAGCAGTGGAGTGCACATACATATTAGACAGTATAGGGTGTCTATGGCATTTCCATAACTGTGAAAAGTTCATAATGTTGGTAAATGTTACAGGAGGTGTGTGTGTGTGTGTGTGTGTGTGTTCTGCTCGTGTATCACAAATCACATGGATGTGAGGAGATTGGATGTCTAAAAGGGTATTTAATGATTGTAAGAAGTATATACAGTGCAAGTTGGCAGATTTAATTATTGTGAAGTTTTTGTAAAAGTATTATGCATTTCTTTCAATAAAACTCATCTGTACATTATGTCAGGAAAATCGTTTTTTTTTGGGATATCTTTTGACAAGCTATGCCTCCAACACAAGCAGTGCTGATTAAAGGGTTGACATAAGCAGCGCTAGATTTGTTAGAATGGGCTGAAGAATGTAGTACTGCCATAGGTGCGGGGGGGGGGGGGTTAAGCACTTTGGTGTACATGGGATTTTTGGGATAACTTTTGACCAGTTGGGTCTGCTGGTCACAGCAATAGCAGATTTGTGCAGATTGGAGGAAATCCTTGAACTAGTATGCAAGGGAATTTGGGCAAATATTGAAAATTTGCCAAAAAAAAAAACGGCTAGAACTGCTGAATTCTGAGTGGCTGGGCATTGAATTATGCAAATTAGCAAAGATTTTAAGCGTTTTGGTTGCTTGGAAACTCGGTAGAACCTATGATGTTACATCGCGTTGCTATGGAAACACTAAACGGGGGGCTATGGAGCCGTCTTCGGGGGCAACAGGTCCACTTTTGGCGCCTGAGTAGTGTGTGGTTATAAACACCTTGTGGCCAAATTGGATGTTGCTGAGACTTAAGGTCTGGGCTGGGCGATAGGTTTCAGAGAAGAATCAGAATAACAGAGAAAAATGCGGACTCAAACAATAGAGCTCCGCACGGAACGTGCTTGAAACCTAAAAATTACTAATACGCTATCGGAGTGTATAGAGGTATATGTCCTCCAGCCGTGTGGGGTCGCTGTTACAAGTGCTTCGAGTGTTTTGCGGTCTGTGCCTGAATGCGACACGTCACTCCCGGAACGCCACGGAACGCTAGCTAGCACACCCGCATGACCTTTGATTGACGGTTGCCGCGGGCCAATAAGAAAACGCCCAGCGTCCCGATCGTCGTACGCTGACCAATGAGAGTGAGCGCTGAGGAGGCTGACGAAGCTTCAGCCCCCTTTCTGTGTGTGTGAGACGGCGTGTGGATGTATCTGGACTTTCGGAGGTTGAGTTTAGCTGGTCAAAGCAGGTAAAATAAATAAATAAAAAAAAACAACAACAGACTGCAAACGTGTATCATCTTTATTTTTTTTTTACGCCGTATCAACCATATTAAAAATACCTGTCCGAAAGTGTTCTGCAGGAGAAGCAGGATATTGCTGCTAGCGTTATATGGAGCGCTGTGTTAACGAGCTAGCTGTAGAATGGGAGTGTGTTTGGTGTTTGTGAGAAATCAAATATTTTCGTTAATTAAAAAAAGTAATAAAGTCTGGCGCAGTTTTGGCTGTGAAAATTTTGTAAAAGTTTGTGATTTTGGCCGTTTCATCGATACCTGATGTGACATTTGGCCCCTCTTGCAGTATATTAGTTATCCGCTGGTTTTTAAACACACATCTGTTTATGAATATGGTCTGTTTGCACGCAGTGTGTGGGCTTAGATCTGTCTTCTTTAATCTGCCTCCACACTGATTTGGTCAGACAGGCTGGCTGAAATGCCACCGGGGTGGCTCCTTCATGGCCTTTGCAATAATCAGGGTTACTACAGTGTGGGCTGTAATGGCGAGACTACTGTGTAACATTTATTGAATGCATTTAAAAGGAAACATTATTGCATTTTTAACACCGTTGTATCTGTTCTTTAATTCGTGAAAGCCCACTATCTAGCAATATAAACATACATTTTAGTTTGGGTGCCTCTAATCACAGGAATGATTCTGACCTTGGATAGGAGATTATTTATTAATAACAGCCATACAAAATTTTAGTTTGGAGTGTCACTAGTGAAGTTTTTGGTTGCTTAATTTTTTGTTCTTAATCCATAACCAGTTGTACTTTGTAGCGTCCAAGTTGTCAGGATGGGTTTCAAAGTGTTGTGTTGATATTAGTCTGCGTGAAGTTGACCATCAGGTGCTTCAGCCAGTTTCCATGGTTCCCAGGTGTCTAGGGCTGGTCCTCTCACCCCGTTGTCAAGATGACCAAGCTGGGCTTTTTGCGGCTGTCCTACGAGAAGCAGGACACACTGCTCAAGTTGCTGATCCTCTCCATGGCCGCCGTCCTTTGTGAGTCACCGGCCTACCGTTGGCCCCTTTGCATTCCGCCAACATTGTGGGCTTCGTGGAAGCCTGTTTGCCTTAGGCCGTTACTTCTTTGACATTCCAGCCATGCAAAGGAGCCCCGAATGGTGGCTATCACACACCCCCCAAGCCTTCAAATCTGTTCCCCTTTTTGTTTTCTAGCATTCTCCACACGGCTTTTCTCGGTGCTGCGATTTGAAAGTGTCATCCACGAGTTTGACCCGTAAGTTGTTTGATTTTGCTCCGTTACGTTGGAAGCTGCTATGAAAGTATGACTGTGAGGACATCAGCCCCATCTTCACCGGAAAGTCTAAAGTGTTCATATCTTATCATTTAGGTACTTCAATTACCGAACCACCCGCTTTTTGGCAGAAGAGGGTTTCTACAAATTTCACAACTGGTTTGATGATCGAGCTTGGTACCCTCTTGGGAGGATCATCGGTGGTACGATTTACCCAGGTGAGGATATTGACGAAAATTTAGCTGGCCGCTTTGTTGCCGGGAAAGCTGGGTTAATTGGACATCTGCCCGTGAATGGACATTGGCGTGGATCTTTCGGTCTGACTTCCACAGTGGCAAAGCTGTCTCTCACAAAATGACGAATGAATGAATGAATGAATGACATCAGTCTTGTATATCCATGCTGGGGGACCCTCCAGGCCCCCACGCCTTTGCTGTTGCTGCAGTGGTCTCTCCGCTCTCCCCTAGGCCTAATGATCACCTCAGCGGCCCTTTACCACGTTCTGCACTTCTTCCACATCACCATTGACATCCGCAACGTCTGTGTGTTCCTGGCGCCCCTCTTCTCCTCCTTCACTGCCATAGTGACGTACCACCTCACGAAGGAGCTGAAGGTGAGGGGCGGAGGGCACTCTGTCTCCGATGCTAATGCGCTAGTCTGCTGCTGTGCTTGGTGGCGTGCCTTCGGTTTCATTGCAGTAAAAAGGCCCTACCTGAAGAGTACACGTACAGGAATACTACTGGTACAGCCCTCCGGTTGTACCTTTAAGTAAAGTACTTGACTTATGCAAATAAAACTTTTATAAGTATTTCTTGTTTCAGAGCAAGTTTTTACAATGGAATATTTGTACAAACTCCCACCCAATTTTAAGGCTGCTCTTCAGCTCGAGATACTCAGGAATCATGGGAGACCCAGTCATGTACTGGTTTCCATGCACTTGTTTCCCTGGTTTATCTAACCAAAATGTGGTTGTGTCCTCCTCTGTTGGCCAGGATGCAGGTGCAGGGCTTCTTGCAGCAGCCATGATTGCCGTAGTTCCTGGCTACATTTCTCGTTCTGTGGCCGGATCCTACGACAATGAAGGTGCGGTCACCATGCTCCACCACATTCTGGTAGCCATGCTCTTCAAGCTGAAGGTCGCCGCTGACACCGAAGTCTACCTCACTTTGCTTCCCTCTTCATCCTCCCTGTGCAGGCATTGCCATCTTCTGCATGCTGCTCACCTACTACATGTGGATCAAAGCGGTCAAGACTGGCTCCATCTACTGGTCCTCCATGTGCGCTCTGGCGTACTTCTACATGGTAAGCGCTGAGGTGCCGCGTCACGGACACGTCACACATGCATGTTATTTCTCTGTTACGTCTCACTTTCAGAGACTCCTGCTGTGTCTGACGTTAGAACCTGTCGGGATCCAAACCCCATGTTTGAGTCCACGAAGTGCTCTCGCCATCCTGACGGGGGATGTGACCTCCCCGCAGCACAGAGGGGAGCACGCCGGCCGCCCTGACGCTGTCTGATGTCTCCCAGGTGTCCTCCTGGGGTGGCTACGTGTTTCTTATCAACCTGATCCCGCTGCACGTGTTGGTGCTGATGCTGACAGGCCGATTCTCCCACCGCATCTACGTGGCCTACTGCACGGTCTACTGCCTGGGCACCATCCTGTCCATGCAGATCTCCTTCGTGGGCTTCCAGGTACGAAGCACCGGCCAGTCCTCCCTGACTGAAGGTCGCTGTGTGAAGTCCTCAGGCTGCAGGGCCAGCTGGTACGAACACGTACACAAACGCCTGTGCCAATTTTAATGCGTGGTGTGTAACCAGGGTGTGTCTTTTTCAATCCTTCATTTTTTTTGAAACGCTGCTGTCAAACTCACTGAGCTGGATTTGACAGACTGGGGACTTTGTTTTCAGCATTAGGCTTGCAACAATGCAGGAAGGCTGCATGTCCTGTTAATCAGCTTGCTTTTCTTGAAGCTTGTTTATCCACTTGGTGGTTCCTGTAGAAATCATGAAGTTTGGAGCGGTGCGTTCAGTTTCCTCATCGCCCCGAAGGCTACAGGCAAAGACGTGACACTTTGATAACGTATCTGTTGGTACATGTTAGACAGTAGTGATATTTCATGGGCATATTTATTCTTGTTTGTGTGGCTCATTTTATGGCCTTATAGAATCACACATTCGGTCCACAGAGTGTAGATCCTCGTACATCTTTTTATGGTACATGTCCACTGTTTGCGGCCACACAGCAAGCAGACTCCTGCCGCACATTCTTGGATGTTGGCCATGCGGCTTTTGCATGGAGTGGTCTGTCCAGCCAGTTTGGCGAAGGGGAAAATGCAAGTTAATGGGGAACAAAACGAATAGTACGTACACGTGGTAGATAAAACGAGCAGGGTGTGTCGTGTGCCAGGCTTGACGCAGGAATGTGTGGAGGCGTAAACACACGGCACCGCATATGAATTGCTTATCCTGCAGCAGACAGATTCGACACTTAATCCGCTACGGCCTGTAGGTCACAGTTTAAATAATGAAGAGAAGGTCCAGCTGATTCTCGTAATGACCCCACACAAGTCCGCAGTAGCAGCTTCACCTCACCGCTTTTACCTCCATCCCTCAGCCGGTGCAGTCCTCCGAGCACATGGCTGCCTTCGGGGTTTTCGGCCTGTGCCAGATCCACGCCTTCGTGGACTACCTCCGCAGCAAGCTCAATGCTCAGCAGTTCGAGGTTCTCTTCAAGAGCGTCATTTCCCTGGTTGGATTCGGCCTGCTCTCTGTAGGTGCAATGCTCATGCTGACAGGTAGGTGGGGCCAGTTCCCTGCACAGAACTGTGTTTCCACTAACAGATACCGTGTCTGATGTCTTGGGTGAAGAATATTCACATTCAGTGGGGACATGTACGGTGACGATCATCTAGGAAAATGCTGTTGTACCAAATGAGTTTGATAATCGGTGGCCTTCCAGTTAATGTGTCTGCCCCAATATGGCCGGTGATGGGGCTGTGGGATGTGCTTTCTGTGTCACTCAGCATCTTGGAGTGGAACTGAGGTCGTGTTCCTAACCTTTGACCTTATGCCCAACTGGGTGTGCTGATGTAATGCATTAAGTATTTGGTACAGACAGTTACAGTCTAGACACAACTAGACAAATTTCCCTTTTTAGTTTTTCTAGGCTAAATGGTCTATGCTCATCAGGTAAAATCTCTCCTTGGACTGGACGATTCTACTCTCTGTTGGACCCCTCCTACGCCAAGAACAACATCCCCATCATAGCCTCGGTGTCTGAGCACCAGCCCACCACCTGGTCCTCCTACTATTTTGATCTTCAGCTGCTGGTCTTCATGTTTCCGGGTAAGACGCCTTCAGTGCGATTGTGCTCATTTATGAGAATGGTGATGGAGGTTGGATTAAATAACACGAGTCGTTTCATTGAACAGTGGGGCTTTACTACTGCTTCAACAACCTGTCGGATGCCAGAATCTTCATCATCATGTATGGCGTCACCAGCATGTACTTCTCAGCTGTCATGGTAAAGCTTCATCTGGGGTTCTTTCGCAGTTTCGATCAGCTGGGTCACTTGTGCCTAGGAGGACCAGGCACTGATCGGGATGTAACACCTCCTGGTGGCCTTTTCCAGGTGCGTCTCATGCTGGTCCTGGCCCCGGTCATGTGCATCCTTTCGGGTATAGGAGTCTCCCAGGTGCTCACCACCTACATGAAGAACCTGGACGTCAGCCGACCTGATAAGAAGAACAAGAAGCAGCACGACTCCACCTACCCCATCAAGAACGAGGCAAGCCTCTTTCCTACAGCACTCTGCTAGATGTCCTTCACACTTAAAGAGCTAATCAAGCATTCTTTGGATTACATGCTCATAATGGTCCACTCACAAGCTAGAGTAGTTGGTGTCATAGTGAGTCCTCCTAGTTGAGAGTCAATACTATTGTAGCTTATGTTGCTTCACTGAAAATATTAGGGTACAGTGTTAGTTGTAGTAATTCTGGATAATGATGCCTGCCGTGAAAGTGTTTTAATGCAGAATGATTGACTTCCTACTCTCAGGTGGCTAGTGGTATGATCCTGGTCATGGCCTTCTTCCTCATCACCTACACCTTCCACTCCACCTGGGTCACCAGCGAGGCCTACTCCTCCCCGTCCATTGTTCTGTCGGCCCGCGGCGGTGACGGCAGCCGTATCATCTTTGACGACTTTAGAGAGGCCTACTACTGGCTGAGGCACAACACACCTGAGGTGAGTGCACACCACGGCCTTTGTTTGCTGTTGACGAGTTCTGGTGTCATTTCCATCTGGGCATCTGCCTGCCATCGTGATGAATTCAAAGTCATCCCGTTTTTTTAAAGGTGACTTTTTTTGTTCTCTGCTGTGAATATCGGTGGTCAGTACCTTGTTTGTGGTTTTCGATAGGATGCCAAGGTGATGTCATGGTGGGATTATGGGTACCAGATAACGGCGATGGCTAACCGGACTATCCTAGTGGACAACAACACGTGGAATAACACTCACATTTCTAGAGTGGGCCAGGTACGTCTCAGCCTAGGGTCTCTTGTAAGCAGGGCGTTGGCCTGCTTGCGTACTCCAGCGCCTCTTAGGTGAGTTGTGAGCTCTCGCTTCAACGTCAACAAGTGTCCCATTTCTCACAGGCTATGGCTTCCACTGAGGAGAAGGCTTATGAGATCATGAGGGAGCTGGATGTGAGCTATGTACTGGTGATCTTCGGGGGCTTGACAGGATACTCCTCAGATGGTACGTGGTCAAAGCCTTACTTAGCAACTGCGTCTACAGCATATGCAGGTCTACGCCACATTTAGCAAGTAGCTCTTTACTTGGCTATTATCAGTCATAGGGCAGATATTGTAGCCATGGCTTGGATTTGTGACCTTTTTGACCCAGACTGATAGTTTGTGGGTTCAACCTTGTTATTGAGCAAAGGAAATGGAACGGCTAAAAGTATCAAAATCAACTTATGGGGAGTGACGTCAGCCCTTCTGATTTTGTAAACCCAGGGATTTATGGGAAAGATTGAACTATAGGAAAAACTTGCAGTTGGACGTGATAGTTTAGTTCACAGCGAGCCACATGGAATGCTTACTTGCACAGGCACCCTCTGTAGAACGTACATTACTGAATAAAGGATATACAGACAATTAGACATGCAGGAGGGGGGAGATTCCCCCTACAGTAAAAGAAAGTGTAATCTTCCCCCCCCCCCCCCCCCAGACATAAATAAGTTCCTTTGGATGGTGCGAATTGGCGGCAGTACAGACACCGGGCGACACATCAAGGAGCACGACTACTACACCCCCACGGGGGAGTTCCGTGTGGACCGGGAGGGCTCCCCCGTGCTCCTCAACTGCCTGATGTACAAGATGTGCTACTACCGCTTTGGCCAGGTCTACACAGAGGCCAGTGAGTAGCCTTTGGGTGGGTGGATGGATGGATGGATGGGTGGATGGTACGTACGTACATACGTACATACTTAAATGATCCCGGGGGGGATTTCCTTAGTCCAGTAATGGGATGTACTGAAGGGAGGTAGGTATATCCAGAATTTACATGACTACAAACATGTATTGGTATGTTACAAGTAAAGTGTGCTGATTCATGACTAGACTTCCTAAAGTTTTATTCATATAACCTGAAAGGTGAACAGCTGTGTGGTCTGAATGGCTTCATCTTTGTTCTCTCATCATGCTGTAGATGGCGTATTATGTTGAGTTGTTCTACTTCCTGATCTTCTGGGATTTTACTACTTAATGGGGAAGTAGTATGTTGACGCTGGCTCTTACACTATTGCCTGCACTTCCTCTCAGAGCGCCCCCCAGGCTATGACAGGGTAAGGAATGCTGAGATCGGCAACAAAGACTTTGAGCTGGACGTGTTGGAGGAAGCCTACACCACGGAGCACTGGCTGGTTAGGATATACAAGGTGAGGAAGGCCCCTTTCATTGAGTATGTGGATGGACTGGCTCAGTGTGTGCTAACGGCTTTCTGTTTGTCGCAGGTGAGAGACCTCGACAACCGGGGGCTTTCCCGAACATAAACAGCCCTCCGCTCTCAAAGCACAAAGCACTGAAGGCCTTCCCCGTGACCTTGAGATGACTGCGACTCCTTTTTATACTCTAGTTTTTAATTGCTGAAAGATTTTTTTTTTTTTCCTATTTACAAAAAATTATTTTGTGGCGTCTCGTCTGGAATGGAGAGCTTTCGAAACGTGCAAACCTGTGTCACCGAATTGTCTGCAGTCGGCGTCCAAGGGCCAATTTGATGGCCGGGGACAGACTTTCTACACAATGAGTCAAATAAAGGGAAGAAATGGGGTGAAAATGTCTTAATTTGTCTTTTTGGTCTAAATATTTGAGATAAAATACAGTGCACAAGTATGAAGAAATGACACTTAGGCAGTATAACATGAGTTTAACTTAAAACATCCTGAAAAGGACAAAATCAAATGTACATTCTCATTCTATGTTAATGTTATGTCACTTACGGTTTTACCATTATAGACAAATGATTGTGGGTAAATTTGAAAACCTTCACAAAAAATGTAGAAACAGGTATTTATTCTGTCTAAATTCATTTTTCCTTGTCAAAAATGGTTGGTGATTCTTCACAATAGACATGTCGTAGCTATCCTCTGACTTGTATGTGGTTTTTGGGAAAAGAATGTGCAAGATACATTTAAGGCCATTTCTGACTAACATCCAGCAGTGATAACTCATAACTACACACATGATGTTTGATCTCCTGAGGAATATGCGTCTTTAGCTTTGAAAATATGGCTTTTCTCAGACGACCTCCTGAAGTATTTAAATGGTAAACTTAGCATTTTTACGTTTCCCTGTTCGGAGTTCTGCAGTGGAGGATGCATTCATCAATCGCTCCATCAATCTTGCCCCTTTCTTTTCCAAAGGTGGTATTGCTAAAGATTATTTGGGTGCACATCTCCCATCTGCAAATTAATCATGCCTAATTTAACAAATGCGTTCAACTGCATAATAAAGGAAAAAATTTGGGTACAGAGTTTATGACAAGCACTCTGAGGGTAAGTGTACATTAATACAAACTGGCTTTTAATGCTAACTACAGGATACGTTTATCTCCGTCATACAAGTCTGGACGTTCTGTTTCCACCACCCACAATTATCAATGGAAAAAAAAAAACTAATAACGTGTCACTGAATGCCATAGATGCCTTGTATACATCAACAGAAACACTATTTCCAGGACAAAGTTAACTTTACGTAAGACCCCATGGTTTTAACAGCAGCAAATAACATTTCAGTTAAACAGGACGAGTATTTTCAACAGCCATAACTGTTTGATCTAGTGTGGAATTTTACTAACCTAGAAATCAGTTGTCTTTTCAGCTTTTACCATTTATTTTTGCTTTCATTTCCCAGCGTTTTTTCTAAATCCATAATCATTTCACCATTTACCTCCTCCTCTACCAGACCGTATCTGACTAGGGCGTGTTAACTATCTTCTCTACCAGACTGTATCTGACTTTAGGCGTGTTAACTATCTCCTCTACCAGACTGTATCTGACTTTAGGCGTGTTAATTATCTCCTCTACCAGGCTGTATCTGACTTTAGGCGTGTTAATTATCTCCTCTACCAGGCTGTATCTGACTTTAGGCATGTTAATTATCTCCTCTACCAGGCTGTATCTGACTTTAGGCGTGTTAATTATCTCCTCTACCAGGCTGTATCTGACTTTAGGCATGTTAATTATCTCCTCTACCAGGCTGTATCTGACTTTAGGCGTGTTAACTACCTCCTCTACCAGACTGTTTCTGACTTTAGGTGTGTTAACTACCTCCTCTACCAGACTGTTTCTGACTTTAGGCGTGTTAACTATCTCCTCTACCAGACTGTTTCTGACTTTAGGCGTGTTAACTATCTCCTCTACCAGACCGTATCTGACTAGGGCGTGTTAACTACCTCCTCTACCAGACTGTATCTGACTTTAGGTATGTTAACTATCTCCTCTACCAGGCTGTATCTGACTTTAGGCGTGTTAACTACCTCCTCTACCAGACTGTATCTGACT
>JAACJT020000031.1:6843-52944 GCA_009936485.2 Gymnarchus niloticus | reverse complement strand
ATGGGTTTTGAGGCCTTGTTAGCGTCAGCATTGATTGGTTAGTTCAGGGTACTCCCACCCACCACGGGTTTTGAGGCTTTGCTAGCGTCAGCATGGATTGGTTAGTTCAGGATACTCCCACCCACCACGGGTTTTGAAACCTCATTTGCCCCATCGGTAATGCAGACGTGGCCAACATGTGATATGATGCGGTATCTCAGCTATCTGTGTCGCTGAGGGCACTAAGTTTAAAAAAAAAAAAAAAAAAAAAAAAGCCTCTCCTCTACACTCATTTCCCATAGCGTAGCATACTGCTGAATTTATTTACCACTTGTTACCAACCAGCACGTCATGGTTTTCTCACGTTTGGAGCAATTTTTCACTAAATATTATGTATCTGCCATGGAGAATACCCAGTTCTGAATCTGGATCGATGTATTACACGAGCTGTTATATCTAGGGTAGACTTTATGAGGACTAACCCAATGACTACACAAATACAGTCTGGATCATCTGAATTGATGTCGTAACACTATAGCTAGTCCACGTCATGAAAACATACTGGAAAAAACTTTCCCTGCTTGATAACCTCTGATGTCACCACTAATTTCCTGCCCTGAAAATTCACACGCTATGCCTTTTTCAATATCATGTTCAGATCTCGACTGACGCCACTCGGAATTGTAGTCCAAACATTTTATGGGGAGGAAAAGATCTCTGCTTGCTTTTGCTTTGCTGTGGTCTTTCTTTGCGAATATGAATCACTAAATATGCCATGAATGTAACACTTGTGTTTTGAACAGGAACAATATGACTGAATTTTTTTTTTTTCTTGGCTCTTAACTAATAGACCCAAAGTCCAGAACAAGAGGTTTAGCTGGTAGTTCTAATAATAACAAGTGGATTTTCCTGGCATAAAAAAATCTACATTTTTTTTCTGTTGCATTTGCATTAAAAAAACCATGTATAGTAAATTATTGGTGTCAACCAAAACAGTTGAGTATTTAAATGAAACATACTTATCTTCTTAAGCAATTATAGTTCAAGGTCCGTGATCTGATTCTATAAGCCAGGTTTGGGTTGGTTCCTATTTTAAGACGTAGAGCAGAAGAATGTCATTTGGCATATCTCGTACTTCATCATCCATGTTTGTCAGGTGTCAGTACCGTCCTGCTTTCTAATCAATTCTGTCAGTGTGTAGTGTCCACTTCAGTCCAGCATACCTTCCTACAACACCACGCTATGATCATCTAAAATGTCTGCTGCATATTTTCCTGTTGGTTCATTCAACAAAATCATTCATCGCCATGTTCCAGCCCAAATATGAGGTTTTCCAGTATTATTAGAAGTGTTGACTTAGGCGTTCCGGTGTCATCTTTAGTTCCAAGTCCTCCTGAGAAAAGTAGTGGACTGGGATCTCTTAACATGGGGGGGGGAGGCAGACGTGTCCAGCTTGGAACATGAGGTGTGCATTTAAACAGATTGGCAGGTTATGTTCCTTAAACCCACTGGGGTGTTGGCTTCTGTCCTTGATAAGCCAACCCTGGAGTTTTATCCAAACTACTCTAAGCATAGCAGCCTTCTCCTCCTTTAAGTTTGTCTGGCAGGAGACCCATAAACTTTCCTGCTGCTATAAGCCCAAATGCACTTAAATTACGTAAAGCACTCTTAACAGTTAAGGCCCTCTGATCAACAGTAGACTTGCGCGTAGGCACTTTTCGGCGGTCACGTGATACTGCAGGGTTCGTGGTTCAGGTCGGGTCTCTCTCGACCCAGGGGCCACCGAGACCTGCGAGATCCGCCCCCCTCGCCCACTTCTGCCAGCACCCGACTGAACCCCCCGCGTCCCGCCCTGTCCCGCAGCGCACTGGCAACGTCCGCTCCACTTTCTTCAAGGACTGCCTGTACGAGGTGTTCGACGATCTGGAGTGCAAGATGGAGAACGCTGGGAAGCACCTGCTGCGTTCCGTGCTGCAGCTGATGGAGAGCGGCGCCCTGGTCCTCACCACCAACTTTGACAACCTGCTGGAGATCTACGCAGCACACCAGGGCACCAAGCTGGAGTCGCTGGACCTCACCGATGAGAAGAAGGTACCAGCGCACGTCAAGAACCCGATTGTGTGCCAGCTGTCAATTCAGATCCTAAAGGGTGTTGTGACTATACCCTTGAATGACGGTGGCCAACCGTAATAATGTATTTATAGTAATTGGATCTGAATTGGCTTCTGTACGTTCAGGTGCTGGAATGGGCCCAGGAAAAGAGGCGGCTGAGTGTTCTGCACATTCATGGCGTTTACACCAACCCTTGTGGTATAGTGCTGCACCCTGCTGGCTACCAGAACGTCCTCAGGAACACAGAAGTCATGGTGAGTGTTGCAGAACGCCTGTAAGCTCTGTAGTTGATCAGCTCACAGCAGTTAGTGTTTAAAGCACCTTTTAAAGGTTTGATCGGGAAGAAAAATCAGGCTTTCCTTCTTATCAGGTGTTGTATTACATCAGGTCTCAGAGTACGTGCCATGGTTACAGAAAACCTTTGGGAAGAATAGATTTAAAAGTGAGCACTTGGCTGTCGGTTTCTGACCACCAAGTCAGTCAAGCAGATTTAGTGTTGGAGTAAACAGCGAATGAAGTGTATGTACACTTTGATGAAGTTTTTTTTTTATTAAATACTTATGGAAAGTCTTCGAGATTTTAGTTACTGTATTGTTATAAGGATGCCTCAAGGAGATTCGGCTAATTCAAGATATATTGTCTGGTGTTGCTTTGGGGCCTCAGAGAGAGATCCAGAAGCTGTATGAGACCAAGTCATTCGTGTTCCTGGGCTGCGGGCGCACGGTGGACGACACCACCTTCCAGGCCCTCTTCCTGGAGGCGGTGAAGCACAAGTCGGACCTCGAGCATTTCATGCTGGTACGACGCGAGGATGTCGAGGAGTTCAAGAAACTGCGCGACAACATGTTGGACAAGGGCATCAAGGTCATCTCCTATGGCAACGAGTACGCCGACCTGCCGGAGTACTTTGAACGGCTAGCCAACGAGATCTGCATACGCGATGTCGGTGCCAATGGCTGGGGTGAGGACAGCAGGACACGCAAAGTTACTGTAAACACTTCTTATCAATTTCACCACAAAAATAGTTCCACAAAGCTAATTCTGTTGACTTTAAGGCTAGAGATGTGTGATCGTGGACAACCAACCACAATGAATGCCTTCTGCTATAGCCAATGTACTGTCAACAATACTATCCAAATTATAGGAAGGACCTAAATGAAGTATTGTTGCCTCCATCAATTGGCAACATTCTAGCTTGCTGTGTTTGGCCATTGCTCAGGTTGGACTGAGCATCTTGAGTGAAACATCAGTGACACCTAGTTGCACAGTCACACGCCACACAAGATGTGCTCTGCACATACTCTACCTTCACTGCATTACAGCTTAACAGGACAGAGAAAGTGGAATTACGGATTACCAGAGAAAATGGGCTAAATGTCCATAAACTGTCATTGGTGAATTCTAATATTCTTTTTATATAGTTTATATGCACAATTTGATTATATATTTTTATATTCTTGTAAATTGCCTTTTTCTCAAAAATCTAGGATCAGCCAATCAAGACAACGAAGAAAACCAAAATGGGTTGAAGAATGGCTTCATCCAAGGTTAGACTTGCGTACTCAATGCTGACATATCATTCAGATGCCCAGATACAAATTTTGAAGAATGATTTTTAGATTGATTCCTTTTTGTAGTCCCATTTAGTTTCAAAACTTGGCCAAGTTCCTTTTCTCTTTTTAACTTTGTTTCCCCCAACAAAACGATTTTGTCTAGACTGTCATTCATGACCTCAGCAAAATGACCAGCATCCATCTGAAGCCTGCTGAGATCTGCTGTACCTTTCAGCCTCCTGCCCAGGACTAACTTAACAGAAACCAGCCAGCCCAAAACAGAGAGAACCAAGAATGACACAGTCACTACCTGGTCACCTGTCACCCGATGACCAAATGCAACGATGCAGAAATGAAAGCAAAACCACAGTGTTGTGATAGTGGCATTCAGAATTGCGGCTCCAGCCGTGGTCTCCAAGGCCAGATGTCTGGAAAAGGAACCTGGAATGGGTGGATGGAAGCACAGATGTAACAAAAGCACAGTACGTCACTGTGAGATATGGGAAAGTTGGAAGAAGTCATGCAAGTCCTCAGCCAGGGTTCTTCAGGATTACAGCTGTCTGGAGAAGTCCTACCAAATCCAACCACTTTTCAAGTCAGCCCCGATCCCAGCCCTTCAAGCATCAGCCAGAGACGAGCCTTCAGCACTGTATCTATTCAACATCCATCACCTTTTAAAATGAGATCGATTCAGTTTTTGCACCATACGCAGTCCATATGCAGTACTAACCTCCCAAAATTTCCACTGGATGCTACTGTACGAAATATTTGAATTCACTTGACCCAAAGTCAACATTGTGTATATGATATGCACACACAAAACATTTTGTATAATTCTGCAGCAAAAATGTAAAGCTATTTGTAAGCTTTGTCTATTTTGCATGTGTTGTGATATTTTTGCATTTCTTTCTAAAGACATTAAGACAATAAAACCTGCATTTTTAAAAATGTTCTGCTTGTGAAAGCTTGAGTTGACAATATGTAGGGTTCATTATACAGAATTCTCATACATTTGGCAAAAGGCTGTATTTACTTCCTTATAAGCCGTTTGAGTTTTAGCTGCAAATAAAAATCCCACAACTGGCTAGGATAGCAGCTTTATTTAAGAAATGTTACATTCTTAAATTTTGTGATGTATATCGCTCTCAATCCACACCTATTGCACTACTGCAGAATTAAAGGGAACCAGAGGAGTTTAAGACGTTTCAAAACATTTCTCAGGGACAGCAAAACAAGTGAAGTTAGTCAAGTGGCCCAAGGACAGCTTTTAATAAAATTATACAAATTTTGTAGTTTTAGGGCCCACCGCCAAAGAACGAGACCTCAGTAAGGCTTGAACCGTGAGCCTGATCATCAGCTCATGGGAACACCATCCTCAAAAAAAGCTGAACGGTAGCAACAGAAAGCAGAGGATGTTTGGTTAGGCCTTTGGCCTCGACTGAAATCGTTCTGTAAACAAGGGGACAGCGGTGATGTGGAGGACTTCACAAGTAGAGGCACTATGGTAACTTTGTCATGGGTGGGCTGGAAAAGGCGGAGGGAGGGAGGACATTCTCTGAGATTCTATTTTTTATGGTAGGCCTCAGAGGTTGAGCCACGGGAGTTGGACCATGAAACCCACTCCTCTGGGAAGACAAGAGTCATGTTCTGATTCAACCTCCTATGAGGCAGGCAAAAGCAAGGCAAAAAAAAAAAAAGAGGTCTGTCACTAACTGAGACCAAGAAAGGTGGGAAGTGTGCATCCATTCCTGATAGAAAAGGTCAGTCGTAAAAACTGAGCTGATTTTCGCTGAGGTTAGATCCTCTTGTTTCAGGTCAATCCAGTTTCTCACTCCACCTTTTAAAGCTGAAGTACAATTGAGGTAAGAGTCATTTGGCCTCCACAGTTTACAGTGGCTGTGAAGGATAAAACCTCCCTCCCTCCTTCTCTTGTTAAATGCCAGGGAGCCCCCCCTCCCCCTCCCCATGTCGTGTGGAGCTGACGTGAGTCTGAGAGCGTGTTCACTCAGCGAGGCGCGGGACAGAAAAGCGGCTGTGTAGCGGAGCAAGCTGAAATTCTCCAAAGCGAGGCCGCACTCGTGCATCTGGTCGGCGGCCTGACCCTCCGGCGCCCCCTTCAGGCCTTCATAAGGGTGCTGACAACCGCCTTGGCATTGAGGCTGCGCAGGTCATTGTAGGTCTGCCCTGTACCCACAAACACGATTGGCTGCCCAGTGATGTAGGTCATCGAAATGGCAGCGCCAACCTAAGGGGGCAGGGTTGGCACAACAATTAAAGAGAACAGACTCAGGGCAGGAACAAATGAAGCTCTGCTATTGCAACTCTACAAAAATGTACCTCACATGAATTTCTTTAGTAAACAGTCACGATGCACGCAATGCTGAAAGGGTCACATGATAATAACCCATTTTTAGGAGACTGCTGTTAACATACCTTGTCATCGATGGTGTCAAACTTCGTGAGAACAATACCATCAATGAGACGAGGTTTGTCAGAGGTGGAGTGGTCTGCCAAGGCCTGGTTGAATTTTACCTAGCAATGACATTCCCCAAAATTCTTTGCAACGGTCCCATGTTACACATATAGGTTTGAATGCCTTGGCATCGTTTTTACTAACCTAAAAAAATCAGTTTAAGCTTCAGAAGGTTAACGTAGTACTGCTGGAAATAGGCACCATCCTCCAACCATACTCATTCTGCACCTCAAAACTCAACCACCTCACGAACCTTCACCCGGCTAAGGGAGAGAAGACACAGCTTGCAGGTACTTACAAGTTGGTCAACAGCCTCGTTCCCAACCAGGGCCTCCCCTACGAACAGCACCAGGTCCGGCACATTGACGGCAATCAGCTTGGCCAGGGCAGTCATCAGTGGGGCGTTGTCCTGCATGCGGCCTGCAGTGTCCACCAGAACCACATCAAAGCCTTGGTTCCGAGCTGTTGACACAGAATAAAGTTTCATTCATTCGGCTGCTGTTATTTACTGCCTGAATCTATACATCCCAAGTAACACTGCTTACAGCTTCATCAAAACATCCTGAAAAGGTTAAATGTAAAATCCTATCCAGGCTGTACCATGGCCTTGTACCCTGTGCTGCCTGGACTGAATCCAGGCTCCTGGCAACCCTGAACAGGATAGGAGTTTAGGAGGATTATAATACAACACAGCAGGACAAGCCTTCTTGCTAACAAACCTAGTTCTTTAACTGGTCTCATATGCTGGTCTTTCGATGCTCATAGCTTCTGCTTTTGCTAACTGAACGATGACAATTCTATATCAGCTAAATGGCTAGAGCGGGAGACCATCCATGAACCTGGATGAGTCACAACAGGGAGCAATTCCAATGTCTGCATTTGTGAAAGCTGTCAGAAGCACACACAGAGCCAACAACAACATTGCATGAAGGAGAAAAAAATGGAGGTATGTCAAGTGTTAACTGAAAGACAGGTCTGGAACTAACAACCATCTGGTATGGCTAAATATCTCAAGACTACTGAGAGTCGCCCCTTTTTCCTGATCAAAGAACAAGAGGGAACGACAAGGTCACCGTAGGCAATGGCCTCCATGGCGATCCCGGCCGCGTCCTTCCCGTAGCCCTTCTCATAGAGCTGCACGACGGGGCGCAGGCTGTTCTCCTCAGGTGGGTGCAGGGAGTTGAGGCGGCGCTGGTGCGTACGCAGTTGCTCCACTGCACCGGCCCGGAACGTGTCGCAGGCGGCGATGAGCACCGTGAAGCCGTTCTCGATCAGCCAGAATGAGATCTGAAAAGACGATTTAGAGCCAGGAGTTACAAAGCGGCATTACAGCTCCTCCTTGTGGTAAGGAACATGCACTACCATTTGGACTTTTCTAACCCTTTTTTGTTAAGGGGAGGGGCTTGGAGTCACCACACTGTTTCTAAAAGCTTGCTGATTGGTGGAGGGCAGTTAGGCAGAGCCAGAGAGTTCACCTTGGCCAGGTTGGTGGACTTGCCAACACCGTTGACGCCACAGAAGGTGATGACAAAGGGCCGGCGCTGGGCGCGGGCCTCCAGCACGTCCCGTAGGACGTCCACACGCCGCTTGGGCTGTAGGATCTGCACGAGGGAATCCTGCAAGGCCTGCTTCACCGTAGTGGCCACAGCTGTGGACAGAAACAGACAGTCTGGCTTTGGAGTGCCCCATACGAGCCAGGGGAGTGATATTTTCCACCCTCGGCCGTCCTGAAGTATTTATCTACAGTTACCTCACCTAGTCTTCAGGGTGGAATTCAAAAGCTTCTCCATTAGAACTAGAAGATGCAAAGCACTGCGATGTAGTAACTGAACACCACCCTCAACCAATGGAGCAAGTACACGACATTTGGGAACACTTCTTATATGGGAGTCAAAAGTTGTTTCCGGAAGCTCTGCCAGGTGGCATGGAACTCACTGGTGAAGGTGCTCATGACTTTTCCCTCCAGCTTCTTGGCCACCGAGTCACAGAGTTTGGTGGCAATATCGGCTGCTACATTCTTAGCTGCGGAAAAAAGTCCACAGAGTAGGAAGGGTGGTTCAAAATGAGATAAAACATGGACTTCAGAAGATGACAAAGTGCTTGATGGCTGATAAAATTTAATTTAACAATGGACTACATTTAGTCATAAGTCGGATACTCTTGGCATAAATAAATAAATACACTTAGGAAACAGATTTCTGGCTCAGTACTGCCCCAGAGCCTGCTGACAGGAACTGCTGTACCGATGAGGTGGTCTCTCATCTTCTCAAGCACTGGCTCCATGTCCTTCCGAGTGAGATTCTTGGAGCCCACCAGGCCTTTAAGCATGCCAAACATGCCCCCAAATCCCCCCTTCTTGATGCTTTGGGAAGGTGAGGGGGTTCAGACAAGAAAAAAAAAAAAAAAGACCATTTTAGAGGAATAGGATTCAAGACCACAAATAAGGCCTCAAAACCCACGATGGGTGGGAATATCCCATACTACCCAATCAATGCTGGAAAAAAATGAGGCCTCAAAACCTGTGATAGGTGGGAGTATACTAAACAAAACCAAATCAATGCTGGCAATAAATAAGGCCTTAAAACCCATGGCGGGTGGGAGTATCCCAAACTAACCAATCAATGCTGGCATCGATAGCTTATGCCTGTCACAAGCCTCAAACCACTTTTGAAAATATTATGTTGCGTATAAAACAGGAAAACAGCAAGCAAGGCCATTTAAGTGAAGTAGTTATTACATAAATTAGCAAATTTTTAAGACTACACAAAACAAGGGAATACAAATGAAGCAAAGTAAGCACAGCACACTCATAAGTGATATAACAGTCACAGAAACATTGGTCACCAAAAGCACGTTTCGGATAAAGAGAGTGCAGACAGTCCAAATGGGCCTACCTTTTGTCAGCAACCTTCTTCACGTCCTCATATTGGACATCCTCTTCCTCCTCCACCTCCTCATCGCTCGAAACGTCCACAGGACGAAGGTCTCCTTTCATCGGGTCTAGCTGCTGACAGAAGACCAGAAGGTGAGTAGCTGTGTCCACGGGCTACGCTCAGACTCCGCTCTGACCTCTTCTCCCATTTTACTTGAGTCGACATTAGTCAGCGTCTTCAGCCAGAAGAGCATTAGCGGGTTACGCATTCTCGGATATACACCATATGTACCTTTTCCCTTCTCACCCCATGCTGCTGTGCTGTGTCTTGCAATTGGACTGCTTAATATTGCTGCTGCTCTCTGCACCCTCATTTCCCATTGAGGATTAGAAAAATAAAGTCTAAAAGAGGACTCAGTAATGTCAATATACATCTATGACCCTTACATCAACACAGCAGCCTGAAACTATAGCACAGGCCCAGCACTAAACAGAGCCAATGGGTCTCCGATGACCTCATTCAGCCACCCGAAGTACACGTCAGGGCACATTCAGTAGTACATTGTCCAAAAAAAAAAAAAGTCTGGCACGTACACCCACAACATCGCCGGAAACGTCGCTGGAGGGTCCCGTGGCATCATGGGGGCTGCTCCCGTTAGTGTTGCTGTAGTCCAGGTCTTTAGTACTGCTGCCCCCGTTGTCCCAGGTACGCTTCTGCTTGCCCTTGGGTTTCTGGGGTTTGGGCGACTTACTGCGGGGTATCAGAAAGGACACCAAGGTAAGTTCGAGTAGGCAACGATGCCATCCGGTCACACCGGGGTACGCGTGCTCCGAGCCAAAGCCCACCTTGACTTCTCTTTAGCCACACCCAGCTGCTTGCGAATGAACTTCTCGCGGTTGAGCGCGACGATCTCCTCCTGAGTCAAGCCCTGGCTGCCATTCTCGGCTGCCTTCAGGGGGACGGCTGCAGCGCCCCCCTTCTCTGGTTCCACTCCACCCGCCTCTTGAGCTGGAGCTAAGGGGTAAACGGCGATCCAGTCACTGGAGCATTCCGGCATGATAACAGAAACTTAACCCTGAACAGGTTTAAATTAGAATATAAAAAACAACCGGATGAAGGGAACGTAGGCATTCTTTTTTCGCCAATTTCCTCTAAACAGTCGCTTTTAACCGAGGGGCCGCAGAGCAACCGCACAAAGTCTACAGAAACTCAAATCATTATCATCACGCATTTTACATGAAGCAGACCAGCCCACACCCCTTTTCTTAGTCAGGTGGTCCCTAGCTCAGGTCTATTTTCATTTGGAGACCCCTGGTTTAAGAAACCCCTACCTCAAACACAGGCTGACACTAACTAAATTTGACGGTAGCATGTTCACCTCCCTGAATGGCAGACGTATCGAAGTTAAAGGAGGTCCCCTTGAAAGGTAGGCAACTGAACACACGCCCAGCCTAGAGCAGTTTGCCCACCATTTCGTCTTGGGTAAAGTAGAACATTTTTGTGATGCAAGTCCTTAAGCCTCATTATGACGTGATGCTTACCTTCTTTCTTTCCGCTCTTCTTGTTTTTGCTGCTCTGCTCCTTGCTCTTGTCCCCACCTTTGGTCTCAATCATAGACTTGACCGTCTTCTGAGATTTCAGGGACTCCGCAAAGGGCTTCATAGAGACAGGGCCCCGGCTTTTACTGCTCTCCTCTGCCTTACTGAACACAGCAGTTTGCCATTATTATGGTGTTTACCACAAGCCTAGAGCCTCCCGTTGCATGAGTAAGCTAGCTAATTTGATTTTTCAATGAAAAAGGCAGTAAGTGAGGTTAGGGTTACACTGAAGTCCATTTATCCGATAATATATGCACAACAGAAATATACATTACAACTGAAGAGACACCAAACCCAGCTGCCACAGCCGTCTCATCTCATATGCATGTCGGACATAGGAACGCTAAAGAATACACCGCCGGAAACTTACTGCAGCAGCCGTGTAAAATCATCCTGGAAGTCGAAGCTGTTCAGCAGGAGCTTCAAGTTCCCCTTCTGCTCCAGCACGTTTTTATAGCGGTCCCTGAAGTGAAGCTGCACGTCATCTATAAACTTGTCCACGTACGTCAGCGTTAAAATCTTCTGGTAGCCCACCTTTATTGTGAAAGGACATACGTTTTTTTTAAAAAAAAAAAACAAAGATATAAAACGACGAGCAGACCAGCTGTCTGATATGTCAAGCTTTTCAGAATCCATTTTTCATGGGCCACAGGCCAGTGCAGGCAAATAGCTCTAAAAGGACAGAAGTTTTGTGACTTACCACAAACACCAGCTCAAACTCATTGTCCAGTTTGTACTTCAGGGTCAGGGCGTTGTGAGTGTACGCATTATTCCCACTACGTTCCTTGAGGTACAGAAACACTTCTTAAATGATATATTCCTTCAGACATACTTAAGAAATGCAGGGGAGTTTCATCCAGGGGAAAAAAAAAAGAACACCATAACAATATATCGCTGGCCATCTGCCTGGAACGTTACAGTCGTAGAAACGTTATCATTAAAGCTTATTCTGAACGGTTGTTCTTAGGAACAGAAACAGAAAAGGACAAGCTTATTCGGCTATTCTGCTCATGCACAATCTTCCCCCCGCGCACCTCTCTGGGGTGCTTCCTTCCAAGGTTTGGATTCAGGAGATCCCAGTATCGTGTGTTAGCCTACCACGCCCCCCTACACTTCAGCTGTCCACACTGACCGGCTTGCTGCCTTCTGAGCCACCAAACCTGCTCTGATCATTGGACTCCATCCTCCAATAGCCTGTCGTCCTCCTGACTGTTACTACATTGTTCTTATTTGTGTTGATGAATTTGTCCAGCTCACTGCCAGCCAGAGGAGGATGGGCTTCCCCCTTGAGTCTGGTTCCTCCAAAGGTTTCCTCCTTCTGAGGGAGTTTTTCCTTGTCACTGTCACCTTTGGCTTACTCTCTGGGGACCCTGGGCCCGGGTCTATGTAAAGCGCTTTGTGACAGTGCTTCTTGTTAAAGGCGCTATATGAATGAAACTGAATTATTCTGAAAGGTTGTTCTTCGGAACAGGAACAGAAAAGGACAATTATGAGACCATAATCAAGAGAATGATCCTCTGCGGGGTGTACAAATCTGTGCTGCGCAATGATATGCGGATTTCTCGGTACGCCAGTGGTGTGTGTGTGCGTGCTCTGGCGGGGAGAAAGTCAGTTTTAACTCCATAAAGAGTCTTTTTTTTGTGAAATGACTGGCGATGGAGAATCCTTGGAACCTTCTAGCCGTTTCCAGCAACCGCCACGACGCAGGCTCTCGGTGAAGACACCTTACTAACATGGGCCACCCGGGTTTATTCGCGACAGCTTCCAGGCTCCCTGCGGGCTTCCTACCTGCAGGATCACGGAGCGAATCAGAGCGTTCACGGGCCCCGTAAACGACTCGGTGACCCCAACGCCTTGGAAGCACCACAGTACGATGCCTCCCTTACTGAAAATGGCGAAGAAATCCAGCATCTTGACAGCGCGAGCCTACTGCCAGTCTCCGCTAAAGAAAACAACACAAACCGTAAGCAATATGATAAAAAAAAAAAACACAAATACAAAATAAATAACTGGCCTTCTTCGAAGCAGTATGTTTCTAGCCAGATTTCACACTACGCGATCACGACGCGGCTCACACTGCTTTCGACACGTCAGTTGCCAGTATGCGGAAGTGACGTGAAATTCAGGCGCCGGGCCAGAGTCACGTGACGGAGGAGTGTCCGGTTTCCGGAGTAACCAGGGAATCAGAGCTTCTTATGTCGCTTCTGCGCCGTTACGTCATTTGCTTCTCGGCGCTGAGCGGTACGAGTGGTTGGAGGATGTGTAGACTTTTCTGTAATGTCAGTTAATAGTATCTATACCTGAAGTCCAGAATATGTAAATTGCGTGTTTTACAAATAGAGGCAATACTTGCAGTAGCAGGGAGAGTACGATATAAACGTGGACTCGGGGTGGAATTAGCGAGTTCATGGACTGTGACGGCTAAATACACAGTTTCCGTATAAAATTCATTTCTATAACAAAAGAACTGACAGCAGTGGCAGAATAGCTCAGAATCGTCAAAGAGAGAGCATGAGTACCAATAATTTAACGTTTCCTTCCTCTGAACCACAGTTAAAACTACAAACTACTTAAGTGTATGAATTCCATGCTTATGCAAACACTTGGCGCTCGGGCAGCATCTTTAATTACTGCTTACCCAGTTAGGATTACAGTGATTCACAGCTTATCCCAGGAAGCATGGCACACAAAGCAGGTTACATCCTTCACAGAACCTGTGGCCACAGCATTGTGGGAAGAAACCAAGGCCCTGACAAAAAGTTATATAAATACAGAGGGAACATGCAAACTGCAAAAAAGCTATGCCACTGCTAGCTTCAAAGCTTGTAGCCACGGAGGGCAACTAAATAAGTATGCTAGCTTTAATGTTACTGCACTAAATACACATTACATACACCAAAAACTGAGAATAATAACCGCTTTTTAACACAATGCATACACCTTTGGTCTTTTGCCAAGGTAACGTATATGCCTGGTGTTTTGGGAGGGGGGGGGTTGCATTGATTGTTGTTTATGTATTTTATTGTACCCAAGGGAGAGATACTGGTGATCGGAGTGAATCTCAATGGACGTGTTGGTGAAGGGAACAGGGGATGAGGAGCTGATGGGTAGGTATGGTGTCAAGGAGAGGAATGCAGAAGGTCAGACGGTAATGGATTTTGTGAAGAGGGCGAACATGGCTTTGGTGAATACGTATTTTAAGAGGAAGGAGGAACACAGGGTGACGTGAAGAGTGGAGGAAGATGCACACAGGTGGATTATATCCTACGTAGGGGGTCAGTCTGAAGGACGTTTATTATTCAATATGTTTTTCAGTTTTGTTTAGTTGAAGTTTCTTAGTTGAACTGAAGAATGTGTCAGAGGATTTGTTTGACTGGCGTCCTATCCAGAATACTGTACATCCTGCTTTAGTCCTGCTGCCTCAAATCACTGGGATCCTGGGTAGATGAGTATTTATTGAAAACGTATCTATGCATGAATCATATGTGTGGTCATTGTAATAACAAACTAGTCCATCTCAAAATAACATTTTCTGCTTTATGCTTCCTAAGAGATGCATTGTTTAAATAGCTGCGACGATAAACGCTTTAGAGTTTAGATAGATGCAAATGTGACACTTCACCTGTAATTTCTCTAGTTGTACACCAGGGGGTGCAAAGGGCATTATTGTAAACGAACGTGTTGGCGCTTGAACTGGCTAAAGGCGCACGTTTTTATATCTCAATTAGCACTGTTTCAAACAACAGAGAACAATTAAGACTACAGAGAGGTGTGACGACTTTAGTTTCGTGGTGTCAGACCCTCGTCATGGAGATGGCAGCGATGCAAAACAGGAGGGAGGGTCATTAGGACTAAATGTTGCCAGGACACCCACAATGGATCCCACTGCAGTTTTCTTCCTGCCCTGCATTTGATCTGAGTGTCTGTGCCCCGCAGTGAGCTTCCTGTGAACTGCATCTTCATGTCATTCTGTAAATGTGAACTTTGTTTTCGCTATACTCATTCCTTACGATATTTTGACTTATTCTGAACCCCGTCACCCCGTGTGTGAAGAAATTTTGCCGACTATCATGACTGGATTTTAGTTCCTGTAACTTTACCAGGAACTGAAGTGAAATTAAGTGGTCTTTAGTTGGCAGTTTTATCCCAGTTTTAGTGGTTTAACATTACGTTGTCCATTGCCAATATGGGAATAAAATAGGGGGACTATGAATAATTACTCTCATCTTCTGCCAAGAAGAAAACTCTTAAAATAGCTAGGAACATACCATTACGTCTGTCCTTCAGACATTTCGTTCAGGGAGATGCAGTGGCTCAGTGGGTTGCACTGTTGCCTCACACCTCTAGGAATGGGGTTAGACGGCCACCTTTACTCTGTTTGTACAGTTTGCATATTCTCCACTCCAGGTACTCTGGTTTCCAGCTGACATTGGTGTCTCTAAGGAGCCTATAAAGTGTGTGCCCTGCGATGGGACTGGCATCTCATCTTTGGTGTATCCTAGCCTCGTGGCTTATGCTGCCTGGGACAGGCTCCAGGCTCCACTGTGATCCTGAAGAGAATAAGTAATTAAAGATATATGGCTGGATCATGCTTGTTTTAAGATGAATTTGATGCTATTTTCAGACAATGTTAGGAAAAAATTAAAAAACAATTTACGTCCTTTGCAGAGAACAGTCGTAAAAATGCATCAATCAATTCAATGTTTCGATATCCTTTAAAATCAGCCTTGTCAAATATCTGATAACTTTTGCTTCAATGACCTCATTTCCAGGCCCTAAATGTCTATTTTTAAATTTACCATTTCAGTGTCAGAATCCATATTCACTCGTGAGTGATGATCTGCGCTGGTCATCAGCATTAGTTTCAACCAGTAAACAAATAAAATTGAATGGTTTACTTGTGTTTATTTCTGCCTCTTGCACCTGCTATGCCGTTGGCCACATTTATTTGCATAAACGTATCTGTTATTTCTTTGAGGTGGACAGACATGTGATGCCCTTTAAATTGACAGAACTAAATTTTGTTGATGCTAAGGTGCTACTTGGTGTTTACTTCTCACTTACAGAGTGTATGGACGCGATAACGTAATGATAAACACCAGGTACATACAATAACAAAACTGTATAGGAGTATATAAGATATTCCAGTTACTGCATACTGTCGTTCTCTCAGAGGTTACTGATTTCTGCTCTCTCTTGATTATTTCTGCTTTTAAGACGATTAAAATGATTTTAGCTCTTTTTAGTTCTTATTATTTTATTTGTCTTCAGTTGAATTGGTGGCTGTTACACAAGCTTCGGAAAATTTCTTTTGTGGAAATGTTTGTCACATACGGTACTGTTTGTTAACCATTGCACAAAGCGGAATGGCTTCTCCTCAGCATTCCCAGTGCTGACAGACCTGCGTCAAGCTACAGTATTGTGCAAAAGTCTTAGGCAGTCTGAGAAAATGTTTAATGCCATTTATCTGGGCACTAACTGAATATCTGCTCATAAAAAAACAATTTAACATTAGAATATGTATTGATAAACAGCAATGCAACATGAAGTCAAAGTAATTTATTCTGCTCTGCCAAATATTATTGATATCTGGTTGGCTGGCTCCAACAGCATAACTTTGCTTCCCAAACCTCACCTGGAAAACACCTCAGCCATTCTATGTAATTTTTTTTATTTTCACCATCAGCTCACTTAACTCGTGCACTTAAGTATTTAATTCACTTTATGAGGTATTGATTAGCAGAGCAAGGTTCACTCCTAGTTGAGCTCCACAAGTCCATGAGTATGTTGAATGGTAACTGTACGTTCTGGGGTGACATGAAGAGATGTTCTGAAATATGTAAAGTGACACATTTGGCCAACATGAGGTCAGTTTTACACCAACATGAACATGATTTACAAATAGCCTTCGTTGTTTGCCTAAGATTTTTGCACAGTACTGTACTTCAGAGAATCACGCTGCTGGAAATGAGAATTCCAGTGGAGCTAGCGGCACCTCAACCCACACAGAACCAAACACATATGGATTCCCAACACAAAGTCCTGATGACGCCCAGCCGACTTCAGCAGGCCTCAGATAACTCAGTGGACTTCCCGAACCCCGGCAGAACGGAATCAACCCCGCTGATCCCCCTCCCCGCCCCGGCAGAACGGGATCAACCCCGCTGATCCCCCTCCCCACCCCGGTAGAGCGGGATCAACCCCGCTGATCCCCCTCCCCACACAGGGTTGTAACCATTTTTCACATTTGCCCAGCCTTAATATGTGGCTCAGTAGTATGTGCACTTTGAATGGATTAAACTTTATTGATAACTTTAATCTTTTCTGGGGATGCAGGGATCTTTTTATCTTAGATGGGAAGAATCCAAGCAGAAGAAGTGTGAGAATGTTCTCAGACAATTTTCTTTTTGGGCTGCAAAATAGAAGTAACATGCGAGTTGAGGACGTTGCTCGAGCCTAAGACGCACCTTCATGGTCACCCAGACTGAATGACGCACTGATACTCCAAAGTCAAAACACACGAATGTGCTTGAGGCCACTATGAACACTCACTGTGAACACATCTCGCTTAACTACACTGGATTTGGACAGCGCGTTGTTATCTGACATGTCTAGAGCTGGATTCTGGTTATCTGACAGGCCTCTAGTGGGACTTCAGTTCAAGGCCCAGGCAGAATGTGTTGATAATATTCCATGGAGGACATACGTCTGCTCATATCATCTACATGGAGGCACTGAAGACGTCCATGGGCCCAAGGAATTTTTCCCATACAACACCAATTTCTCCCCCTCCACCCCGTCTCTGTTTTTTGGCAAATTTGGAGAATCTGGTGTCATTTGGGATCTCCTTCGCCGCCAGCCCCTAAACGTCACACAAGAATGGCAATGTACGTCTCCCCTGTGCCAGCCCACACCCCTGACAGAAAAAAACATCACCCCCTCGCTCCTCCCCTCCTTTGTCTAAATCTCAACAGCCCCTTCCCACAAGGCCGTCAGGGTGAGAGGAGTATTGGCTCTAACCGATACTATCTGGGTTCCACCAACATTAGGACTCTTTAAGACTGTCATCAAGCCTGGCTGGGACCCAACATTTATTCTATCCTGGTTCTGACTCATATGAAAATTATCAGGAAAAACCCACCTGACATAATTCAGGTTTCAAATCTTAAATATGTTCAGTCACTACAATTATCTACTGAGCCACGTTAGATCATCATTAAAGTAGCTGTATTTAACATTTGATTGCTAGCTGGCAAAACACTTTTAATTGATGATTTTATTACCATTCTTTCATGCTTTTAACTGAAAGATGGTTAGATCAGAACTGCAGTATAACAATCTTCATTGAATCGGCCCCCCGACTGGAATTTTAGTTTCCAGAATGTCTCCAGGGTCAACTGGAGAGGTGGAGGAGCAGCAGCCCTGTTTAAGGAAGCAAATGTCACTGGGAGACATTGAAACCTTTGAATATCTCTGTACTGTGATGAGAGCTAGACCACACATTGCCATTGTAACTCCTTACAGGCCTCTGAAGTTCTCTGTCACTTTTATGGATGACTTCTCAGAGCTGTTATCTAACATTTCCACTGAGTCTGATATCCATCTTGACAATCATAGTAACGGGGTCACCAAACAACCATTTGTACAATTTGATTCATTTAATCTTATGCAACATGTTAATGCGCCAACTCACACACACAGGCATACACTAGACCTAGTAATTACTAAGGGTCTCGGAATTCACTCTGTTAATGTGACCTGGCACTGTCTAACTACTGAGTTTTCTTTGAAATGTCAGCCTGCCTGGATATGCAAAATAGTGCATGTAAGCATTACATGAAAAGCTGATTGTTGTTCTCTAGCTCCAAATGTCTCCTTATTTACTATTGTCATGGAAAAGAAAAGTATGAAGGTGTTTGTTGGAACATACACAAAAGACCACATTTGAATGCCGGGACTTGGCGTCTAGTTGCACTGAGCATTCATGGAAAGATCTTCTACCAGGCCTCTTAGGAAAAATGCCACTGTGGAAAGTCTGTGAAGTTCAACACGTCTATGAATAACTATTTGAGTGGCTTGGTGGTTGTTCAGGGCATTCGAAGAAGGTTGGTGTTTTGAACGCCCTGAAAAAGCACAGTGCTAAATGGAAGAGAGAAGAGCCCATATTTATGCATACATAGCCAAACAAGTTCGCAATAAATGTCCTGGTATATTTGGAGGGATAACGAGAAGTTGGATGGGAAAGCTGAACAAAAAAAGAATCAGGAAAGGTATATTACTAATGTATTTGAACTTGGATACTGGCAGAAACTTAAAAATATAATAAGTCGCAAAGGGAGGCATGGTGGGTTTTCAGGTATCAGGGTTTCATCACACTTCTGTGCTTTGGCCTTTGACTCTGGGGGGTATACTACGAAGCGGGGTTACTGCCTTATCCAGGTAACTTCAGGAGTAATTTTGTGATGTCGGGTATAACTTTCTGATTAAACAGTACTATGAAAAGTGAGTAGGTTTCCCCCCAGGTATGTTGCCATGGCAATTTACTCTGCATCTCTAAACTCCTGCTAGCAGTTTATGTTGTTGGTTAACTCGATGTTACCCTATCTAGCCCATTCACCTACAATCCTTTTGAGGAAAATACCAGCACATTCAGGAGACCCTGTTGACATAGTGAGAGTATCACTCTGCAAGGCGAGGGTATTTAGAGACTCTCAAAATCTGTTATCTTATCCTGATGATGTTCTTTATGAAATATATAGATTCCCATCTGATGGAATTTGGTAACTTTGCCAACTTTTGGGGCTGCACGTTTCTAATGCCACTTGGTGGAGTAATGCCCTCACTGTTGAACAGAGTACCTAGGATTGCGGTATTTTGCCAGTAGACACTTCTTGTACAGTATGCCGTGCAGTTCGCAAGGTGGTACTCGCTCTTACTAAACTGCTGGATGCATTTGTGGTGTTCGCTGGCCACTTAAGCATTCCAGAGATCAAAGAGGGTTTTTATGCGATCGCAGGTAATTCATAATAAGTTGGTCTATTTTTAATATCCATAGGACTACATAAGCTACGCAAGCACACATTTCTTAGCTTAGGATTTCCGAGAGCGATCGGTGCAATTGACTGCCCCCTCCACCCCCTCCATTACGGGCCTTACAGTATTTTTGGCCACGGACAAGCTCCTCTGCTTGTGAAAATGGTTGCAGGAGGAGGTCTTCTTCCTGTTTTTGTCATTTCCACCTTTTTCCTGTTTGCTGTGAACACATAAGCAGGCTATAAATGTAGGCTATGCAGCACATCTGTCAATATTAATGACGAACTAATGATGCATACCACTTGAGATAACGTTTTCGTACTTCATCCTGACTTGTTGCTCGGTACGCTTTCCACTGGGGTTTCAGCTGGAATGATAGTTCTAATGACGTTATTCTTGACACGATAGCATTACACTCATACAGACCAGAAGTTCTCCATTCAATAGCAGCGACTAATGGGTCAATTTCAGAAATATAGCCCATGTGTCAGCTGCAATTAAATGTTCGTAGTTTTTTTTTCCACGTATTAGACAATTTTACATGTTCTTATATTTCAATCATACTTAAGAGTCAGTCAGACAAAATGGAGAACATACAAGAACAATTTTCTGACAAACTGACTCTGTCGGCAATGCGTTGCCAACAAGCCTCCCTGGCTTTGTTGGCCGCCACGGTGTTGGACTTGCCAGTAAAAGTACTTTTAAACTCCTCCTATCCAGAAATGATTATTGTACATAATACATTCCTCCTTGGAGAAATACGGAGCTCGCACCGTGATTCAAAAGCCATGCTTGCCTTCGACCGCGCACCTTTTATGCCAACGCACACAAACTCTGACTAAGTTAACACCGAATCAACTAACCAATATCTTAATCGCCGTCGTAGTACCGTTTAACACCAGTTTAGGCAATCAGGATTTGTCAATGCCTACTTCACTTAATAACCCCGAGTTAACCCTCGGTAGGTTAAACTCTCTTTGCAGTATACCCCCCTGGTGACCACAATGTTTGGAAAAGTTGAAGGTAAAAGACGACGAAGGCAACAAGCAACGAGATGGATAGATGCAATCATCGCAACATTGACTATGCCTTTGGGAAGCATGGAGTGTTGCAAAAATAAGATTCTCTCAATTTTATTCAGCAGTCGAGTGCAATAGGAACACGTTGATTGCATGCAATGGAGAGACAACAAGCTGCCTAAATACCGTGAAAGGTCATTTTCTTGCACGTCGATAGTCGATGGTGAACAAATTGTACCATACTCTCAACCACTGACATTAATCTATACAGTGCCGTAACCAATCAGAAAAGGGGAAACTCATGCGGACCTACACAGGCGAGATAGATGTTTGCAGATGTTAGTGGCCTCGTGAACTGGTAAACTGGGTGTTCCCAGGCCTTTAATTCATACTGAGTTTATGAGACAGTCAGAAACCAAGGTTGCAGAACCAATAAACTAAGATAAGGAATAAAACAGCCGTCGGGGAGGCTGTGATGACACGGCAGGCAGATTCTTCACATGTTTGAGTGAGCTGGCCAAAGAAGCACTCCCTAACCCTGCAGCCTAATTTCTAAAGTGAACTAAGGGCTGCTGACGGTGGAAAAAATGCATAACAGTTTAACATGAAGTGAAGTCGGGGCATTATAAGTGGCAGCTAATCACAGCAGTCACTAAATAAATCTGATCAACAATCAACTGCTATATCATAATGGATTAGTCTGAGGTCAATTTATAAAGCTTGAGATTCCACATTAGCAACATGAAATGTAATTAAAGCCACATAATTAATCCAGCTAATCTGAAATATTTTATGCAGAGGCAATTCTTCAGATGCTTGAGTTTAACGCGTTTATTCACTCAGCTCAAGAGGAGGTTCCAGTGTGATGTTTGTACACGTTATTGAAAAACAGAAAATGAAGAAGGATAAAAGAAAACATTTGCATTGTTTTAAATTGGCAGGTTTTACATATTTGACTTTTAAATCGACTTTAAAGAGGCGACATCGTCAACCCACCCTGTAATCCGTCCTAAAGACGTTACTCCAAGTAACATCACACTTTCGTCAGTGTTCCTCCATCCAGAACCGTCTGCAAGCCATTAAGATCACGGCGCAACTTTGTTTTTTAGTCAAACGTAGCTGGCAAATAACCATTTACTGTAAAAAAGGAAACATCTTCAAACTGCACACAAGACAGACGAACACACAGAAATTCGCTTTCTACAGCAGGGACACGATTCTGAGAAGCAGGACAATAAAGAAATAAGCGGAATTCTCTTTGGGAACAAAGGTAGAGGCGCAAATGTGAGTTAAGCGGCGCTTTAAAGCCCCATTTTGGAGTGTTTTAACGCAGTGCCTCTCCCACTCAGCCAGAAGACCTTCCAGTCATTTCTGCCCGTTTCTTTCGAATGATGCTGCACTAAAAGCATCGCTATGTTCAGTCACACAACGAAGTCATCAACTGACACGTTCCTCTTCATATAGACCGTGATTGTGGAATAAAAAAAAAACCCCGGAATATAGACTTTGATCACTTTCGTGGTGTTTTATGCGTTTTAAATAGAGTATTGCCAGGCGTGTGCGCATGCGCAGTGACTCGGTCCGATGTGAGGCATATGGGACCGTCACTTAATTGGAGAAACGATACATTGTGTCCTTAGTGTCTTTTACTTGTCGCGAATTTGAGTTACATTGTAACCCAAGGCGAAAGGACGTAGGGTTTTTGTTTTCTTTTATTCTTCTTTTTTTTTCCTTTTTCTCCTCTGCGTTGGCAGAATTGCAAATATTAGGTCACATTTGCACGACTAAGTATGTGAAGAGGCGTCCTCCTGGCCGGGCTGAGCCACACCGGGGACCAAAGCCGCTCCTGGGACGTCGCACCGCCGGTGAGTCGGCTTCATTGATGCGTGTCAGACATCGTTTTTAACCTCGCCTTCGTCTTCACCCCAAAGCCCGACTTTAAAAAGGAGCGGAGAGACGCCGATGTTCTGCTCGGCGACTTCGTCCGCCGTCGGCTGTTCACCGTCAGCCCGTCCAGCCGGGTTCGGACCGACACTTTTGTGGGAAGCCGCTTATTAGATTAGATTACAATAAACCCCCCTTATAAAAATGGTCAGGTTTTTGCTCTTTTTTCTTACGCAACAGGCAATACAGACTAACGTTTTCCAATGACGTCTCTGGTGAAAGCTTTCAGGAGCAGCCTGTGTTCATCATGGACTTTTTAAAGTTGCGATTTTAAAAGAACAGCTTTAGCCAGCGTTGTATTTTCGGGGTTTTTATATATATATATATATATATATATATATATAATGTTGGAAAAAACAAGCAAAATGATGGATGCCTGCAGACAATAAGCTTGTAGCGGGAAAAATATTAAAGTAAATTGATGTACGGTTTCCACACACACTAACGCATCTGCACGTTTCCAGAAAGGGGATTTTAACGCGTCAGGGAAACTACAAATCCCATTTTCAAGTCAATTTGAGTGTCTTAACGTATTACCTGCATCTTCACATGCCAATTCCGTATTTCTACTTTTCCTGACAGACCTTCTAGATTTAAATGATGCGTTTAGTATCAGTTTTTAAACACACCGTGTGCAGTGAGTGTTGTTTCATTCTCAAAATCACTCACTTATTTCTGTGACGGGACCTTGTCTAGCACAAACGCTTTTTAAAACTTAGGAGCCACCTACCCCAATCCAGTGGTTCCCAGTGCTGGTCCTTATTTTCATCATTGTAAATTTACTGTGTCAATCAGCATATTCTCAGCAGGGTTCAACTTTTAAATAGTCCTTTTTTTTGAAGGGTAAGATACTGTGATGCCACTTCTTTAGATTTGTCACTCTTACTTATCTTTTTTGCTCATCATCACAAAAGTGGTGACATACCTTGTCTCATCGGGCCCTAATGAGCGGCAGTGACCATGTGCGTTTCAACCTCTGTGATAATTAGCAACAAATGGAGAAATAAGAAGAAACATCACGATGTCTTATTCATTAAAAAAAATAGAACCCTTTAAAAGATAATCAAACAAGGCTGAGAATATGCTGATTGACACAGATGATGGAAATATGAGCATGGTTAAATGATAGGGTTCACTTAAATGCAGGAATTGGTTGTAATGGAAACCCACACCTACAGGGGGCCCCAGGACCAGGATCGTGCACCACCGGCCTAATCAATAACTGCATTAATATTGGCAGTAATGCTGAGACATGTGAACAAAAGGCCCTCAGACTATTAGGACAAGGATGGAAACCCTTGGCTGGTATCTTTGATACTTGGCTGGTGATTTAGTCCATAACACCAAAGTATGGTTTCTTGGTTATTCTGACGTATTTGCTACACACATCAGAATAAACACACATATAACTCGCGCGCCAGTCCGAGTTGATTAAAGTGCAAAATGCCGATGTGAGAGCAAAAACGGATGTGGTGGAAGTATGTTGCGAGCGATCGCTGTGGAAAAGCAGACGACCGGGTGATGCTAAGCACAAGCAATGGGAAACCAGCCATACAGATGAAAGACAAACAAAATTTACCTGGTGTAACAATGCTCATGGGGCAGCCGAGGACTGCCCTGCAAGAGATAAAAGGTGTAGAAGAGGCCATAAAATGGGACACTGAAGCAGCACGTAGAACCAAAATGATTAAAGAAATGCCACCATGGAACGGGGAAGATGAGGAAGTGTTGCTTCTGGGATCTATCACCGACCAGGCACAATCTGAAACAGCCTGTAAACGGGTCAGTCATTCAATTTAAGATTGATACAGGAGCAGATTTAACCATGAAATCTCAAGCCACATACTACAATATGCCCTCATGTCCTCAGCTCTCAAAAGCTGATGTAGCAGTTCATAGCCCAGGTGGGAGAATCAAATGCTTGGGAAAATTTCTTGGCACTACCGAGCACAGGGGGAGGAAATGTACATTTTGGATTTATGTAGTTCCAAGCCCAAATGTCAATAGCTTGCTAAGCAGGGGAGTTGCATGTAAAATGGGATTGGTCCGCAGACTCCAAGGGCTTAACATGGATGTGTTTGGAGATATAGGCCTGCTGAGCTGTCAGCCTGTAAAGACAGAGCTAAACTCAGACACAGTCCTGTATTTGCTTTCAACCCCACAGCGAGTTCCTTTCCCGATTCTCGGCAATGTCAACGAAGTGCTGCAGAGAATGCAATTACTGGGGATTATAGAGGAAGCTAGGGAGCCCACTGACTGGTCTGCCCCTATGGTCCCTGTGATAAAGAAGAATGGGCAGGTGAAAATATGTGTGGATCTTAAGAAGCTCAACACTGCGGTGATACGTGAAAGATTTATTTTGCCCACAATGGAGGATGTAGCACCAAAGCTACGAACAGGAGCCACAGTTTTCTCCACACTTGATGCCTCCAGTGGCTTTTGGCAAATACCTCTGGACCCAGGCTGTTCCAAATTGATCGCTTTTATTGCTCCTGTTGGAAGATTCTGTTTCCGAAGCCTTCCTTTCTGAATCTCGTCTGCGCCTGAGATTTTCCAGTGTGAGATGAGCAACACTGCTGAGGAACCATGAAGGCACGGTAGTTGTCATGGGTGACATCTTGGTTTTTGGGCCTGACCAAGAAACTCATGGCAAACACTTGAAGGCCGTAATGCAGACCATTAAAGCATCTGGTATGAAGTTAAATAAAGAAAAATGCCACTTTGGGAAGTCTGAGATTAAGTACTTTGGCCACACCATTGGGAAAGATGGGATTAAGCCTGACAAGAACAAGGTTAGAGTAATTACTGAGCTACTCCCACCGAAGAACGTTGGCCGAGCTCCGGTAGATGCTTGGAATTTCTGCCTGATCTATCCACAGTGCTCCAGCCTGTGACTGTTACGGAAGGATGTACGCTGGTCATGGGGGGAGGTGCAAGATCAAGCCTTCAGGAAAGTTAAAGAAATGCTGTCTTCCACCCCCTGTCTTGGCATATTACGATGCCTCCAAAAAGACTGTCGTGAGCGCGGACGCAAGTAGCTATGGGTTGGGAGGTACCTTGCTCCAAGAGACTGATGGCAGGTTCCGTCCCGTGGCCTTCTGCTCACAGATGCTCTCAGAAATGGAAAGGAGGTACTCGGAGATCAAGATGGAGTGTCTCGCAGGAGTGTGGGCCTGTGAATACTTTCCACGCTACCTTTGAGGTACGGACAGTTTCTGTCTGCAAACAGACCATAAGCCACTCATCCCACTTCTTAACACACATGACTTAGACAGTACACCACCCCGATTGATAGGGGATGTTGATGAGGATACTGCGGTTCAATGTTAAAGCAGTTCATGTACCTGGTAAGCAGATGCTTATAGCTGACACGTTATCCAGGAACCCCCTGAGAAGTGCTGACACATCAGCCATGGAGACGGACATCAGAACATATGTGCAAGTAGTCATAACCAGCAATGCTGTTTCTGACCAGAGACCAGAGGACATCAGAGAGGTAACTCATGACGACCAGGACCTCAAAAGAGTCATCACGTACATGGCTGGAGTGCAACAACACGGCTGTATTACAGTATTGATTAAACACATTTTATGGATGGGATCGAACCAGGATCACGTGTCAGATAATGAAAAAATAATGCATCATAGCATGTTTTTTTTTTCCCCCCCTGAGAATAAGCAAGTTGTTGGTTCTGTATTGCAGAAATGTGGGTTAAAGTTATCCAGTTTTTGATTTTGAAATATTCGATTCTTTCAACATCATACACAATTAATGTAAGCAGAAATCAAATGCTTAGGCGGTATTTACATTTTTAATCAAAGGCATGTGGAAAGAGGCTGGAAAGCGCTTGGACAGGATCCTCAGAAGGCCGATGCACCGAAAAGGAAGTGATGGGCTGTGGTGGCTTTAACCTGAGATCTCTCCTGGTTCCATTAGCACTAGTGTAGAAGGTGGCTGCGGGTTGCCCATTGGTTATGGTGAGAAGGTGAAGTGTGGTGCTGGTCCCACAGCTCAGTGACACGTGTAAGATTTCATTAGCACTGCCTCTTTAAGATGCATGCGCTTTTGTGCCAAACTAGTGGGTCAGCATTTTTAAAATGCTTGTGTAACAGAATGTAAAAATATTCTCTCATTTACCTGGCCATCCTCCATTTGCAGTTTGAAGCTGATTAATTATATGTGAAATCTCCTGAAATTGACTAACAGCTGGTGATTTCTGATGCCTAGTAGAATGCAAGCTAGTCACGTGTCACCGCGTTCATAACAGAATGACGCGTCTGTGTAGCGAATCCTCCTCCGTGTTGCAGTGGCTGTGAAACTTTTGTCTGGGCGCTGGAAGATTTCCAGGAAATATTCGGAAAGATGTTTTGGCAAACTTCGCACTCCTCAGTGCATGCAGAGCGCAACAAAGGAGAAACAATGCAATGTTCTTTAATAAACTGTGCGGTTTGCTTATAAAATCATTGTCTTCCATTCCCCTCTTACACTGAAAATAAATTGCCTCCAGATTTATTCTATAACTAATGCATAAAAAATCAACCATTTCTGCAGACAGTATGGCTGTCTGGAATCCTTTTCGGTTCTTTGGGTTTTTATGAATGCATTCTGTACCATTCCATATCCACCCTGCTTCTCCCCTTGAAAGGATGGTTTCCCAGAGTAAAGTTTCTCTTTTTCCAGTGGTGCCCCGACCAAAGAATGTTTTACTGTTTTTTATAGAATAAAAATCACCCATATGTCCTTCCTGCATTGAGTGTGAGGTAAAACATCTCTGATGGGAATAACACTTTTTATAGGGTGACTACTGCAGTAATGACGGCCGAGCAGGATGTTTGTTCACATCTTTAAGTGTGTTATAAAACACCGATTTGCGTTTGAAACAATTGTTTGCAGAGTAGGTGAGGTGCTTACATATATTCCCATGTTTCTTGGAAAATGAAAGTCTGCTTTTAGTACTTCCTTTAAGGGCATAAAACTGTTTGCCTACAGTCAGATGTGTTTTTATATGCATGGTTTAAGTTAGTCTTCCCTGCCCTTTTTTACGTGAGGTTATAAAATAATCTGATGGACGTGAGAAGTTGTATTGTGTACATGTTAAGGCATCGTTTCTTAAGGCAAAGGGTAGAGAGTAGCTCAGTGAAAAGTGTCAGGTGTTGACTCGTTAACCTGTTCACTGGAACATCTAATCTAATGTTTAGTCAGCTTCATGAAGCTACCAGAATATGTAAAATATCCCATCGGATTCTTTATAATGAGGCTGAAAAGGAAGGTTTGAGCAACAGCTGGAAATTTGGCTGTTTGGCCATTCACATCTGGATTCTTTTGATCCTGGATTCTGATTCAAAAGTTCTGTTATGCAAATTGTCGATAAACCGAGCATTATGCTTGAGGTCTGTTTTTGAAACAAAATCAGTTGGTTATTGTGAATGTTTGGCCATTTTAACATCAGGCCTGTCCTGTAGGTGATATCCCCCACATCCGCGTTGTCCCACCCAGCTCCTGCTCTATCGAATCTCCATGTGTGTAAATCCCATTAGTCCACTGTATCGCTGGTGCAGTTTGTAGCACACAGAATGGGCTGTGAATTCACTGATGCTGAATCTATGATCTACACATATTCAACTGAATATTTACAATTCCAGAACTACACCTCTACATAGATGGTGGCATTGCCCCACATCGGAAGACTCTGTTTGCGATACACACATGCTCTGAGCTAGTGTTGTTGACTTGTAGGTTTGAGCAAGTCTTGGTCCAGAGAGCCGGAGTCCAGGAGGATGAAGGCAAGAAATTCCAATGCATTTTGTTTTGTATAGGGAAATGGAGGGAAGGCTCTTTGGAAAGCTGTGTGCCGCAGGACTGCGGTACGAATCCCACAGCAACAGCCACGTGTTTGAGTTCTTGATTGTCCCAGTACTGGGTGAGAATCTGGGGGGGGGTATAAACTGACACAGCTGTCCAAAGATGACCTGGTGTGTACTATCCATGTTACGAAATCCTTCCCTGGAAAGGATGACGGAAGTGAGCGACGAAAAAAATAGTGTGTGTGACCAGGATGTTCTGGGTGTGAGACACACCATCTTATCGGTGGGGCAGGGTGGGCAGCTTCCAGAGGATCGGAGAGTAAGTCCATTATCAGGGTTCACCGCAGAAGCGAACGGGAAAGAAGCAATGTTACGTTGACTCTTGGGATGAATGCAGTTCTCCAGCACTGCTTTCTGAGGATTTCACAAGGAGGCCAGTCATTTATGAAGGTTTAAATCATTATTTTCTACAAGCTGGTGATTCACCAACCTGAGACGTTGACATTGTTTCATTTGTAATTTAATTTTTCTTTTTTTGCAAATAGATAAGGAGTAATTGTTTTGCACTGAGGTATATGACTGAGTACATATTTTGTATTTTCCCACGTTTCCGCTGAGTTGTCATGACGTTAGAAAACTTGGCTCCTGATTGCTTTTCTGATTTTTTTTTTTTTTTAATCTGAAATCCTCAGCCCTTGAAATGAAGAAGCAACATTTGTCCCCATGCCTGTTTATAAAGAGAGGTTATCTCTGCCTCCAAGTTTACATGATTATTCCGTAATTGGAGCCAGGCCTCATCTGCCGGACTCGTTGATCTTTGGGTTGCTGGATGACTCCTTTATGCTTTGTGTTGTTTATTTATTTATTATTATTATTATTTATTTATTTATTTTTTTTTTTTTCAGTTCACCCCCTCTCTCAGCTGTGGGCAGGAAGTCGTAAGGAAAAGAAATGTGGAACCGCTGTGGAACTTATCAGGTTTGCAAATGTGCGTACTTTTTTTTGGGGGGGGGGGGGTGGCGGTTTCTTATACATCCGTGTTCTAACCAGTTATCCAGGTCTGAGTTGTGTGGGGGTCCAGAGCGTCTTCCAGGGAGCATAGGGTACAAGGCTGGGGTACAGGCTGGATGGGATGCCAGTTCATTACAGGGTACAAGGCTGGGGTACAGGCTGGAAGGGATGCGAATGTTTTTGTCATCCTTGAGAAGGAAAAGGAAAAAAAAAACTTTCTAATGTTTTCTGTGGAGATGTGATTGAGGAGATAATTAAGGAAGAAAATTTGGGTATGAAAATAAGTATGGGGTTATTGATGTTCTTTTTGTGATAGTGCTCAAAATTTAAAAATGTCACAGAAAATTGTGTTTTAAGTGGTTTTTAATTCTTAAGTTTACAAGTTCCTCTAACTTATTTAGAATCATCTTGCTCACTGGCATCTTATGTACAGTCATTAACTGACAGAAAGCAGATGTCTGAATTGAAAGTTTGTGCTAATGATGTATTTGAACAGGAAACTGTTGCATGTAAATGAAGTGGGGGGGGCATACTTCCATGGTCTGTCTGTCTGATTTAGACTGAGCCGTGTTTGCATTCTTTCTTTCTGTCCAAGGATGATGATATGTACAGTCCAGAGATGAGAAGGCTAAGGTTTGTGTGAAGATGTCTGCGTTACTTACCAAAAGTAAGTCTGCGTATTCACCAATGCGTCGTAGGCTGTAATAACCTTGGAAATGAACAATGTGAAGTTTTTTTTTTTTTTTTTAAATAAGTATAACCCTTCCTGTGGAAAAAAAACTGTAGAATATTCAATTCAATTCAATTTTATTTATATAGCACTTTTAACACGAAGCGCGGTCATAAAGCGCTTTACATAGTCCTGGGCCCACAGTTGGGACTTTGATCCAGAAGGCAGAGCTTATTGCTGGAAAAGGTGAACTTGCTCAGTGTTTTTCTGACTCGTTCTGATGTTCCTTTGGAAGACGACACATTTCATTTGCTTATCTTGCAGGGGTATATGTATGTGCCATTTGCAACATTTTTCTAAGGATCTAGCTGGAACACCATATAGTTCTAACTCTAGTTACTAGTTGTAAAAAGGATGACGAGGGCACAAAGGTGAGTGCAAACAGGGTTTTATGACAAGATAAAAGGAATAAATAATAAGCTTTGCCCTGAATACAAAGGAATGAACTCAGAGATGAGGTAGAGAATACAAGGATAGAATCATTTGCACAAAAGATATAAACGGACACAACCTGGGTATTACCAGCAGGAGCCAGGAAGAAGACTAGGGAGATTAAAAACCCCGTACACTGACAATGCAGATGTTTCTAACCCAACAGAACCAACCATGCATTCCAAAGTACAGAAAACCAAACGTAACAAAACAAATACTCAACACTGATAGGGGAACCCAGGCTTAAGTAACATAGGAACCGGGTGAGACACATGAGGGCAATCAGGGCAGACTAAACGAAGGAACGTGAACCCTCCCAAAACCCAGTTCAGTACTTGGGGATCTGGAGCGCTGGTGCAGATGTGACAGATATGCCTCTCTGTAAATAACCTATTTTAAGGTTTTTAAGGGTGGTTTCCATCGTTGTTCCATAAATCAAAATCCTAGGCAACAAACGTCAGTGTCTGGGTCCTTAGATACCGTTGTAAAGTTAACATTTCCAGCAGAATGGCTATGGGGCAGTTCGTGCTGTTCGGTGAGATGGAAGTCACTTTGGCACGGCGAAGCTTTTCATGAGATCTGAGCCGTGTGACCATGCATATCATGGAATTATGAGCCAGGCGTACTTTCTGGGTTTGTTGAGTGCGTCCCTCACTTGACTCGTACATTTGTTACCGATCTAGGCAGGTTTTGCCTTTCTGTTGATCTTCATCTTTTTCTGAATGAAGTCTGCCTGTGGGTCATACACACAGTGATTATACCAGCCGTAATGTCTTGACACCAGGACACTTTTCCTAGGCAGACCTGCAGTTTTAGGACCATGGAGCTAAAACGACCCCACAGAGTAAAACCCTAAACGCTTCCTCTTCATCTTCTCGACAGCATGGGGTTTTCGACTGTTGCCGGTGTTCCTGTTTGTCATCTCGTACTTCTACTATTGCTACTTTGTTCTCCAGGGGTAAGCCATCCAGACCGGCTGGGACAAGAGCTCTGACCAATACTGAGGAGTCCAGTAATAATATATTGTAAATCAAGAGTATTCCTGCTTTGTTAAGCTACGTCCTGCTTGCTATTATTATTATTATTGTTATTATTAATTGGATCGATCATGTGACAGAAGTGAGCGTAATTGACAGCCTGTCCTTTCAGAGCTGGGTTGGCTGTGAAGTCTTCGGTCTCCTCATGTGGAGGAGGTGACCTGTCACAGAGATGGAGGGGACTGGACTTAAAGTGAGTACCGAAACACTCGAACACACTGGTTGTAGGAGAAGCCTGGTCTGCTCACACTGTGAGTGGTAAGAGAGCCTAGGGGGAGTAACTGCAGGCTTTTTATTACCTTACTTTGTTTTAGTTCAACCGTTCAGGTAGTTAATTCTTAATGGAGTGAAAGGTGCAGTGGTGTTGCTATACCGAAATCCTGGAAAACGGTCATTCGAATGTTATTATCACGTGTGACTGTAACAAAGCTTAACTCCTACTGTGAGAATATTGAAGAAAAAAAAAATTGTAACTTTCCCACTCAAACGTTTTACTTAGCAGTGGTGATGTTTAAACTTTATCAGTGCCCTGATAATGGTATATGAATGCTTGGACAATGGAGCCCATTCCGACTTCAGCAGGGCTGGAATATAAACTTAAGCACTTGCGCACGATCAATATCGAAGCGTCCGTTGTTCTTTTTGTTTATGATAAACGCCAGCACCCTCTGCTTTCGGTCTGACGTCTTCTTTCACGCTCACGTGTGAATTAGCATCACCCGCATGTCCACGCTGTTTCTGAGGCTGGAAGATTTCTTTTGGCACGAAAGTTCAACGTCGCTGCCGTTACCCTACGGCCTGAAGGGCAGCGGTAAGACCATCTCCTCATGGCATAACCAAAACTATGAGGTTTAGTTTATGATCAAGCTCTGGAGAGTGATTACATATTCAGATTTCAAAACTATATTGTCCATAAGCTTATTCCATCTGGTCCACCAATTTCGTATAATTACATAAAGTAATAGCTTATGAAAATCGATTTCTTTAAATCCTTCATCTGGCCAATGATTTCAATTTCTAGCAATTTCTACAGGGTGACAAAGTGGCATTGCTAATTTAATTGAGAGAGCACGCTTGACCTCTGCTGACCTCACATGCCCCTCCATTGCAGAATTCTTCCTCCTTAAGATTTTAGCGGTAACTGCCAGCTACGAAATGCCAGCAAGCATCAGCAAGTAAGTAAAAGTAGTGATTGCCATAGATCTTAAGGTCAGATCTTGAGGGAGCTTGTAATCGGGAAAATAACCTGTTTGTTTAACTGGTTTAATTTTTTGTTCTTCAGATTGGAATGCAGAACTTGCGTTGTCGTTGGCAACGGATACGCGATCAAAAACAGCTCTTTAGGAGCCATCATAAACAAATATGATGTCGTCATCAGGTATTTTTAAACATTTTTTTGCCCACGTTCTGCTGAGGTTGTATTAGCAAATCTCGTGATTAAAAAACCAGTCGAAATGATATCGTCCGCGATGTTTTTACTCAGGATTGGTAATTAGACTCTTCAATAACCATCGTTTGAATGTCAAATTTTCAAGTGACTCCTACAACAGCTGCCTTTATAGCACTGAAACGCAGAAGGACATCCGTGTGGCTGGCATGTCGGTTGTCACGTGTAAACAGTGCAAAGCTTCCGCTGGGTCATGTGACTTGTTCTGCCTGCGGTTGTGCGATAATATAAAGACCGACTTATTTGGGGTTGGTTTTACTAATGCTGACCAGGACACAGGTGTGGAACCCAACTGATATGTAAATAGGGTGGTGTCGCAGGGGTCTTTCCCATTTCATCACCGGATCTGTGACCTGGGGTCTCCGTCTTCTCCGAGCCCAGGTTGAATGATGCCCCGGTCAGGGGCTACGAGAACGACGTTGGAAATAAAACCACACTACGTCTGTTCTACCCGGAGTCTGCCTCCCACGACCCCAGCTTTCATAATGACCCAGATACCCTGATGGTCCTCATTCCTTTTAAGCAGAACGATTTGCGTTGGCTGAAGGAGATCCTCTATAACGAGAAGAGGGTATGGCTTCCTACTCCTCGAGATCTGTGTCCAGTCGCCGTTGGGCTCAGTCACGTTTTTGCGTCTGCCCTCCGTTTTTCCACTGACATGAAGTTTAATGGGAGATGTGCTTCAGTCCCGTGTCCATGAATAGATCCCGTTAAAAATTAACATCTGCCACAACTGGAAAATCCTTTACCGCTGCCCTCGGGGGTAGTGTCGCATTAAAATGCGTAGGATATCTCCATCACGTAACGCAAATATCGGGTCTGTTTGGAGGGGTTTCTGGGCTAGTCATGTCGTACTTATCTCGATTACTCGAATTTTTTTCCTGGTGGCACTAAAATCCAAGTATAGTCGTGAAAGTCAAGCTGCTATGGAGATGCTCCGTGATGGCGTTAGACGTACGTTTTATTCGCCAGGTGAGGAAAGGCTTCTGGAAGCCCCCACCACAGATATGGCAAGGCAAAAGCAGCCACATTCGCATTTTGGACCCCTACTTCCTGAGGCAGACTGCAAGCAAGTTGCTCAGAATCCCCGTGCCGGCAAAACGCGGTCAGGTGAGTGAAGCGACCGGTCAATCAACCTGTCATGTCGTGTGTCCCCCCCAAAGTGATTCCTCTGTCTGGATGCTTCAGTCACTGCTCTCTGCGACAGGAACTTAACATCACGTGTGCTTTCGAGGATAAAACCAGGCATCTAATTACCCCCCAGATTTGCATTTCCTAAGACAATTTAGCAATTGAATATGACCAGCCATTGAGATGATGCTGGTCTCATATTCCCCGGTAAAATAGCCAAAATGCTACTGAAAACACTTCTTTAGGGTAATTTTATTTTTTATTTGAATGTGAAGAGAACAAATATGGGGCCCTCTGAGCAATTAGCACAGCTGCGTGCTGGGAATCCTGCACCACTCCCAGCCAGATGAGTTCAGGCTTGGCAGAGGCCCCTTGTTTATCTGGGGAGTCTAGTAACGATAGCGTACCGAGTTTCTACAGTGGGAAGGTCTAATTTTGGGGGGCAGGGGAGGGGGGTGTTTGTGGTTCAGAACAGCCAATAGGATGCAGCACCAAGCAGAGCTTGGCACCAGCTTTCCAAAACACCACCCTCATCCCACCTTGTCAGATACACATCGCCCAGCTTTGCCCCACTTAGCCTTTGTCTCCCACCACTCCCTGTCCTTCCTGCCAAGACCACATAGGGTCTAATTAGTGCCAACTGACCATCAGACAAGGCATCCGATTTGTCCTGGCAAAGCTTATGAAAAAATGCGACTTGTTGCCTGTGTTACCAAAACCAAAACTTAAGTGAGTAATAGTGGAAAAGGCATTAGAGCCTTTTTTTTTTTTTTTTGTCTGAGGCATGAAATCCGGGCCAGACAGCTGACTCACTGGGCTGTTCGGCCAGCCACGTGAGACAGAAGAGCGTCTTTCCCACACATGGAAGAGAGCTGATCTCTCTGGGCCTTTCTTTGTGGGAGAGGTAGGCTTGGATGTAATTTTCCCAACTGAGGAAACGTTGTTCAGCCGAACAGCTGGATCCTATTGCTGTCAGGCCAGCTAACGGTACACTACACCAAAAAAAAACAAAGAAGCACGTGTCAGCCTGGTATTTCCATGAAAGAATCTGCAAAAAGTCGTATCGTTATTCCATTCCACGTGCTACCTAGGTCTGGGAAACGTGCCCATGAAACTGTTTGTAGACTTTAAAAGTTGCTGAAGCTTGCTGTGGCCGCTTCATTAAACTGGGTCAGGGTAGTTCGCTTTTTGGGTTGTTGCAGTGACTCGGGAAGAGATGCCGGAAAGCGACCTGTTCCTGGAATGAACGAGGCCCCGAAGTCAAAATGCCGCCTGGCCATGTCCTTCCAACATTCCGTTAAAGGTGGTTCAGGCAAGGGGACGTAGCAGAAGGAGCGATTTAGCATGCGTAGCTGCAACATGCTAAGTGTGCCGTTTCGGTCATGCCTGTTTTTCTGATCGCAAGACAGGATGTATCCTATCTCCCTGCAACCCCTGAGCAAGTTTATCTTGGCCCAGTTTTTGTCTTCAGATGATACAGCCCTAGCTCAAACTGTTATGTTTATTTTCAGTGTAGCCGACTCACTATAAGGGAAGTAGTGTGAAATTTCACTGCAGGCCCTCTTTGTTGTTGTGTGCTGTTCCTATTTTATCACTGCAGTGCTTTACATGACTAGATGTGCCCTAACTACAGGACCTGCTCGTGCTTACCTTAGTTCTCAGATAGTACCACACACCCTGGGCTTGAACACTCTAAGATGACCACGACGTGAAACTCTGTACATGAACCTGTCCGGGAAAGCACCCTGCAAGGGCATCACATTGTTCGGATTCTGTATTTGTCTCTGCATGCAGTATACTTGTGTGCGTGATTTGTATTGCATCGGTTAGTGCTGAATTAGAGAACCATGAATGAAAATGAGAAATGACGTGTTTTCAGTTCAACTTTATTTATTTAGCACTTTTAATGAGGAGCATTGTCACAAAGGGCTTTACACAGTCCTGAGTGCAAGGTCCACAGAGAGTAAGCCAAAGGTGACAGTGGCAAGGGAAAAATCCCTCAGGGGGAAGAAACCTTGGGAGGCACCAGACTCAACTGGGAAGCCCATCCTCCTCTGGCCGGCACCGGTCAGGACAGGGTTTTTTTTTTTCTTTTCTTCTAAATGGATGTTTTAGAACAAGGCATGTAGCAGATGTAACACGAAGGACTGTGAGGGGCAGGCAGTGTGTGTCCTCTGTGGTGTTTCAGTGGAAGGTGCAAGCTGCCACCTGTTGACAGAATATGGTATTACATCTGTGTCAGACCTCTCTACCTGTGTGTTTTGTTCCTCCCTTAGACATCCGTTCATCCCACCACAGGCATCTTGGCCATTTATGTAGCCTTGAGCTACTGTGACGTCGTCCACATCGCAGGCTTTGGCTATCCCCCCTTAAAGAGCCAGAGGCAACTGATACACTACTACGGGTCGGCCACCATGAGCGCTATGAAGGTGGGTAAGGTGACAGTCGTTGCAGTCGTTTCTTTCTTTTTTTTGTTTTAGTTCTATGAAGTTTTCCACAGAGTTGAAATGTACTAGAAGAAAATGTAGTCAGCTTTCCTTTATAATAGGTCTGTGGAAAATATGTCAAGAATTAGCCTCATTTCAGTAGGACAGAATAATCATTCTTTATTCTGTCCCATGAGGAAATCTGGTAGTTTTCCGATATCCCAGCCTGCTCTCCGTATACAGGTGAGAGCAGGGTGTGGGGTCAGAGTGCAGGGTCAGCCATCATCCAGCACCCCTGTAGCAAGTGGTGTTAAGGGCCTCCTGCAAGGGCTCAGCAGTGACATGATCAGATTTGAACCGGCAACCTTCCGGACTCAGGCTAGAGTACTAGCTTACAGAGCCAGGCACACTGGCCAGAGTTTATGAGAACATGTCGGGAACTCAGGCATTTTCCAGCAACGACGCGACAGACCAGGAGGTGCATTTTTCTAAGAAAGTTTCAAATCATAGTTTTGTGCTAAGTAGGGTTAGATGTTTTTTTTTTTTAATAAGACAATGCAGTTGACTATACTCAATTAAAAGGAGTGTTGAAAATTGACCCCTAAAATAATGAACTAGCAAGACAATTTTTTTAATGCGAGGAACCCTTGTGACCTGTGAAAGGTTCTGTCTCCCCCCAGACCTCCTTCATTTCAAACTACAGTTAAACAGCCTGGAATATGGCTGTGTTCACAACCTTTTGACCACCATGAGGGATGAGCAGAGGTCCATTTGGTCGATGAGAACGATGCCTTCCTGACGGTCTGTCTTGGTGCTTTCGTTGGTTAGAACTCCTACCATGACCTGTCTCACGAAGCCCAGGCCTTGAAGAGACTGGAGGATTCCGGAGCCATTCACTATCTGCACCCCCACTCATGACTGCTATGAGCTTACGTTCTACGTTCTGCGTATGTGAATGACACACCGTTTCAAATCACTAATTTGCAGAAATTTTAAATGATAATTTTGCAGAACTCCTTTCTTATTTAAGACATTTCACTGGATGATTCTGTGGATTTGATCTGTGAAAGATGCCATCTGCATTTTACTGCTCTGTGCATCAAAGTTTCACAGTATCTTCGGTAATCTCATCTGACTTCATCAGACTGCAGAAGATCGAAGGAACCAGATTGGATTATGAACTTTGCTGTGATGACAGGGAACCTCACATTCTGTTTAAGAAATTGTCTGAAGGAACCTTTTCACAATTGGATGGTTTCTGTGGTATGAAGTCCAAACTTGCAGCTCCAACTTTGGCCACATGGGGGCATTATTGATGAGGCATGAAGATGGAGTACGTTTTCCAGTTGGAGTTACTGAAATACTGCAGACAATGTCAGAAACGGTGGAAAGATGGGGGAAAAAAATACAGCAACATTTGTAAAGAAAGATTTAGAGGATTTAAAACATGATCTTATTCTGTGTCTTGTGATCAAGAAAATGAAAATGCTGTAATTTTCTTTCTTTGTGGATACATAATGCACTTGAGCTTTGAATATCAATGATATTCTGCTTGAATGTATTCAGTTCAACGGCACAACAATAGCATGGCATTGAAAATTCAATACTGCAGCATTTTTAATTAAATGGTACTTCAATGTTGGAAATAATTGACTTCATTTTGGACATTCTTTCCGGAAACTGTGGATTATGAGGCTGTGCAAACCCCCCCCCCCCCCAATCTGTTTAACGATATAGGAATTTAATAAACAAGAACAGCAGAAATCTTTGCACAAGATAAATAGATGCAGATTTTCCCTCAGTTGCAACTTCTCAAGCATGCGAAACGAAGATGAATATCCTGTCTAAAATGAAAATGCCGTGCCGAAAAAAAACTAAGCGAAACTAAAGCTGTATCTGATGGTGATCTGCCAGTTTTCGCCTGACCTCCCTTGTGTATATTAAACAGGCTTTCTGACGGACTGAGTCGTCTTCACCAGTGGCTGACAGCTCTGATTATTTGCTCTCTTCTTTTGAATCGTGGAACTTCTCATAACCGATAGGGCTTCCTGTACCCCTCTTAAATGGCACCCCCAAAGACCAATGCAGTCCTTCTGTTCATGAGCCATTCGATTTCAGTCAATGGTGAAAGCAGCTGAGGTGCTGGTGCCCTTGGTCATAGCAGTACATACTAACTGCTGGGAGGCTTTCCAGCTTTCTGTTTCAGTGATTACGGCTGTGCGGTGCATGGGGTCAAGAGATGGGGTGTGAAGGTGCCCACTGGACCGCCGGGCGTTCGGCCCCATCCCGGCATCTGTGAATGCTTGCATTCCTTACGAAACCTATATAAGTCACATAACTTGGTATGACTATAGTCAAGTGCTGTTCACAAGACAGCCGTTTCTCAGGTTGGGGTGCCTCGCCGGTCAGACATCGGGTCTTGAAAAGCTGAGTGTTTTAATGCACTCTTTGCAGCTGAGAATAATGTGTGCTTGTGTGATCCCTGAAATTAAAGAACACGACCTCGCCCTGTGGATCAGGATAGGTGTCGAGATGTATTTGTGTTACGTTTCCGCCATTTTAAATTGATATCAAGTTAATGTGGTTTTACAAGTTCATTATTCAGTTTTTTTTTTTTTCCTCCTAATGGGCCACAGATGTTCTCCTTTGTTCCAGAACGTTCTTTCAATGGTCGGATCATTCGAGCAGAGCTCAACTGTGTTCGATTCCCTGCTATCTCCTCCCCCCCGTTCGAGTGCTGGTGATTTATTTTTAATTTTTTTGGTCATTACCTCCTCTGGTACCAGTCGAAGTCTTATTGGCAGACGTATAAAAAGCACACGGTGTTATATTTACCTCAATGGCTTCACTTGGGTTAATATAGGGAATCCCGCTTAAGATACTCAGTATGTTGGTTGTGTAAAGTAGGTAAATTAAAAAAAAAGTACAACGATAAAAATATAAGCAAGATTAATCAACAGTTAAACGGAAAGAAAGCTGCAGAAAGCGGGGAATTATATTAACCTGAAAATGGGTGCTGTAATATCAAGGACCGCTTGCTCTCTTGCAGTTTGTACAGTACGTAGCAGCACAGCCTGGAGGATACCGTGTAGTGAACCATGCACGAATGACTTTATACGTCTGTTCAGTTCTTGGGTGAAATTGGGAATCCATGGAGGAGTACAGGATTCCAGTGGACTGCATAGTGAGACAAGTTCTATGGAGGCGTACTGGATTTCGGCATGCATGTGATGCATGGTGGGATGTGAGAGACCACCAGCAAAACCTGGAATATAAGAAGCTTCGTGGCTGAGGTGAAATCGTAGACTGGGGAGAGATATGGATCTATAAAATGCTTAATCCCAATAATGAATTAAATATGTGCCAGCTAGACTTTTATTAGATTCAGGCTTCAGAGCAGAAGCTAACTTTTAGTAGTAGCATTTTTTGTGTTTTGCATCTTTATATCATCATTGTATCCCGGGTGTCCCTCAACCTTGCGTCCTGTGCTCGCTGGGATAGGCTCCAGGCCCCTCGTGACCCTGACCAGATGCTTGGAGGATGGGTGGGAATTTAGTTAATGCTTCAATGCGGGAGCAGACTTGCATTATCAAAGATAACTGGAGTCTTTCTTAAACGCACAGCATGTCCCCTTTAAAATGGAGAACATAGACTAAACTCAGCATGCACCTGATGACAACAAGCACTCTCTTTTCTTGCCAATTCCACGGAATCTGCATTGACTGCATGGGGGAGACAGTTCACCATCTTCTAACAGGAGTTTTCCTGACATGACTGCCCCTGAAGACTGCCTCTGACGGTGGAGTGCTTCTCTTCAAAAGGTCACCAGCCTGTGGACCGGCCTCCCAGAGGGACGGCACAGAATCCAGGCATTAATCTGCACTAAAGGAAAGAAGGAAAAACAGGTGTGAGCTGGTGGGAGGTAGAATTAACATGAGAAGGTTGGCATTGGGGCTTGGGTTTTTGCATCTTGGTGGCAACTGATCACAATTCCCATGTCTGTAAATGTATCGTGAAAAGCAGCAGATGTGGTTTGAACTTGTACGGCTTGTTAGCGTTTTAACAAGGTTGCCTGGGTGCAATGGGGTGGGATTCGGGGGATAGGCGTTTGATTAGGGTTACCTCTTAATGTTTGGCAGTGTGAGTTTAAGTTCGCTGGTCACAAATTTGTACACAGTAGGCTTGGCAGGCGGGGAGGTAGTGAGCAACACTGAGAATGAGTTGCTCAGCGGGTGTCCATGTTGATTTTCTGGCCCACTTGAAAACATAGTTTCCCATAGTAGCGGCTTGCTGTCACAACACAGATTGGCAAATTGTTCCGTCCCCATGTGCTGGGTGGCGTACGAATTGGCAATAGTGACGGTGGACTGTTTAAGTACGGCACCGTGCTGTCTGTTGGACTGCGCTCCAGCGGGGGAACCCTGCCAAGGGATCCCAGACTGGTTGGCATGGTGTCCTGTCCCCGCAATGTTCCATCTGACTGACCGGAGAACAGTAAACACTACCGGAGTGCCAACGTTTAACGGCACCCAGGCCGCTCCAGCTGCACCTCCGCTCGACAGTGAGTGTCTTTCCATAAGGTAGCCGACGGAACACAGAAGAAAGCATTTCGAGTGAAATGTCAGGAGCTGGGTAAACACAGCACATCGGCAGCAGTGACATGCATTCTGCATCTCATTAAAAATTTGCTGTCAGTAAAGTTAAAGGTGATGATTGACGATTAGGTCATGATCACCCTTCTAACCTGCGCACTGCCCTCTCGCATTTAGATCATAGCCCTAATACTTTAGAAAATGAGCCAGCTAGGCAACGACTTCTGGGTTTCCCTAATTAACCCCATGAAACTTCACTTATTGCCCTCGACCTGCAAATGGACACTGAAGTGCTTTGTTTACTCTCGGACAGCGCATTACAATAACCGCTTGTGGTCTGAAAAGTCTAATGGTGATGCTGATTAAGGGCTTCCTGAAGTGGTCCCTACTATAGCATAGTATCGGTGCTGCATGTCTGCATTGGTCATAAGCAACAAAAAAATGGGGCAAGGAGAGGCAAAGCTGTGTAAGATCTGTCTGGATGTTCATACGAAAATATCCCACTCCCATTGGTCCACATTTGTAAATAAAGCCAGAGGAATAATATACTTGTATGAGGGCAAAACAGAAATCACCTGCTATGGTTTTCAGGCACATGGAGATGCCTTTGGAACAGGCTGTACCTAAAGGCTAATTTTCAGGAAGGGATCCAGACTGAGCCACATTCATGCCTGTGACTGATCGAAAGGAAAAGAGTTGTACGGTACATCCAATCTCTTAAGCTCTGTATAGCCTGTTTGCTTGACCAAATCTAATAAAGCAAACCTTCTTCTGCTCTTTAATAAAGATGTTTCTATCAGATGGTGCTATTTTCTGCTGACTCTCTCACCCTGCATCAGGCCAATTTTGTCTAAAGACTTCAGCTACAGCTCAGTACAGAGTTTATATGTTCATTTTTTTTTTTACTGGAATCAAAATAGCAAAACATAGACCAAGAGAAGTCCACACAGATGTTGTTCTTGTAGGTTTACAGTGAAAATGAAGGACGATAGAAAATGACCAGAACTGCCACCCCAGGGATGACTACCTCCCATTTATTTTACAGGTGGGCTTTTCTGACAGATCTGCTCATCAAAATATCTTCCCTGTTCCCACTATTGTTAACTGACGTTAACTGACGGTAGTCGGTGTGTGCGTTGCAGTGTGGCATCACGTTTCCAGCGTTGTGTATTCGGACTAGCAGTTATGATCCAAATTGTCCCGTAGGGTGAGTGGACTCCTGTGAAGGACTTGTATCATCTAGGGTGTCCATGCCCTGTGCTAACAAGCTTCTGTCTGATAGTGACTTTCCATTATAGATAAGCAGTCATAGAATATGGATGTATGTGGTAAAAGAATCATTAAACAAATATGATTGTCTTTAACCAAAGTGTCCAGCTTGGCTTTTCCTCATGGCTTCTTTCCACAAGGAAAATGCTGTTAATTTGAGTGTGACGATAGTTCAGCAACTTGACTTTTCTTTCACTGTTTGTTCCTGGACCCCATTTGGAGAATAATAGGAAGATGAATACGAGATTCCAACGCGAGGAATCTAAGCATGTTGAAGAGCAATGCGACTACAGGAAGAATTAACCAGCAGAAGCCGGATAGTCCAGTTTGTGTGGCCTCTGTTTCAATTGTTGGGATCTCAGAACTGCATTTGGTGTGTTGATGAAGCAGGATATTAGCTACAGATGTGAACTGATGCTCAACGGCCTTGCTTTAGGATGTCTCCGTGTGAGGGTCTGGTGGTGTGAACTCCTCAAATTGGAGTCTTAGCTTTCATAAGTTGTACGACACTAGGGACCAACCCCCTGTGATTTACAGAGACTGCTGTCCTGCCTCACACTGGTTTTATTCCGCATATCTGTACACCAGAAGAGCCAAGAGAGACTGGGGTAGTCACATTTCCAGAAGTTTCCCTCCTGGGTGCTCTTTTGGCATCATTGCCCATGTGATCTTTTCTATATGCTCGTTTTTGTTTAAATGCTCCTATTCCTACCAATTTCTCAGCATTCCCGCTGAATGGATTTGGAATATTCCGGAAATCCGAAACAGATCGGGTTCTGTCTAGGGAGCTGTACTGAGCAGCCGTTATATAAGCCTGTCCCAAACTTTGCTGAGTTGTAAAGTGCAAGTGAGGTCATCGTAAATGATAAGGCAGTTCAGGAGGGCACTTCAGCTCTGTGGCTTTTCTTGTTCACTTTCCTCCCATTCCCCTTCACCATTCGTCTCTGTGTGTTTGCACCAAGCGTCTAGTGTGAAAAATAGCCTGATGAGGCAAATGCCACAGGGCAGTGCAGTGTCTGCCGGTTCGGTCGCAGCCCTGATTCAACCTTTCTTGGCAGTAAGGAATGATCACTGTTTTGCCTGGAAATGGATTTCTTCTCAGGTTTTGTGCTGGTTGTTCCTCCGCTCTCCTCCCAGCTGCTGCCAGCATGTTTCTCCTTTATCCCCCTTCTCCACACAGACTTTCAGAGCTATGTGCTGCAGCATGTAGGACCTTTGATGTTGGTCTTCTTGGGGGCTGCATGACTGGAAGAACAGCTTCTGTCCCTTCCACGCGCAGACCCTCGAAGTTACTGACTGCATCACATGAGATGCTTTAAGCTGTACGTTTCAGGCTGTGCTTCCTGTTTCCGAAATCTTCCCCATCATGAGTACGGTCAAGGGGACCGGTGGAGTCGCTCCTGAGTGACACTGAGAGTGTACACGGGCTCACGAAATGGGTTTATCGGGAAATCAGCGATTATGAGATTAGCTCCATGTCACAGTGGGAATTAAGAACAGGCCAGGTGAGGAGAAGCCATCTCACATCTATTGCTGATGTCCACAGCTTCACTCTTAGTCACATTAGGCCTAGATGATTAGATAGAGTAGAATAATCAGTGGTGACATACTGGGAATGCTGCAGTAAAAACATTCTAATTAAACCAGAAATTGTCAAAATGTCATATGTGCACCAATTCCCTCTTTGTTTCATTGGTATTAAAGACATCATGCCGCTGAAATTAATTCCTTGAGGTCAATGAATGTTTTCAGTTGACTGTGTTTCTATGCAAAACAGATGTAAATGTTGCTTTTATTTCTGCTGTGTTGCTTTAAATCACAAAGGAACTATTGTTTAGATCAGTTTTTAAGGGACAAAAAAGTGATTTGCAATTCACCTGCAGCAAATGAAAAAATATTTTGGAGCCTGACATCGATGCTGCGTGGGATACACTGAAATTGCTGGTGATCTGAATGCATAATATTTACGGTTACAGTAACGCACCTTTACGTGTTGTGACATCACGGCCTCGACTGACCTCAGATGCACTCACCTTCATGGAAAATTAAAGGACGAGGTAGTCGTGATATTGTGATTATGCGTGTGGTCTTGGCTTGTCCCAGCATATTGTGACAAAGTAGAAAAACTGGGTCACGCTGTGACGGTTTGAAACTTGTGTTACTGGGTGGAAGAGTAACCAAAACAGAATGCAGAATGACAGCACTTTTAACCTCAGTTTTTCCGAGACAACAGAGATGCACTTCAAGACTTCAGTCAAAGTTCTTTGGCTGTTGACCGTCAGGCCAATTGAATGCACACCAGCTAATACACCTTTTTGTTGATACATACGAACCAACCAATTCCAAAGTCCAGATTGGACGTGATTTTGGACCAGTGATAAACATTCATCTCTTTTTTTCAGGCCATAATTAATGGAGATCCTGTATCGCAACTATGTTGATAATTTTGTTGGCTATTTTCATACAATTCATCGATAAAGTTGAGAAAGCTTATGATGAAAAGTAGAAGCTGTAAAACAGGAATAATAATAATAATAATAATAATAATAATAATAATAATCTGGTAAATGTAAGCATCCATCCATTAAAACAAACGTAAATCAACAGATCCAAAGGCTGACTCCCTACCTGCACTTCATCACTTTGGATAAAAGCATCTACTAAATAAATGAATGCAAATGTAAAGTTTTGAAAAGTGAATGAATTTATTTGGGTGGAATATACAAAGTAATTATGACAGACTGAAAGTCATTTCCTACAGCAGCTTCAGTTTGCAAGAAGGTTTATTTAAATGCAATAACCCTTTCTTGATAATCCCCCACCCTCCAAATTCAATGCAGCATAAACACCCGCATTGCTCATACTGTGCAATACTGGTAATTGTATACAAAAAACAATATTCTTTTAAAAGATACAGTTGGCAAGGGAGATTTTTTTTTTTCAAAAAAATAATATATAAGATGTGCAGTTTAAGGATTGCAGTCTTTCTCTTGGCAAGAGATGTGATAGATGTGATTTTAGGCTAAAGTTGCCTTTTGTTGGGGTAGAAATCGATCTTGAGCAATAGGGTGGGATTACGAAGAGAAGAAATTGAATGAAATCGGTTTGGAGTTAAAACAGCAGCTGGAGAGCAGGATAAAAATGTCACAGTGTCAACTGGTTTGGAAAAAAGGCGAGTGGGCTTTAACAACTCCTCCCTATTGGAATCAGATGAATTTTTTTTTTGATGAATTATGGAGATCGAGTAATTTAACAAGAAACCAACTTCATGATTGTATATGACACTTATGTGTGTCCTTGTAAACAGTAGAGATGGAAATGATCACTTTTTTCAGTGAATCAATTCTGTTAAATTTGTTCAAAAAAAGATTTGTTCAGAATCATTCATTGATTCATTCACTTCCAAAATGTACCGCTTGAATATATTTGTTCCAGGGAAGGTAATTATGCATAAATCATATATTTTACTTCACATTGAGGTGACGGCACGATGCAGTTGCACTCGTGAATGAACCAAACGAGGAATCACTCAGTGGGTGAACTCAACGAAAAATCACTCGGTGAAGGAACTGAATCAAGAATCACTCAGTGGAGGAACTGAATCAAGAATCACTCAGTGGAGGAAATGAAGGAAGAA
>JAACJT020000030.1:19039944-19058796 GCA_009936485.2 Gymnarchus niloticus | reverse complement strand
GGATGGACAGCGTGGTGGAGACAATGAACATGAGTTTGGGCAGGCTCAGAGAGGCGGTGGAGGACAGGGCGGCCTGGTGTGCTGTGGTCCATGGAGTCACGAAGAGTCGGACACGACTGCGTGACTAAACAACAACAAAAGCTTCTCAACTGCTGTATGCTTGTGTTGTATTTGTGTCACTGTATGTCACTTTGGACAAAAGCATCCGTTAAATGAATAAAATGTAAATGCTGTATTTTTATTAGAAATAACGTCATTGCATTTTTCCATGTAATATGACACATTTGCAGTTAATCATTATTTGGAAGTACTAACTTCCCTCTCTTTCTGCCTTAGTCCCTTGGATGTCTATCCCTGACTCCCATTGTTTTTAATTTGAAGATACTGCTGCTTTAACAAGTCAGGTGTCCTTCTCCCTGTTACCCCATAATCACACACATTACCAGAATCAGAAGGCCTTTTTTGGCCAAATATGATCACACATTTAAGGAAATCAGCCCCCGTTGTTAGCGGCTCTCTTAGCATGCAAGTATACCATGCATGCAGGTTTTTGACACACAGCTAGGGCATGATTAGGCATTTAGCTACGTAGGCTGCTTTGATATAAAATTATACTGTATGTATGTATATATATATATGCAAATATAACATGGACCCAGTGTAAATAATGGCAGTGGAAAAATATTCTAATAATTTTTTAATAGTACAATGAATTAACAATGACTTACTAAGCTAAGAAGAAAAAAGGCTAAACTGATGAGCAACTGCCATTCGCTGCAATATACTGACATATGAAATACAACTTTTACAATTTACCATGGATAAAATGATCAAATTCTGCTTTTTAAGCTTTATAAATGGTACTTGACTGTGATCCTAATATTTTACTGGGTGGTCAGGCCTGTTCCCCCAGCATGAGTCCAGGATTTTGAGAAAACACTCAAATCGTACCCTGAGATGTGCTGGTATCCTTTCCAGAGTCTCCCCGTCTCCTGTACTGCATTTCTGGGGATGGGATTTAGGTCCATTGTGATCTTGAATTAGACATACAAGCTGTCCCTTATCTACTGATTTCCAGGATAGCGCAGTTATGAGTGCTGCCATAATGGTTGACAAGCTCCACAATCGGTCATGTGTCAGTCTGGATGGAAGGCGTAACACAGAGAAGGAGGCACAGGTGAAACTGTTGGTGCACACCGGGTGTCTTCTTCAAAAAGGATTCAGAAAATCTGTATGTGGTATCACCGAATGCAAAGAATGGGAAACAACAGGCATCCTTAAGAGAAGGGATATGGGAAGCTAAAGACAGAAATAGATTTGGGTCTCTGTTTACACCAGAAGACAAAGCAAATGAACAGCTTTCAACGTATTCAGGACAGCATCAGGGACTCCAAGCTTGCAGACATACTAACAGCATTTGAGCCCTTCATACTTCAAATAACAGAGAAGATGGCACCACAGATTTTTAACTCACAAGGTTATATTTGAACAAGGAGTTCTGTAACAGGCAGAGGCGATGTTGGTTTTTCCAGCAGCCATGTCAGTGACAATGACTCACCCCATGTCTAGGGGTCTTCAGTAAGAGTGGTTCCGGACCATCCTGACGTAAATGGCTGCTGTCAGCGCCATGTGATTAAGTAGGTGGAGATCCGGTCGCTCAGGTACAATCCTCTCCTTTGTGTTACAGGAACTCAGGATGGCTTGTTTCTGTTAGAGGACTACCCCTTCAAGGAGCATGTTCCCAACAAGCCTGAAAAGTGTGGCATCAATATCCGGGGAGCGTGTGCTGTGGATTCCATATACGGATGGACTCTGCTGTCCTGTGCTGGAGAACCTTTTGGGAGAGCAGAGGAGTAGAATCGTGAGAAATAGGTGCTGCTGGATATAAGCAGATGGGCTGCATGAATATAAAATAATATGCTAGCGGCCTATGGTGTTGGTAGTACCTTGGTTATTACTTACTGTAAATTTGACACAATATAAAGTATGGCAACGTGGCTCAGTAGGTTTCACTGCGGCCACGCGACTCCTAGGCTATGTGTTTTATTCCATCCCACATAATGATCTCTGCCATGTGTCCAGTGAAGGACTGTCACCCCAATTAGGATGACTCCTGCCTTGTGCTCTGTGAAGGACTGCCATCTCATTCAGTATTTTTCCTGCCTTGTGTGGCCTTTCCTGTCATCCAAATTATGATGTCTCCTAGTGTTGTCTCATGTGAAGGACTGCCATCCCATTCAGGATGATCTCTGCCTTGTACCCTGTGAAGAACTGCCATCTTGTTCAGGATGATCTCTGCCTTGTACCCTGTGAAGAACTGCCATCTTGTTCAGGATGACTCCTGGCTTGGGCCCTGTGCCTTTTGAGAAAGGATCCAGATTCACCACATGCAGCCCTGTGCTGGACATGGAAGGTGATGAAGGTGGATTAAATCCTGATATGCACTTATTTTCCATTGTTATCACACCAAGAGAAATGTTTAGAAAAGCTTCAAAGTTAATCATTCTTTGGTTTGTGCCAGCTCTAATCAAGAGATTTGTTACTTACAGTTTAGTTCAGCTTAGTAAATAAATACATGATACACTTTAGCAAACCTCAACATACTCTAAAGCTGATTGCTTCTAAAGACTGTAATGAAACACACATGCAGCTATCTTTGTCTTTTAAATAGCAGATGTTCATAGCATGTGACAGCATATTTCGATGCATGAGTGATTGCAAATGCTGGCTGAGAAGTGACTGAATAATGATTTATTGTTTAAAATTTGGATATATGACAGGTCTCTGCCTTTATATTTGTTTTTATAGTTTTAATTGAGACTTTAGTTTTTAATTTTTTTAATTATGTGTTTGGAAAAAAATCTAAATACACGGCAGTATGGCTGAAGCTTACCAATAATCAAGTCAATGCTTGTGAAATCAGTTTGATCTGTTTTAAACAATACCAGCTACAGGTGTGATAATTCCAGTGTGACTGCAAACATGTGCCTTACCATTGTTCTCGTGCTGTCCTTATTTGAAAAGTTATTCCTACTAAGCCTTGGTAGAACTTTTATATCTTAAACTTCTTTTTCATATTAACATTTCCTCTCACCTTAAAAGAAATATTTCTTTTTCAAAAGTCTAACAAATAGTCCCCCTCCTCGCCCCTCTACCGTCTCCTTGACTTTGTCAACCGTACTTGAACAAATCTAATGAGACAAAACAGCAAAAACTGTATCTGCAATTCAAAACATCTGGAACCTGATTAAATAAAATAAGTTTGTGGCACTTGCTGGTTCAATTGTTTTGCAGGCAGTGCTGTTCATTTGACCTTTGTTAGTATACAGTATCTGCAGTCAGGGGCACAAATACTGGGCTAACCAGTGTTCTATTTGATCTCTTTCTTTTTCATAATTTCATCTCAATCTATGATAATTCATGGCTTCCTTGACTTACTTGCAGAGAATATACTGTACAAAAGTCTTTGGCATGCAAAGAAAATATTTAAGGACAGTTATCTGTGCAGTAACTGTATATTTGCTCAGAAAAAAAAAACAGAATATATACAAATGAAAACCAATAAAGTTAAAGAAAATAATTTCTTCTTCTCCAAAATGTTACTGATGCACGTTTAAATGGCGAGAAGAGCAAAGCTTTGGTTCCCAACGCTCTCCTCAAGAACACCCCAGTCATTCTATGCATTCAGTAAAATTTTCCACCAACCCCATTAACCACTTAACTTATCTCATATTGATATTGATCAGCCAAGTAAGGTGTGCTCATAATTAAGTCCAACAATATCCTGTGCATATTGGACTGAAACTGCAAATCCTGGCATGACTTGATGAGATGTTTTGACAGACATAAATTGATTGTTTTACAGCAACATGAATTTAATTTAAAGATAACATTCTTTGCCTCCCTTAGACCTTTTCATGCTGCTGTATTCTGCTTCAGGGATGCCATTGGCAACTGATTCTTTCCTCCACCTCTTCCTGAAGGGTCTTCAGTCTATAGCAGTGCCTCATTCACTCAGATTAACTCTGACTGGATTTACCCTCTGCCATCAGGCATCTCCGTTCTACCCAGCATTCCACTACATGGTTTATCGAAATTCTTAAATATGTCACTCGTCCCACTGTTCTTCATCTTTGGTCAGCATCAGCAGAACTTTGCTCTCTCCAGAGGACTGGAAATCCCAATTATGTCTCTCTAACATTGTGGTAGAAAAAACCCTTCAATGCAGACTGCAGAATATTCTCCTCCACTCCAAGAAAGCCGAGTCACCTTGTTTACAATGAATCCCAGAAACACTGGTAAATTAATGTTTATATACTGCTACCCAAACATCAGTAATTTATGTATAATTTTGTTCTGAAGATTTTTTTTATTTGAATATTTGAATCAAGCTTGTACAAAGTTTCACACATTGTGTGATTATTTCCGTTTCATGATATTACATAAAAGATAATTTCAGATAAAAGCTGATGACTGGCATATAAAATGATGAAACTAAGATTGGATGACCTTTATCGAAAACAGCAAGCAATCCCTGTTGGTATGGTGTCTGTGCCCATAACTGGAAGGGTGTTGGTTCAAATTCCAAAGCTGGCAAAGTGCTCATATTATCGTTAGCCCTTTGAGCACCCATTAACCCCAAAACTCTTTCCGGTTTACAGGAGCGCTGACCTTGCACACTGACCTGAAGTTTCAATATCATTGTGTGTGTATGCCTCATGTAGAGAAAAATGGGATATGTGAATAAAACACATTCCTACGTGCTTCTGCAAATGGCACATAAAGTCTCGTTGTTTTCCAGTACAGATTTGCAATAAGCCTTTAGTCTGTCCCTGGAGATGCCTTAAACTGGAAGCCAGGGCACACACAGAATTATATAGATTAAAGGCTATTTAGAGACTTAACTATATTTTTTCGACTGTGAGACAAAACCAGCGAGGAACTTTACACAAGCAAAGAATGTGCAAAGCCTACGTACAGAGTCAAGGGTAGGAATCAATCCCACAACCCTGGAGGTATGAAGCTGAATGCTTTCTGGTACCTTCATTTTGTGACTAATGAAAAGAGGCACAAGACTGGTCCAGTGTTGGCAACACCTGCAAAATTATGCCTTATGTAACTGAAGATTAAAGGCTCTGTTTCACAGCAATAATGAGGATAATTCTCTTGTTTCTAAGGTTGGAATTTTACATTTTAACAGAACATAAAGTGCTTTTGTAACCTACAGTGCTATCCAGCCAATTGCTTCAAGCCGAGTCGTTGACAGGAGTGTATATTTCAAGAGAACAATAAAAAGTTATTTATATTTTTGCAGTGTACATAGCAGAATTGAATTTAAGTTTTGCATGTTCAGATGGTCTGCAGCTATATAAGTGATACATAACTGCAAACATAATGAAGCCTTCAGCAGGAAAAATTAAAGGAAAATATAATACATTTTAAAAAACACTGACGTCAAACAAAGACTGGCATTTCTTTATCAATCACCAGCTTGACTTTATATAAATAACAGGCAGGAGATATCAGCAAACAATTTTTTTTTCATTTCAAGTGTATCATCTCTTGCAACTGAACTTAATACTTAGCAGACGCAGGGTAATAACGTAACCTCCAGACGACAAGTTTGTTGAACTTTCCCATTAGAACAATATAATACATAGCTGCATAAGCCAAGTGATGATCATCTATCTTGGTATTTCAGGTAATTTAAAGTTCAAATAGATACATCACATATTCCAACAATTACGTTATATAAAATTAAAGTCAATGTTATGAAATTATTGGTTTGAAATGAACAGGAATACTTCAACTAGGCAAAAAAAATAAATAAATTAGTGATCATACAAACGTGGCTTTAAAAACCGTGGTGGGTAGGATTATCCCAAACTACCAATCAATGCTGACTATTGCCACCATCATAGTGGAAGGAAAAATTGGTATATAAGTAGCTTTTTTATTTTTTCTGTAAGAAGGTCCTCATTAAAGGGCCCAAAAAATGGAAAAACCAGTAAAACAAACGAGATTGCACGTACGTTTATAAATCCTGTGCATGTCTTTGTTAGTATTTAAGGCTTGACTCTTTTGAACAAACAATGCATTGACACATCCATCATTTTATATTCCCTAGAGTGTTGTTGTAACTCTCTATTCTAAACATCTTTCAAAACAAGAAATTATATTTTGTGTTTTTTTTTTATTACTCATTACCTTGCTAGGTCTTAATCTGGACCTTTTTACTCGTAGTCTAGACAGTTGTTTTTATAGATCACTTTGCACTGACAAAATGTCATCAGACTCGTAAATTCCCCCTCAAGGCACCACAGGGAACAGATTGCAAGGCGTACACAAGAAGATACGCAAGGAAACAAAGAACAAACAATCATGACACTTGGAGACTATGATGACTGATGACTGGCCGGTAAATTTACCATATTTCAGAACCAAAATAAAACTGATGGAACATTCCAGGGGAAAAAGAGTCATGTTCGCTGACAGGCACACAAGATATCATCCAATATTTCTTCCATGCCAGGCACACATGTGGCACAACACAAAACAATAAACTTGTCTCCAGTGAAAAGTTTAACAGAAGAAGATTTTGACATTATTTGGTCATTGCCCATGATTGTATGCCCCAGAATACATGTGCTCATAATATTGTATTGACTTGATAAAAAAAAATAAAACATATGAGGCCCTCAGGCTGACCTGCTGTGCATCGCTCACGTATTTGCCTCCACTGCATGATGTCCAAATATTGTACCACAAATTGACTGGATCTGCCTTCTAGTAAGGTACAGATGTTGTTCTACCTATATGACTGACATCTATGATGTTTCTCGGCTCCATACCAAGACAGCATGTTTGAAAAGTCCTCTAATGACCAGACGGATAGTGTAACCTTGGATTTTGAACCTCCCCGCTACCGTGCCCCCATCTTATCTAGATCCATCCCCATCCATAGCCGTGACTAGAGCCTTGTCAGCTGTGTATTCAGGGATGTTTCCTGCCTCAAGCAAAACCCTGTTGGAAATGATGGTGCGTGAAGAATCGTTCCCCAAATGCAAAGCATTACACTGATCGTTGCGGCAAGTAGCATATTCATCCAATTCCATATTAAGTGAATTGAGATTTGCACATGTAATAAAAGCATAAATATTTTAGGCATGTAACTCTAATAAATTTACCTCAACATGTGATGAAAATTCCATTTCCACATTAAATTCATGCAGGCAATTTGCAAAAATATTAACTATTAAAAGACAATTATAAATTATACATCTTTTAATTTATATATTATGCATAGTTGTCCATGCATTTTATTTAATGAATTGTAATTTATTCAATTCCTTTAATTATGAATGTAGTCATCATTAATTTAAATAATCAAAAAAATGCTGTGTGCAACAGATTTATTAAAGTGGATCACTTTATTGACCACAATATGTGTGATGCACTACTTACACAAGAAAATTGTGCAAAAAAGACAGACAAAAAAAAGTGTTGTTTTTTTTCACCTATAGTTTCCGAGATGTGCTGCATTTGTCAAATGTTGCAGCTGTGTTGCTCAGGAAGTGTGACATTATTGAATTTACCTTTAGATAAATGATTTTCACTGACAGACTCCTCTCGGCGTTCCAAACAGAAATATGCACCTACCTTCAATGTTGCAGTTATTTTAAAACCTCTTCTCAAATACTGGAAATAATTAAATAAACTTGGCCATGAAGCAAGAAAATTTAAATACATTTTGCCTGCATCACTGACTTCAGTATTAATAGACTTCATGGATGAGCTATGCTACTTTATATAGATATAATACTAAATATAATATTTTTGGACACAATGACCAGGGGTTAACTTTGAAATTAATCTGTTGAGTCATCGTCTGTGCTACTTGGTAGGGAAAAGATCTCAGGGTTTTAATGCCTCTCTATGGTAAAATTTATATATAGGCAATATGTAGAGAATGATTCTGCATGTTAGTATAATCCAGTATGTTGACAAAGTTGCTCTGCATAACCTCTAGCTTCCAGTAGCTAGATCATTGCACCAAGTCACTGTCTTCCATGACCAAGTTTATGTAATGTTTACAAATTTTCATAGACAGTTTCCTGCAGGAATCACACTTTTGTTGAAGGGAATCATTTCCTCTTTTTCCCCCTTTCATTGTTTTTTTTTTTTTTTTTTTGGTTCTGCAAAAATGACTGTAAATCACTATAAGGGGCTTGTAAAATTTGATATGCAATAATTTTGAATGATCTGATACGTGGAAGTAGTGCTTAATTTTTTTTTCAATCAAACTTCAAAATAAACTCAGGGGTTTTGCTTTAACAGATACGGATACAATATCATTATACTAGGAAGACAACATTTTAATAAGTGGGTAATCCTGGCTTCATTTTAGCTTGAATCTTCATACTGTTGCAATACTGAACAAAGCGATGTATGGTAGAAGAAACGTATGCATCTAAAAAAAAATGAAAATCAGTACAATCATGTCAGTGAAATAAACACATTTTTTAGAAAGACAGCATATTAATAAATGTATTATTTGTTGCTGCCACATAAACAAATGACAGCTCCAGTAGTATAACAACTGTGTATCTTGTTTCAATGCAATATTACTTCTCAATGGTTCAACGGCCCCAACCAGTTGAAACAGACCCCATATTCCTTCAATTTTGTAATATTGTTTAAAGCTAACATCATCCTTCCTTTCATTTGAAGGGTTATTTACAATAACCTAATACACACAGGTTTAAGGCTTATTAACGTTTAATAAGGCTTTGGTCCGTTTGTCTTGGAGGAGGTACTGAAGGAATCTGAGCAATTGTTTGCTTTTATTTCCTTCTCCCTCTAAACTCCACAGATATTACAGGTCATTAGGATGGCATTGCAGCTACCCGTGGCGTCGGGACTTTGTTACGACGTGAGTCATTCCTCGGCAGTGGCGGACTAAGCAGACCCCCGTGGGACTGAGGACGGCAACTGGAGGGGCTGCTGCTGCATTAATGAGCGAACGCAGCAGGAGCAAAGAGGAGGTGCCTGCCACTCCATCCCTCAGGTAGCCTGCTAAATGAGAAACAGCCTGATACGCATGGGGCGATCTGAACGCATGCCTGGATCTGCCTTTTTCGTTCTCCCTTCTTCTTGCAATGAAGTCAACTCAAAGTTGAACTGTGCGTTTGCTCGTGTTCATTCGTTTGGTAGTCATTGGTCACTGGCAACGGTTGAGTCTGTGATTTGTTTCCATTCACGCATCAATTCCCTGTTTTTACTCATAGTAATAAACTGAATTCTATCCTATCTGTAGTTCCACCTCAAAAGTTTGGTTCCATTTTGTCTTTCGTTGGCCTGTCCATATGGTCCTACAAGGTGCATGTTCCTTTCATTCATCTGCCAGTCACAATTTAGCAGTGTGTCACATGACCCTATGCTATAGGACCCCATTGGACAAACTGTATGTCAGTCAATGCAGGCAGCTCTCACCCTGCACACTTGGGTTGGTACAGCAGAACATTGTTAATGTTATGCCTCTCTGAACGACTCATATACACTCAGATTACAGACACGCTGACACAGCCTTTCATTTAAAGGTTTCTTAAATTATTCAATTTTATAGCAAATGAATATAATTATTCCTAAAGGGTGAAATGGTGGATTTACACCTTCGGGGAAGGAAGTTTGAAACAAGCTCTGCATGAGTCAAGTTTATATGGATCACCCCCAAGTACGCTGGCTTCCTGTTGAGATACAAAAATAAATATGCAGTTAGACAAACTGGAGTCTTTAAATTGTGTGTGTGTGTGTGTGTGTGTGTGTGTGTACCATGTTTACATTAAGTACAATTAAATATAAATCTGTGAATGCGTTCAAAAAACCAAAAGAGCCAAATGTCCTGTATTTTGTTGGGTTACTTATGGTTAAGGTTAGGGTTGGTTAAGGGTTAGGGTTGTCTTAATTAAGATTAGAGTTAAGTCCATAGAAATGAATGAAAGGTCCCCACAAGGTTAGAAATACAAATATGTATATAGTATACACAGTATATATATATATATAGAGAGAGAGAGAGAGCGCCACAGTGCACATGTTAAATGTGTATTTTAACTTATATACAGAATTTAAACAAGCCAGGAATAATCTGCTTTCGGTTGTATTCATGTTGCTCCAATATATATCAATGCCTGTGAGTAATTGAAACAATATTACTGTCCACATGAGTGCTGTGTTTGTCTTCCAACTGGAAGTAACCTGCCATGTTTCTGGATGACCTGTCATCCACAAGTCTGTAGTGCATTATTTAGAAAAGGTGAAAATTATTCCACAAAGAAGTGATAACATCGCAAATTAAGTCCCATGCGTTGGACTGGGCCCGTTTCCATATTTCAAATCTCTGTGTGGATTAAAAGATATCCATATGTCTCTGGTCAAGAGGTGCGTAAATGTGTTCTGAGTAAATGTGACTGAACTGCTACTTTCATAATTCAGCAAACTTTCTAATATTTTATTTTATAGTCAAATGTTCGGGGGGGGGGATAGTGCAAAAGAATCTGGAAGAATGAAGAATAATCTGGAAGATTAAGTTGCTGCAATATTGAGTAAAATAAGAAACTTTGTGTGTGTTTCTGCATAATACCACAACAAGATTTATTACTTATATCTGCATATATATGTTAATATATGCTGTATTTATATATGGTCAAAGCAGTATCCAGGAATGGAGGAAAAGGTTTAGCATTCACATCTTAGAAATTCTGTTTTATTACCAGTTTAAATTATTTAAATGTACAATTTAACTAATAATTTAAAAGCAGTTATAGTTTAAGGGAAAATTTTGAAATAACAGCTCAGTCTCAGTCTTTTACCACCATCTTTTCATGCCTGCGCCCTCAGCCTGAGCAGAGCTAGTGTTGTGAAACAGACCGAAGCTGTGAATTCCCACTGATGAACCTCCCAGATGCGGTCCCACGTGTCTCGTTAAAGGCAGCACCTCTTCGGAAAACGGAGGGCCATTAATCAAGGAAGGCTGATGGACGGGATTGACGGACGCTTGGGCCAGCCATGCATGTCACATGCTGCTTTTAAGGGTTCACTGCTCAGTTCCCCAATGCCTGTTTTCGTAGCACAGAACCCACTCAGGATGTTTGGAGGAGCTGAGGGCTCCTCTTATTGTCTTCAAAATTAGCGGTGCTGAGAGGCGCAGGAGAGAGCTATGACTCGGTATGGTCTAACCCCTTGTCATGGGCTGAAACGCTATGTCGTGATTTTATTTAAATTTTGACAGTTGCAAAATCATAAGCTTTTCTTAAAAACATAACGTCGATGTGTGTGGAGTTTGTTCAGGACTCTGGATTCCTCAGACAATCCAAAAACATGCTGTTAGGTAAACTGGTGACTTGAAATTGCCCATTGTGTGTGTGTCTGTGTGTGCGTGTAAAAACCTGTGAATGCAATCAAAAACCCAAAGGAGTCAAAAATCCTGGATTTTGTTGGGTTGCTTATGGTTAAGGTTAGGCCTGGGTTAGAGTTAGGGTTGTCATAGTTAGGAATGTTATATAGACATATCTGTGTGTGTGTCGGTGTGTGTGTGTGTGTGCACCCTGCACTGTATTGGCATTCCATCCAAGGTTCCCCCTGCCTGACTGAGACCCTGAAATGAATAAGTGGGATGGATGGATGGATGGATGGATGGATGGATGGATGGATGGATTTGTATAGTAGTGGCTACCATGAACTGGCAACACCATCACAATTTCATCACTGTTCACTCATATTCTTGTTTAGGTTCCTCTGAAATTTCTCTTTTAATTTTTGTTGAATGTTCATTTATGTCATATTAAAGAATCCTTTAGTTTGCTCACCTGCTTAACGTAATTATACTCAGTGGAAGGACTTAGACACGAGAAAGATAATGCACAGGCAGGAGAGTACGTACAAGCCTAGGGCTGGAAAGAAGAATTCTGTTTGAAGGCCTCTGTGACATCTCACAGAATTATCCACCATGTGCTAGCTGACATTTCTCCACTGATCCTCTGGGCTTTCCATACTGCCTTTATTCAAGGTTGAAACATTTGGGCTTTGCTCAGCTCTGGGAATGGTTTCTGTTAGTTCTACTTTTCCTGGCATTCTACTGCCAATGGATCCAAGGGGACAGATATAAAGAACAATAAAACAAAGCTCCTTTAATAAAATATATATTTTTAAAAGTGTCGTTATTTTACTTAGGTCATTTTAATTGTTTTGGCACAGCAATGACCAAAACATACAAGTCTTCTGTCTAAGTACTTTCTTAAAAGGAATGTGCATTTTAATCCCATTTGAAATGGCTGTGATGATCTGGCAACACTATTATCTTAAAGTTATCTTTAAAAAATTACAATAGCATTACAATTATTGTTTATTAAAATAGATGTTTGGTGCAATAACAAACAAAAAGTACGTACAAAGACAGTATACAGTTCTCTTCACTGTCTATCGGTTATGGCTTGAATTTAACAATCAAGTAAGACCATTTCTATCAGTGTAATCTGGGCAGAAATCTTCCCTTCCAGTATTCAGTGTCCATTCTCTTACAAGTTTGGACTGTACATCCCCCCCCCATTACATAGTTAGGACTTAATATAAAAACAGAAAATAAAATGCAGCCCATAGTTTGAGGAATAAAAAATTGCAGTAATGAACATTAATTAAAAAAGTACATCCTGAAATTATGCTTTAGACATTAAAAGCTTTCACAAGTTTTAGCAGAACCCCAAACCATGAATGGCTTATGAATTCCTAGCTCTGGAGTGTAAATTTATAAAGTCAACTGTTTTCTTTCCTTGCCCATGCTATCTGTGAAGATTTGGTTCCAAAGTGCACCTCTAACAGCAGGTTCAGATCTATAGAAAGCTTCATTCCTGGCGAATTGTTCCTCCATCCCTCCATCTAAGCTGGAACTCTCTGAAGGACACTTCAGAAAGTCTGGCATGTCAAGGAACTCCCTGCAATTCATCTCCCAGAAGACTTTTTCCAAACTGCCTTATCTCCTGGGACGTAGTACAGGCTAAGACTATTGACCTTGTGGAGGATGGAGTGAGTGATCAGAGTCACACATTAGGGTTTATAAAGGAATGACTGAAGTCTCTCCATACATCTGTTATTTTGTTCAGACACTGAAACGATAACCAATCCCATTTCTGTACACCCTGCTATCCTTGACAGTTTTGACAGAATGATGCATTAAATGTCAGGCTACAGTTTATCTCCTTGTGAAAGGTTTGCATTTGCCTTGGACTTCTTAAGGTCACATGGGATTGTAAGGTGCTAGATCTCAAAGACTTGCAATTATATTATTATTATTATTATATTATTATTATTATTATTATGTTGTGTTTTCAGCAATGTTTCAGAAATATACTGCCAAATCAGAACCAAAGTAAGTTTTCATCCTTGAAGGTGATCCTTTTGGAAAAAGCTTCATCCTCACTGAAGATCAGGACTTTTACATTTAACTGACCTTTAATGTTAAGTGATAAAACATTTTGAGCAGATCTTTCACAAATCATTCTGCATTGTACATTTTATGACTTATCATCAGTCAGAATCCTGTTCCTAGCTCAACGGAGGTCAGACAATGAAAGTAATTGGAACAATACTACTGTGGAACTTTGCCAAGACTCAGCAACACCCCTGGTCTTCAGCCAGCTCTGAAGCCCCACTGAGTGCCCCTTCTCTCATCCCCCATCATATGAAAGCGTTTAAGTTCCTCGCCCTGAATCCAGGTGTTTCTAATAATGCCCCCCTTCTGGGTGTCAAAACTGACAGCAGGACGATACCACTCAATGTGGCATCCTAATTAGAACTGCCATTTCCACACCAGCAACAATCTCATTTGGACTTGCTGCGCAGATGGCTGGAAATCAATCATCTATTTAGCACTCAAAAATAAATTGCTCCTGTTATGGTCTATGTTTAGATTTTTCTTCTTTTTCAAGTCCCTTTGCTATGCCTAATCTTGTAGAGAATTTTGCTCAATTAGATCAATTTAACCCTTCATGCCATTAAAATCACTCTAGTTGTGCCTTCGACATTATTGGCCAACAATTTCCCCTTCCTCTACATCTTGTCATATTTGACACAAATTAGTTTCCTAAACATCGAGGTATAGTCAGGAAACTGAGAAATTGCTTCGATCATACGCCATACGCCACACTGGTTCCAAGCTTATAGTATGTGTGGTTCCATTGTCGTCTCACAAAGAACCATTTCAGAATGAATATGAGCTCCTCAAACTATGATGATGTTAATACATACAGCTGTGTCAGCTCAGCTTTCATTTTAACGATGTATATGCAGATACACTGTATTGCAGTGGGCTTCTGGCTTCCTGAGGAAGCTGCCACATGTCTATTCCAGTGATGTGTTCTAGGCCATCAGCTGCTTATATTTCCAGTAGGCCTGCTATCAAGAAGACCTGCTTGAGGGAAACTCGAGACCCAGTGAGCCGTTAAATAGATCAGGGAGGACGGGTTCCACTAGGAGTGGTGTAATAACATTCGTCATCATTAAATGATTATACCATGGGAATTATACCAAAGCGATGCAAATTGTCCATTGCGCATTAATATACACAAATCCAGAAATATGCCATTACGTCATCCGGTGTGCCATGTTTTTGTTAATACCTAACATGACTGATACCTTAATATTAAAAACAACATTATTAAGAATAATGTAAAATTATGACAAACATGGTGATATTCCTATTATTTTTATTATGACAATGAAAAATATTAAATAACCACTGTATGTTGTACATCAGTATGATAATTGTTCAAAATAATGAATCCTCATGACAAATCAATAACTCCATAAAGTTTTCCTTTGTTTCGAAAATGTGGTATGACAAGTGCAAATACCTCTCATCTTGACAATTAGGTGACTTATGTGAGGGAGTTATTCAGCATTTAATACCATTTTCACTGGCCTTGCACTGCTGGCTGACTCACCACTTGCAGCTGGACTTGGACCTCCTCACAGGCACACCACAGTTAGTCAGAATGGGTGAGACCACACCTCTGCCACACTCATCCTGAACACTGGTGTCCTACCAGACTGTGTTCCGTACATTGCTATATTCTCTGTTCATCCATGCATAGCTCTAACACAGTTATCAGTCTCGCCAAACATCACTACAGTGGGCGGGTTTAATTCTTAACAATAATGAGACAGCCAACAGCTACGATGTGAAACTTCTATCAGACTGGTGCCCTGAGAACGACTTCTGCCTCAGCATCATCAAAACAAAGTTGTTCATTGTCGACATCAAGGGACAGCGACTGAACCACAGTCCCAAATTCATAAAAAAAGCTGCTGCAGGGAGATTTAACAGCTTCAAGTATCCAGGAGTCCACATCACTCAAGACTTCTTGCACACACTCACCAACACCTACACTTCCTCGGGAGGCTGAAGAACGTTTATTTGCAGCTCTTGATGCTCATTAATTCTAAAGATGCCCTGCTGAGAGCACACTGAACAGCTGCATTACAGTCTGGTACTGTAACTCCAGCGGGTCTGACCAGAAGGCTCCACAACGGTTGTTTAAAACAGCAATGTGAATAAGTACGACTGCTCTATCCTCCATTAAGGACTAAAATGAAAATAGATGTCTAAGGAGAGCTCGCTGCATCATCAGAGACACCCCTAGACAAGTTACCAACCATCTGCTCCCTACCATCTGGCAGGAGGTACCAGGTGATCCAGTCTCACACACTGGACATTAAACCTAGGTCTATGCACCAACTGCAAGGGCAAATGGAAACTGCATCTGCAGTAACCATTAAAGCTATAGTATCTGGCCACAGGTTTACTTTATTTTCTTTAAGGAATGCTCTAACGCTCTAATGCATGTACTGATTGTGTTTTGTTTATTTGCATAGTTTTTTTTTTTTATTTTTAGTACAATTGTTTGTTTTCTATTGACAATGTATTGTCTTTTTTGCTGTACTCAGTACTTTTGTACAGTATATTGTCTACATCCATCCATCCATCCATCCATTTTCCAGCCCTATTCATCGTTGTGTGGTGACTGGAGCCTATTACAGGTAGCCTAGGGCACAAGGCAGGGGACAACCAGGATGGGGTCCCGACCCATTGCAGGGCATAGTATAATGTCTACACAGGTCCCCCATACACATTTTCTGCATTGATGTACTGCACCATCACTATCTAATTGTTGTTGTGCTGGATGACCAGTGTACAGCCCATTCATTATACTGTATCAGTATAATGACAGTAATATTGAAGTAAACTGAAAAATGTGATGGTTGCACCTTTCTCATAGCTCAGTGCAAAAACACAGTGCAGAAGAATGAATTCTCTGGTGGCACGATCTCAACTGATGAGATGTGATGACCTCTCAGGAAATGTGGGAGCATCATATGAATGAACGTAAAGGCATTTTAGTGTTGCATTGAAGAACCTTTATAATTCTGTCCTTCAAAGTGCTGCATAGTCATGGAAAAAATCAAGTCAAGTATTAGCAATTATGTTTAAGTGATAGGTATGAACCCTGTTTTTTAAAATTTTGTCATAATTTTTCTTTAAAATTCCACACAATGATCTTTGTAAGATGAGGATGATAAGGTTGATTGGAACATTTTAATTTTATGATTTCCCCTTTTTTTAAGAAAGGGGATCGGAGGGTGTGTTCAAACTTTAGGGGGATCACACTTCTCAGCCTCCCGGTGAACGCCTATGCCAGGGTATTGGAAAGGATGGCCCGGGCGTTAGTCGAACCTCGGATTCAGGAGGAACAATGCGGATTCCATCCTGGCCGAGGCACACTGAAACAGCTTTATACCCTCAGGAGGATATTGGAGGGTGCGTGGGAGTACACCCAACCAGTCTAGATGTGTTTTGTGGACTTGGAAAAGGCATACAACCGAGTCCCTCGCGGGGTCCTGTGGGGGGTACTTCAGGAGTATGGGGTGGGGTGCCGAGCTCATTATTTCTGGCTATTAGGACCTTGTATAACCGGAGTGAGAGCTTGGTCCACATTAACAACGTTAGGTCGAACCCAACTCCTCCAGGGCTACCCTTTGTCACCAATTCTGTTCATAATTTTTATGGGGAGGATTTCTAGGTGCAGCCAAGAGGTGGTGGGGACTGGTTCGGTGACCTCAGGATCGCTTCTTTGTTATTTGCAGATGATGTGCTCCTGTTGGCTTCATCGAGCAGTCACTGCCTCAAGCGGGGAGTTTAAGTATCTCAGGATCTTGTTCACAAGTGATGATAGAGTGGATTGGGAGATTGATTGACAGACCAGGGCAGCGTCCACAGTGATGCGGACGCTGTACTGGTCGGTTGTGGTGAAAAGAGAGCTGAACCAATGGGCAAAGCTAGCAATTTACCATGCGATCTACATCCCAACCCTCACCTATGGTCATGAGCTCTGGGTAATGACCAAAAGAATAAGGTCACAGATACAAGCAGCGGAAATGAATTTCCTTTGCAGGGTGACTGGGCTCAACCTTAGAGATAGGGTTAGAAGCTCAGACATTCGGGAGGATCTCAAGGTAGAGCCGCTGCTCCTCTGCATCGAAAGGAGCCAGTTGAGTTGAGTTCAGGCATCTGGTTAGGATGCCTCCTGGAAGCCTCCCTATAGAGGTGTTTCAGGCATGTCCAATGGGGAGAAGACCTCTGGGCAGACCCAGGACCAGATGGAGAGACTATATCTCTAGGCTGGCCTGAGAGCGCCTTGACATCCCCGTGGAGGAGCTGGAGGAGGTGGCTGGGGAGAGGGAGGTCTGGAAATCCCTGCTAAGACTGCTGCCCCTGTGACCTGATCTCAGATAAGTGGTAGACGGATGGATGGATGGATGGATGGATGGATGGATGGATGGATGGATGGATGGACAGAATTTTACAATTTACGGAGAAGGTGTTTGAAGGCTTTAAATGAACAAAAAATCAGGATTCCTCTCTTTGTAAATATTGTAATTCTCAGTTATGACAGGTAAATTTTCAGGTTGAAATGTCAGATTGTCAAATAAAAGAAACAGATCATAGATAAATTGGAATATTAATTCGATGTTTAAGTTCAATGTTTCCTGTAATCTTCTAGGAAAGAAGAATTGTTGTATTTTTCCAGATATTAATGAAACTACAATGTTTTGTCAAATCCAAAGGCCTGCAGTTAATCTATTCCAGCATTTTATCTTGTTTTATTGACTGTTTTTAGCTGTTATTTATTAGCTGAGCCTGGAGCCTATCCCAGGATGCACTGTACACAAATGATGCTAGTCCTTCACAGAGCAGGCATACTCAGCATTATGGGAAATTTAAAAAAAACAAATTCAAGTAAACAGTACATATTTGGACTGGGAAAGGATACTAGAGAAACTGGAGAAAATCCAGATTATCGCACTGTATTGTGTTGAGAAGAGTATCAGGAATTCATTACTGGGACAGCCTTCTTAGAACCCAAGAATGATTACTTAGAAATTTTGGTGAGTAAAATGTGCCAACATAAATGAAAAAAACATTATGTCTAAGCATAATTTTAATTATAAAACATGCATCTTTCCATTTATAGCCTTGTGTATATGAAAATAATAAAAGTTTAACTTAGTTTAAATTAGTGTCAATAATAAGTTGACTTTCTTCTTCAATGTAAAACACAACTGCAGTTTGGTCATTCAAATAGGTCTGCTTATAAAACACATAAAATATGGCACAGTATCCCAAATGGGAGGTCAGTATGGGGTTAGCCGATACTTCCATAAACAGAACTATTATTTTTGAGGATATGAATGTCTAGGTCTTACGTCTTCCAGTGTATTTTTTGCAGTGTGGCCACTTTGTGC
>JAACJT020000030.1:19006241-19034536 GCA_009936485.2 Gymnarchus niloticus | reverse complement strand
GAGGACAGGGCGGCCTGGCGTGCTGTGGTCCATGGAGTCGCGAAGAGTCGGACACGACTGCGTGACTAAACAACAAGTATAAAACTGTAATATTAATTTCAGAATGACTGCCAGTAATGGTTATTAATCTAACTAATGTATCAAAGAAACATACATTGAAAAGCAAAGCTGGATTGGATAAAAAAGCTGGTATGCCAAATGTTCCTAACGCAGTTTACAAACATCTGTCATTCTGACCTGAAATAATACAGCTTCAGATCAGCATTAAATTAAGATTTTAATTAGCAGTTTTCCAGAACCAACAATTCTTTTCCCAAGAAGACCTAATAATTCCAATTCACCTTAAAGTCCTCAGCCATGGGTTACATTCAAACAAATAAAATGGAGCAGATTTAACAAGCCTCTTTCTGGCTCCATAAAAATGTCCATATGCCACTTAAATTCATTACAAGCATATATAACTGATTGTGGCAGCTATTACATGGAAAAAATGAAGCCAAAGATCAGTCAACATACAGAGTGTTTACAGTTCATCAAATTTGATACATTAAGTTAGAGTCGCAAGTTATCCAAAAATCCGCCCATGTTCTTATTCGGATAGAGGTCTTGAAGGTCTTCTAAACATCAGCTTCCTTTGGGACTATAAGAATTCATTCTGGCAGAACATGAAAAAAAATGCAAATTAATAAAAAAAACACAATGGACTTTATGAACAGAAATAAAATAGTAATACATCAGCCCTGTCATGCAGTCTGTCTGCTGTATTTTCCAGCCATGCCGCCAGTGACCACCTCCCTACTTCGCAGTTGGCCCGTCAGCCCGTTGTTGACTTCTGTATAATGTCTGTGAGTTCTTATCTTCTTCGGGGGGTCATCTTCCTCTCTGGTTCTCAAAGAGTCTGTCAGAAGCTGAGGCCCGATTGGGCACCATTATGAAACTCACGTCCCAATTTAAAGCCAAAACTGTATTGTGGGCAAGCCAGAGGAGTCAAATTTAAATGACACTTCGAAACAAAAGCTGAACTTCTGAGCCCTATTTATTACCAAAGTGCACAATATTAAGCCACAGGAAACAGCTAACTGCCAACTGGCATTTAAAACCAATTTGATAAAGGCTGAAATGAATGAAATTTATTTCTTAAAGACAACTAAAGGGATTTTCTTGGTCCTCTATATTCACTATTACGCCCATGTTGGTGTTATTTAATGAGTCGGAGCACAGTCAGGGAAAGATCAGCTCATCTGGTTTTATATTGGCATATCTGGCAGCCCTGAAGGTCAAAGCATTTCCACAATGTTGTGTTTGTGCACTGCTGTGTGACTGCATCTGGAGCATCATATCACCATAGCTGCACCTCAGCTGGCCCAAACTAACATAGAAAATGTGTAATAATTAAATAAGTTATTCCTCTAGCCCCAAATAAATGTACAAAAAGGTATAAATAGGATTTTTTGATTAACATGAACCACTACTGATATGCATTCTGATGGAAGGGGACAGAAGAAAAACTCGTGTTTTTTTAAAAAAAATACCAGCAACTTTGAAGGAAAGAGTGTCTGAAAACGACAAAAGATTCAGAATGTTTGTTAACGAGGGTCACTGTAATCAGTGTGACTACCACCTAGATGTTAAACTGGGTGGTAGTCACACTTAAATTAAACCACTCATCAGCAAAAAGCAGCAGTTAATATCTTAGCTCTGTAGCAGAAGCACAAATTAAGTCTTGACAACAACATAAGCACTAAATAAAATTACACAAAATTTGATGCTGAGTTCAGGAAGTTAAAACGTGATAAAAATGACAATCATGTAGATTCTACAGGCATATCTTTGGTACCAAAGAAGAAGAATACATATATGAATTATTTTCCTCCCAGATAGTGATGGTTTGTTGATTAAATAGTGTTTTTTTCCTGAACCAGAATGTAGTTTTATAGAATTTAAAGAATTGAAAGACAATCTTTTAAACATACATAGTTTCTCATATGATGTGTCAATTTCACTAAAGCATGGTGTGTGGATTTTAAAACAAACACGTTCAAATAACTCAAACCTTTCAGTAAAATAAGTGTTTTGTGTTTAGTCTTTACTATTCTCAGATAAATAACTGTAGTGCAGTTGAGAACATGTAAGATAGCTCTGAAGTCTATTAACGGAGAGATTGAATGGAATGGGTCTCACAGAGGTTTGATGTTGACCTCCATATTTATCATGACCACGGCTAGTACAAGACATTTTTTTTTCTTTTTATATCATATGCTACAAGAAATACACAGAGACAGATCCACACACTGCATTAAAGATAGTAGAGTATCTTCTGTGTTTCAGACAAGTCAGTCAAAATGCGAGACGATCCTTCCATCTTTGTTTCCAACTAGTCTCCTGTGTTTGTGACATGCACTGTGTTCTGCTGGGTATTTCTGTCTACATATGTTTTCTTGGGGAGCTATTCATCGCACCTGTGGCTACAACCTCTCAGGATCTCGGTTGTAGAGTACCAGAAGCTGGTCTTCTGTCTAGCAAGTGATTAAGAAGGTATTCCCAGGACGAGTCTGATTTATGTCTGGTTAATAGCAATAAGCCATAATAAATCACTAAGACTTATAATGAAGGACATTGTTTTTACATTTCGTATCATAATATGCTGTTATTTCCCCCAGCTGAGTGTTGGCATGAATGGCTAAGTTGCCCTAATCCCACATATGAAAGACAGGTTCAGCAAGATGAGACATATGGAATGCATACTTAGCTGACATTGGTTTCCAAATGTCTGAAAATGAATCACAATGCATCTGTGTTTTCTTTTTAGGTATTTTTATGCATGCAACTTACTATCAGGCCTGACGTTCTGTGTGTGGCTCTGTTCCTGTGATTTAAGGATGTTGAAAAAACAAAACATCACAGGTGCTTAATGCAAATACAAGTAGACTATATGGTGGAAAGTATGTGAACACCTGCCAGTGCAATGTCTCATTCCGAAGCCAAGGATATTAATAGAAATTCAGTTCTCCCACTGCTGTGAAAATAGCCTCTGCTTTTCTGGGAAGCCTCTCCATTTGATGCTGGATCATTGTTGATGGGATTTGTCGCCATTCAGCCATAACATCTTTAATCCGTTGATCTTGCCTGATCAGGTCCCTTTCTATTTGTGTAGCCAAACATTTCACAACTGAATTCTTGGGTAATCGACACATTTCCACATCACAATCATTTTACCTGCAAGTTGACCTGCGGAATGGAAATTTGACAAACTGACTTGTTGGAAAGGTGACATCCTATGATTTTGAATGTCACTAACCTCTTCAGTGTGACCCATTGCACTGCGAAGATCATGGCTTAATTAGCCACTTCAACTCATTAATAGGGGTGTCCAGATTTTTTTGGCTAAATGGTGAATATGATACATTTAGTCTTAGTTTACTGCTCGAGTTAGCAAGTATTAAACCCATTTTACTGTGTTGGGGATTTTTTTATGGAACCCTTGGTTTGCAAAATTTTTGAGCAAACTTTTTCTGTTTAGGAATTTAGGGATTATTTTCACTACACAAAAAACTATCTTCCAACTGCTCTCCAACTAAATTTCAAACTGTTCAATGCTATCAATACATTGACACACTATTTTGCTTGGACTTCTTTCAACTATCTCAAATATAATGATTCGAACATTCTACTGGATTGATTTGTTTAAAAACTTACTTAACTAGAAGATGATAGCAAGCTGGTGTGTAGGCTGGTTCAGTGGTCCCAGTTCTCCTTCCTTGACATTGTCAATTACATCCTGAGAAGAGAACAAGAGCTGCCAGATTTGAGCATGACCCCTGACTGCATCCTGATCCTGCACCAAGCTTCCTGATCTCTCTGCCAACCCTTCTCTTTAGGTCGCAAACCTTATGACCTTCCCTCAAATATTTAGCTACCCTCCAGCTTTGTTGACATCTGAAAAGCAACTTCAGATCAATGGGGAAACACAACACCCAGGGCTATCCCCCGCCACCTAAAATCCATGACTTACTGCTAAAATAATTACCACAAAACTATCGCTACGGAAACTATGATAGGATAGACTTCTTTGAAAATGTTAAGGTGAAAAACTAACAAGTAGAACATATAAAACAGAGCCAACTGTTAATATCGCAATACTTGCAACACATCTGCAGCAAATGTTGATCATGCTTTTTATTGCACTGCAAAGGTAAACAATTTCATGTGTATGTTAAAATCCTGCAATGCTATTTATTAATATAACAACGTCAAACAAGTCCAAAATCAATCAAAAAAACCAGTTAACATTGGTTTATCTGCTTGAAAAGGTCTTCGTTGGGTTTGTGGAATGACACGTGAGAAGATTACCAGTTTAAAGAATTAATATTCACATTACTATTCTCATTTGTAAAACACTGTTTCTTTAAACAATTGGTCTATGTCATTTATAAAGGATGTTTCTTTAAAGACATATAAAAAAAATATTTATATTGGATTAATACATATAAAAACTACTTTATACTAAGTATTCCCTTTTAAAGCCTCATCCAAACATGGTCTGTCTCCATTTAATGCATTTGATGCAGTGACTGTCTTTGAAGGCTAAAAGAATGGACCAAAATGACATTTGAATTTGACCAAATGATAGTGGAAAGTGTTGTAAAGGTAATGTGCCCAAGAAATTGTTTCAGAATTTTATTTATGTGATTATATGTGGAAAAGTGTTGTTATTTCTGTAGTACTTGAATATTGAGGGTCACTGTTTGGAGAAAACAAAACATTTGCATATACATGAAAATGTGTTTTTCACAAAATCTTTTCTAAGAAATGTTTTCATCTCCATCCAAACTGTCTTCAAATGAAAGACTTCTCAGAAATGAATTCCGACTTCAAATAAAATGAATTACAAGGCCAAAGTTGGAAGACTTGGAAGAAAATGCCATTCACAGCTTCAGCCCAAGACCCACCCCTGTACACTTGGTGAAATACTGTGGGATAACCTGAAAGCTAAGGCAGCTTTCTTCACCATGTATGGCTCCAACAAAAGATCTGGCCCCATTTGAAAATAACTGTGAGACGGAAAAGCGTCTCCACAGAGACGAGTGTCTTTTATAAGTCCACAGTAGTCAACAACAAAAGAAATAATAAGATGCTGTTTCCGAATGATTTCATAATGGACTAAATTGTACTAAAACATCTGATTAAAAAGGAGTAGAGGAAGAGGACAGCAACGCTAAAGGATGCACTCTATACCAAAACACGGTTCAGTCTCTGATACCTTTACACATCTTTGGACCATAACCTTGGAATTTCTTGATTTGAAGTTGGTCTTCATTGGAGGGGACTTGGATGTGCTGTTGTCTGAGAGCTCTTGTCTATGTGCATAAACTAGTTTAAGGAGCTCCTTAGTCAACTTTTGTTCCTATGGCACTATTGTTTATGAATGGTCTGTGCCCCTTGTTTGAGTGTGGGTCCCTTGCACATGTGTGCTCTGTTATTCATTAAACTTAAGCTGAACATCCTCCTGGCCTGAAAGAGACCGAAAGGTTTTCATTGGCGCCTGCTTCCCTGGATCTTAACCAGAAACACCCTGGACCCCTGGGCAAGGTTACAGGAGATTTCACCATTCTTCAGTCACACCAAGAAAGAAGAAATCTACCATTCACGTCCAATTTCTTATACCGCCTGGACAATTTTTATTGGTTGTCCACCTTCACGGTTCCACAGGAAAGAAATGGCGCCATTCCAAAGAGCAGTGATGTAAAAAGCATGCGCTCGTGGAGAGACGGCCTGTCTGAATGAGGAGGAACCCCGATTATTAGATTATCTGTGGAATGGGGCCTGTCAGTGAGGGGCACGTGTACAGTATGATGCAAGGGAAACTTGCAGGTGAAACGAAGAGACAGCCGTAGCGTGCGAGGCCTGATGAATTGCAGGGCAACTCAAGCAAGCTCATTTGCGCTGAGGGTTAGAGGAAGTAAATGGGAGACAGAGACGGTCTTTGTTGGTGTTTGCTGTGAATGGACTCTGTGTTCCGCGAACGAGGCGAAATATCAATTTGCCAAAGTATAAAGATATAGATATAGATTAACTGTGTTCGTATCAGTTGCTGGGAGAATTACTGTTTTAGCAAAAAAACACTATCTGGGATTAGGATGCCTGTGAAACAGAAGGAATACACAGAATTTTGGTATTTCACTGGTAGTCTGTTGGTCTATGCCAATGTTTTCCTGTTATTTTTACCTTTATATTCGTCAGCTGTTATTTAATGATTTTGTGGTTTTACGGACTACTTTACGAAACGTGCATATAGAAAGTGGCAGAGAGCTGTCTGTGGTGGTGTCAGGTGACTACGGAGAGGCTCTAGGGAGCTGAAAATGAGAAGGCCACGCCAACTCAGAGAGACAGCCAGCTTGGCCAGAAGCGTGCCAGCAAACCGACACCGTGCAGAAGAATTTGCGCTGGCAAGATTTGAGGTGTGGAAACATGGGCAAAGTGTGAATACAAATCTCTAGAATACTTAGCTCCTCATTCTGGAACACACTTGGGATAGGATCTGGGAGATCTGGCGTTGAGAACTGTGCTTTTATATAAAGATAGTATTGCCAGTACTTACTAAAAGGTGTACAGACACCATTAGTTCTTTTTACCCTGACATAATAGCTTATATGTTGCATTCTGTATGAAAATCTGTTTATAGATGCTAATTTCATCCGTCCACCCATTCTCTAACGGTTTATCTTGGTCAGGGTCACAGGAGGACAGCATAGGTTAGAAGGCTTGGCTACACCCTGGTTGGGATGGGAGCCCATTGCAGGACTCATTCACATACACAATCATACTCCATGGACAACTTAAAGATGCCAGTTAGCTTAACTGCAGGAAGAAACCGGAGCATCTGGAGGAAACCTGCACGACATGGGGAAATGACCTCAGTAAAAATACGAAAATTAATCATATAACAGATCAGAAGGTAAATTCAATGGTTGTTTAATGTTTCTAGCAAAAAGGAAAAAAGTCTCCTTGATCTGTTCTGTTTAATGAAAGAATTATGATTTATGAAATAATTAAGGACTTATTACATCTCACTATCTGGCAGTTTCTGGAACTTGCCGGTTCTGTTATTCTTTCATTTCAGAAGCGAATTTATCATAGTCACGTCATGTTTGGTTGACAGTAGGAGTTACCCACTTGTCAGATATGCCTAGTAGGACAAAGTAGAGCAGAGCAACATTTAAAGCACAGGAGACAGAAGGGTGGACGTGATAATCACTGTGATGGATTTACACATGTTAATATTCTTCCTGACCCAGTTAAATATGAGAATAAAGAAAATATCTGCAAAGAAAGCCAACACTTGGCAAAACCCCAACTCCATGTTATGAACTACGTGACTTGAGTTCTGCTTTTAGACTGTGAAGGACAACCTCACAACTTGGACAAATTACAAAACATAATGCATGTAAATCCTGACCTTACAACTTTAACACTACGGTGATCAAATGTTGCTTTTCAAAAAAGAGGACACTGGGGGCAGGATGGTAGCATGAGGCAAGAGGGACACCCGCACACAATGAATAGCGACTGTAGAAAGTAAAAGCTGAGTCAGAGACATTTTTGGCGATTTAGAAATCCTGGCTGGACGCATTTTTTAGGTCCCAAAAAGTGGGCGTATGGTCACCCAAGTAAAATCCACATGGTAGCATAAACAGAGCTACCCAGTTACAAGCCTCCACATTTCATTCCACCTGAAAATAAATGCATGTATTTCATATACCTTCATATACCTTCAACCAACGCCCATAAGTCCTGTACATTTCTATAATTAATTCTATGTGTAAAAATACAATCAGGAAGTGGGTGACAGACATTATACCATGTTAACAGGTTGGATCAGCATAACCAACTATTTCTGGATGACTCATCAAAAGGAAAAATGATCTATAACTAGCATTGTTTAATGCTAACATAGTCACAAAAGGAAAACCCATTGTACCTTTACAAACTTTTTTATTTAACAGTATATACAGTTTCAGACATGAAAAAATAACATGAAACCAAACAGCATACTGTATATTTACAATTCCATTTTTACAAAGTGTCTTTACATAAAGTTTTGTCAGTTTAGAGAATAGCTAGGCTAGAACAAACACAGGCTCACGCAAACACACACACAGAATACAGCCATAGGCACATATACACAAATACAAATTAAATTTTGTAATATATAAATAAATATAGACAATTACTGACTGTACCACATAAAACATTCTACAGCCAATTACGTGTATTTAAATTTCAACACAAAAGTTATCACGTTAATAGACAGTACTTTTTTTTTTTTTTCACGCAAGAGAATACTCTGTTCATTTGTTAATGGATTTTGCTAACATATTCAACAAAAGTATGTATGTATCTCATGCCTAGAAAGAACAAGTTTTGTCATGCAAAACTCTGGGGAAAAAAAAAAAACAAAAAAAAACATTCAAAGTGAAGTTAAAGATACAATATAAATTAAATGTATTTTCTACATGCAATGTCACACAACGATCTGTCCTCTGATGAACTACGTTAGTCTACATTATTCCACAGTACGGCATACCTAAGGACTGCTAATTGGTGCTATACAATTGATAACATTTATCAACAAGTTATCTACCAATTCCTATAGCCTTGGATGGATTTCGGTTTTTTTAACTGTAAAATGATGTGCTTTTTTGCAGATAATTCCTTCTTTCGCTTATCAGTATGTGTTTACCAGTTTTATGATTTACATCATGCAGTCCAACTGTTTTGCGTTTTATACTATGACAATAGTGCAACTCTTCCTGGATCATTTGAGGATATTGTCCTACCATCACAGTGAAGACTTGGACTCTACACAAGAGAAGTGCATCATTACCTGTGTGGCCTTACGAGGATGGCCTTTGCCGGTAAGCAGAGAAATTTGGACACAGCGGCGAGCGCTTACTGTATGGCCAGAGAGAGGCGCTACAGCATCTGAACTTTAGTCCTGTTGTTTTCTGTGCCATCATGCTGGCCTCTGGCTATTCCACTGAAGGCCTCTCGCGATACTGGTAATGTTCTTTATGTCTGGGGCCTAATTAGAATGCAAATATCCGGTCAATGTAGAGTCACAATGACATACATTTAAATATACGCATTCAGGTGACAGGACACACAAAATGCAGCATGGAAAAATTAGCTAACGTGGCAAAACCTAGCCACTAATTTTTCAATAATATCAGGGAATATACAGTACTGTACTAGAGTCTTAGACTGGAAAGGGAAATGTTTAAGACCCTTTATCTGGGCAGTAACTGTATACTCGCACAAAAAACAATTTAACGCTAGAATAGATACGAATAAACAGTAACACAGTTACACAATAAGAAGGAAATGTAATTTCTTCTGTTTTCTAAAATGTTATTGATATTTGGTTGGATACCCAGAAGAACTTTGGCTGCCAAGCCTCTCCTCAAAAGCACCCCAGCCATTCTATGCTTTATTAAAATTTTATCACCAGCTGACTTAGTTTACTAAATTACCTGTATTGGCCCCCTTTTTCCCAAAAATTGCATCTTGAAAAACTGGGCTCATCTAATATCCGAGGAATAGAATTTACCATAAATGCCATTATACATACGGTACAACAGTAAATCAGTCATTTCCCATCACCTGGCTAGAGTCTAACGTTAGTTTTAGTGTCTCATTACACTAAATGAAAGTACTTCTGGGTTGTAAACCAAACTTTGTATCGGGTACCTTTATAAAGTATTAACTGTCGTGACGATGTTTGGCTTAAATGTGATTGCGTGCTAAATTAATTCCATGTGTCCGTTTTGTTATACCAAGACGCTCTTGCGTGAGTGCAGTGTCCACTAAGATTACAGCGTGGATTGAGAGTCTCACTTTCACTTTCACTCATGTTTGCGTCATTCACAGAGTTCGTGTTATTGGCTGCTTTTACGTTGCAGGTCACTCATGATAAAAGCACCTTGTTGAGAGAAAGATGTCTCTAAACGCTGGAGTTGCCACAATATTCAATATGTTCTTGTCATGTAAAACAATTTCTCTGTAAAAAGACTCCAGAAATAGTTTTTGGAAAAATTTGTGTTTTGTGCATCTGTGATCATCTTACGTATTCGAGCCAATACAGTAGTTCATTAACGTTATGACAAATTGATTAGTCAAACAAGGTGCAGTCCTAATCGAGTCCAACAATGTACACGTGTATATTGGATAGGAACTGCAAAATCTGGGGTGACTTGATGAAATGTACTGAAATATGTAAACTGACAGACTTTGACAGAAATCAAGTCAGTTTCACATCAACATAAACATAATTTTCTCTGCCTGCCTAAGATTTTTGCGCAGCCCTATATAATGCAAATAAATGCAATCCATCATTTAACTGAACTGAATTTTTAGATTTATATTCCTAGACACATTAGTTAAGTGAGCAGAACACTCTTGACACAGAAACATTAATTTTACTCTGCATAAAAGACCATCTACCTTAATTCCACATTACACCATCTACTCAGCCCTATAAATCAGTCATAATGAGGAGACTTACGTTGTTGATGAGCAATTGGAACGGAGGGAGTCTGAAAGGTTTTCACTGTTGCGGGGCCTTCTCCTCCTGTTGTTAAAACCTGTACCTCCAGCCTGTAGTAGGTTGCTGGTTGAAGGTTGGAAACTACCAATAAATTATGGTCCTGGGAAAGACAAGAAACCAAAAAACCATTAATGATCGCAGAATTTAGCTAAAACCTACTTTATCTGCATTATAACTATGCAGTACATTGGCATTACAAGTAAGCATATAAGGATTTTTATAGAAAGTATCATTTTAAATCAACACATTAAAACAAAAATAACTTTATAAGCATCTTAAGTAAATCTTAAGAGTTTGACTCAAATCACCTTTAGGCAGCGTGCAAGTACCCTCCACATTTATACTAACCCTCGAGTCTTTAAGACCCCGCAGAAGAAAAGATTGTCAGATTATATTTTCCTATTCAAATGCATCAGATGAGGGAGACTAAGAACCATAATGTAAAGCGTAATCATAATCCATATGCATGAAATGATTTATGCGAAGCTTAGCAAAACACCCTGCACACAGGTAGGCTTGCATTATCACCTGAAAGCACAAATTATCCTCAGGTAATTCACAACAGTAAATGTCAAATGCTTAATCAAACATTCCTCATGATTTGGCACGACAGCCCCCTCTTACACGACGCTATATTTTTAGATCAAAACTAACCTTACTGGGTGGCGTCAAACAAGGCCAGGATGTAGATGATAGTGGAAATTATGTAAACTTGCAGGTTTTTACATGCTTGAGAGTCGGCAAAATGCAACACTCCGGAGGCAGATGAAATAAAAGGAGGGGTCTTTGCTGGAATATCTACAGTATATTCTCTCAGATCTCGTTTTTCTGGCCTAGTGTTTTGGAATGAAGATCGGTCTTTTTTCTGATGATGTCTCAGTAATATTGGATTTGCTAAGTTTTGACATGAATCCATGAGCTATGAACTACTCTGTTGAAATTAAGTCTGCACAAGGTATCAGTTCTATGTTTTTTTAATTGTTCTTTATTCATCTCCTTGAAGAAATTTAGTAGCTTTCACATTTCAAGTTGAGAGCACAGGGTCAGCTGGCATCCAGCTCCCCAGGAGCAACTGGGGTTAAGGGCCTTGTTCAATGACCCAACAGTGATAAAGACACAGTGTCAGTTGCAGGACTTGAATGTGCAACCTTTCACTCACAGAGACAGACACCTAATGCATGGAGCCACAACACCAGCATTTAGGTTAATAACCTACCGGTGGCAGAATCTGAGACTGGGAGATGAGGCTGTTAGGAAGGCTGTTCTGCTTGCTCTGCGTGGTGACCTCTGCCCATGTGACCTGGAACCCTGTGACCCGCTGGTGTGGGTGGGTCCTCGAGACCGTCCAAAAGAAGCGCCCTGTGATGTTTCCCTCATGAACAGAGAAGGCCGCAGTCAAGTTCTCTGGCTTGGTGGACACCTTCATAGCTCCCCCGGCTGACAAAACAAAAACAGAGGAACTCTGGTGGTCTTGCAAGTGCAGAGGAGGTCGTCCTGTTGCTTTTTTGCCCAAGACAAAGCATTGAATCCATACAAATAAAAAAAATGCATAGTAACCCACCTTCCCAAGAACATTGGATGGGTTTGTGACTCTTGCTGCTGAGTGAAAAGCAGGATGGGGTGAGGAAGGTCAGAGTCTCTGTTTTGGATCGTCCTTTTGACCTCACTGTATGGACAGTGACTTTGTACTTGCAGGAAAACAGCAGGCTAGGAAGGTTGATGTAATTTTCCTAAATGAAGAAACAGATTAAACAACTTTTTACTCACAGGTCAGGCCTCTGAGACCTCAAGAGATAGTTAAAGTGCAAATTAAAGTACATCAAGCCTGAAAATACCAAATTTCCCCCATTGACAAGATTTTACCAACAAATATTTCTGAATGAAGTGCTATAGAGATTAAACACGCAGATTACAAATTTAAATCTAAATTTAGCAATCTATAGACAAATTACAGTTTTGTCATTTTTTAAGCTTATTAAAATTTGTGATGAGCAACGTAACTACACACACATTCGGCTCCGACAAATTATTGTTCCCAAAACATAAAATTTAGGCAAAAACCCAGTATGCAAGTTATTGTTTGTAAAAACAAATTTTGTTTGATTTACATTTCGACATAAACACATGGTTTTCTCTCTAGTTTATTTGTTCTACCCTGGGCATCCACTTTTGGTGAAGAATAGCACCCAACTGCTAATGATTATTTGCAATTTAAGCAGACTTTATTAAAAGCGAGTGGGGCTCCTCAACCACAAAGGTGGAAGAAAGAGAATAAGAACTGCTCCGGAATGTTCTGCTGCATTCTATAGAAAGGGGATGTGTATTTCCTAGCAACCGGGAACAGAACACATAAAGAATGCGTTGACCCTCAAGCCACTGCTGTCGTCTATCAGGTTGAGACGTAACAGCATCTTGGACAGACTCTTTTCTTGCATGTTGCTGGGGCAGTGAGGTTTAACCCAAAAAACTGCTGTAGTAAACAGGTTTTACTGGGCAGCACATCGCATGTTAATCCACACAAAATGAGTCACAGAAAGTAACAATCTCTCGCTGTAGAGGAAACTGTGTGTCTAATCAAAATTGTTTTGTTCTTTGAGGGCCAGTCAAAATGATTATTTTTTTTTTTTTGTTAAACTGCGTTCACATCTAGTTCTAATGCACACTAGAATTTTCATAAAAAGGTTGCACAACTTAGATGTGTTACCTGGGTGACAGTTTTCTCCAGTGCCCTCGTTTCGTTGTGGCTGCAAAACTCAGGCATCCACTGAACGTAATAGCGGCTCCCCAGGGCATCTGATTCTACGAGCGAAGACGGCACATGTGGCAATGCGCACTCATTTCTAGACCCACCCACTCGTCACGACACCAAGGCTTGCTGAATGCTTGAGCACAGGTTATCATTTAAATTAACACTAAAGCTAACAAAATATGTGTAAAATATGGAATACATTAAAAACAAAGGCTGATCATTGATCCAAAACTTGACTTTAAAGCACAAAATTAATCTTGCTTTAGCGTTTCGGAGTTGTGGGTCATAAAAGAGAAGTAGTTCTTAGGAACGTCTCAGAGACAATAATACGATAGCTTTGTGCATAATTACAAGGAGGAGAGAGCATGGGGGTGTTGAGCAGATAGGGAAGAATCCCAAAGATCTGAAATAGCTCCCTTTAGCTTTGAAATGAAGCCCACAGCTTTACAGTGCATGAACCACTACATGTAACACTAAAGGAAGCCACCAGAGTAATATTAACGAGACCTATTTGTTTAAACACAACACAACCAAATGGTAGGAAAATCAGATAGAAAACATCCTCGAACTGATATACCAAAGTAAAAACTGAATGAAAAATGGAAAAATGTTCATACATATTTACAAAAGACTGTGGCACTGTCTGGCATACTGCAATTCATTAACTGTAACTGAAACAGTACAAAAGAGAGAGCAACTACCATCACTTGGTTCCAATCAACATCTCATCATGGGCTTGTCATTGGGTTTTCATATAAATTGGATGATGCTGCTTTATGGAAACTTTGTCTAAATCCAGACTTTAATTCTGAAAGGGGTCAAGTGGTATTCCTATTGCAATATGACCTGCTAATTAGTTTGCTAGCATGAAGTGGTTTTTATTTCATAGTGATACATCTTCAAAATTTGATTACACAGACCCTCCCTAGAGGGCAATCACAATCCCTCCCACCATTTTCTGCCAGACCTATTGTTTGTAAGACTGCAGAATTTAGATTTGATATTGTTCTCTCCCATATTAAAGAGTGAGCTACATGTTGACCCTCAGTGAGAGCCTTAGTTGTGGCTAAGAGATGAAAGGAGTCCGTAGAAGGTGTGGGCACTAATCTACCATTAGGGGGCTTCCAACATTTGGGAAGCAGAAGACAAGAATTAAAGATCAGGAAGAAAGGGATAAAAAAAAAACAAAAAAAAAAAAACAAACAAACAAGATGTAAATAGCTGAGCTTAAAGAGCAGAGGAGGGGCGAAAAAATCTGTAGGAAAAAAAACTGTTTCACGTGAAAAGCAACCGTGGACAGTTACAGTAACCAGGTCCTCCCACAAATCTGTGAAAACGTATTTGCTGTGTGCCTTTGCTCTTCCAGCTGGTGTGTTTTACTGCCAATACGCCCTTTTTTTCCTGACAGACTGTGTAGACCAAATGCTATGCTAAAATACGACCAGTGGCCAATGCATATAATCAGTCGGGACAGCATAGGCAAGCGGAGAACATTATACGAACGGCACGCAAAATGTAAAATGTAGGCTGTAATTCACAGCCTCTAAAGAAGACAGTGACCACACAATACCACAAGTCAGTTTTGCTACATGCCAACAAATGAACCAGAGGTACAAATTAATGTAATACCCAACATTTGAAAGCCTGTGCAATGCGGTCGAGTTCATTCAGCCGCAAGAGATGATTGGTTGACTTAAAGACTCTGAATGGGGAAAAACTGGTCTTTCGGTTGCTCGACAAAAAGATCCTCAATGAAGAAGGCGAGGCGTCTCACATTGGGGGCATTCTTGAATTGATTATGTGGAGTTTGGCTTGGGTGATGACATGTATTAGTAGTACAACATAAACCGCTGGATTAGACCTGACAGGCTACCCTTGGAGCCAGCAGTTCAAGGCTGCAAAATTTCCACTCTGGTATTAATTGAAAAGAGGGCTATCAACACCATTGCATTTAAAATTCTCTGATCTTTAACCCTTGCGCTCCCCCTACTATGCGTGTGAGAAATGATGTCATGCCTTGTAAAGCAAAACTGACAATATATAGGACTGTTTTCTATGTAGAGTCTTCTATTGAGCACAGCTGCCATTAGACTTTGGCATATGGAGGTTTGCTAAAAATGTTTGAGATCCTTTTGCACAGACTCCCTTCAGTACTTTTAACACAAAAGTTATACACCAGCTGGGTCTAAGCACTATTTCCTATTTATAAGCTACTGAATAATATTAAGTTTAATAACACTGATTATTAAAACTCGAGATGAGTGTCTTTTTTATAACATGAATGCAAACCAGGGTTGTCTCTGAAAGTTAATCAAAACTAAAAGAAATTACGATATTTATGGAATTTGCTTAATTATTCTACTAATTAAACAACTCTGACAAAAACTGCTTAATTTGGAGAGCCATCAACGGTGTAAGTTTACATCCTGGTAAGAGAACTGTTCAGGTAAAACCTATACAAATATTTACCAATCTATAACTGTACAATACTAAAAAAATAGATAAGATTAATAATGATGCAGCCTTCCTACCTCCTCTTTTCTTCCAGTACACTTTGACCTGCAGCTGACCATCTTGGTAGTAAGGGTTTCCCACCTCTAGGGGACCCCCAGGCCGCTTTGTGGAGGAAGAACTCACAACCTGAACCTCATCGTTCTTGTGTTTGACCGTTGCCTCTTCTGGAGTGAAAACATAACAGCAAAACAAGTCATCAGAAAAGCTTCATAGTGTGGGCAGCTTTTCGAGACAAAGTTCACCCCATTCCCAGTTACATACGCACCTAGCTTTTAATGACATGCCCTAGAGTATGTTCTATCTGAACTATAGATAATGGAAAATGGCAGTTTATCTCAGTTAGGGAATATTTTGCCAGTATGCAAAAAATCATACGTCGACGGTCCATCTTATTGTTTGAGACAATAAGTCCTGCATTACACCATTAAATAAGCAATATGAAAACAATATGAAACCAAGTGCCTTGTGCTTTGAATGACATTGCAAGTAAGATCAATAACAAAGCAACACTTGTTCTTCTGAGGAAGCATCCTGTCATGACTGGGCCAGGTACTTTATCTCAAGAGATCAAAGATGACATTTTCCCAATTAACCTATTTTTAAAGACATTAAGGATAAGGGTTTCTTAATTAAGCAACAATCCAGCATTAAAATATTAATCCATTCATTCATCTTAAAACCATTTTGCTGGTCAGGTTCATGGGGGGAGGGCTGGACCCCATCCCAGCTCCCAGGGGAGAGACATGTGACAGAAGGAGAGCATAAAGTAATATAAACTCCACACACACACACACACACACACACACACACACACACACACACACACACAAAGTGGGATTTGAACCTACAACCCAGGAGATGTGCAGTAACAGCATTAGAGTGTGAGCCACTGCTCTGCCCTCAAACTATTTATGTCAACTTTTGAAAAAGATAGATGAAGAGTGAAAATTCACACTGTGAAAATCTTCATCAGGCAGCTCTGATAAGGAGGGCCCCTGTACATACTTGTGTTGTTCAGCATGGTCGTGCTGAACTGCAGCGTTGCCTTGGGACTCCTGAGGCGCGTCTGTCCCCAGTAGGTCACAGCTTGGAGCTCCACAGAGTAGCTGCTGTTCCCCAAGAGGCCCTCTAGGTCTGCATAGTTTTGGGCCTGGAATTGCAGTATTCCACAGGTCAATTAATACACCGCAGAGTCATAAGGTGTGACCGTCGGAGGGAAACCCTCACATCTAACCCTCAAACCATGCTCCAGCACTGTCAAACTGCTTCTTAAAAATGGAAAAAGATTTGGAAATTGAAAGCACGTGCAGGCCAGGCGGCTCTCGCCACCATCGCAGGCGCCATGGGAGAGACCCCCATTACCGACCCAAATTAAGCTTTGTTAATGTGTGTTTAAGTTTCGACATTCCTCCATCAGTGGGCCTCTGGTTGACTGGAATTATTGACTGTCGTGTTTTGACATTCCAACATCAGCAGGCTGCCGAGGTGCAAAAGTGGAAACAAGCGGCACACGTGTCAATAGATATCTTGTATCTCTAGCTGCCGAGGCCGCGTTGCCACATCTGCAGCTGGTTATCAAAGCAACCTCAAGTTGGGACTCCGGACCAAAATGCTGAAAAGTCCTATGACATTTGGCCATCGGTTGCTGCTACAGTAATTTTCCAGCAACTTACAGTTGGGATGGACGTGATGGAGAGTTGTAGAGACTATATATCGCACACCACTGTACAATTACCGTAAATCTCTGCATTTTAACTGCTCCAAGTGATGATCTAATGCACAACAGAGATCTGGCTACGAAGCCAGATGCATAGCTTTTTATTATTATTATTAGTTGTTTTTGTAACTCTATTAATGTTGCATAACAAATAAGTTCTGGACAGAGTCACTTTAATGCATTTTTTTTTAAGACTAGTTCTCAAGCATGTCTAAAATCAATGTCCCAGATGCACTTGTCAGAGAACAGCATCCAGTTTATTCCAAGAAAGCTCTAAGGTATTGCCTCATTTCCCTTTATTAATACAATGCACCATAAATGTGATGTTGTTTTCATAAAAAAGAAAAACTATTCATTTTGAATGGATTAATTTGTCAAACCCAATAATTCAACAATATGAAACTGAAGGGTTTTCCAAGAAGTGGGCAGATACAGGATTTATGCCACAAATGCAATCTAAACCGTTCATTGTTTATTTTGCCATTGCAGTACCATAATATTTATTTATGACTTTGTGGTTACAGATCCAAACCCAACTATGTTAACTTCAAATGTTCCTGTCCTGGCCTTGGGCCTTAATGATAATGAAGGACAGAAGAATTACTCCTACCCCACTAACAGTCTTTCTCCTCTTCTTCTTAGTTGGTACCATCGACTTGCCACTGACACTCCAGCTCCACAGAAGTTTGTAGTGGTGGACAGGGATATCTGGTTCCTCTGGTAGGGTCCAGTTAAGGCGAGCTGACACCCCTCCCTCCGCGTTGACTGCCATATTGGTGATCCTTACATTGGATGGGCAAGGCGGTGCAGACGGATCTGTGACGGCAAAATACAAATTAGAGCAAGCTTTTCAAATGTGGGACAGCCTTCATATGGGAAGAAAAAACAAGTAACTCTGATCTCAGCTGCACAGCATTTTAAAAGCTGTCTGTGGTGCCCAAACTGTTTGCATTAGATTGTAAATTTTCAGACAGTGCCAACAACTGACATTTCAGCATAATATCATCACCTGTATTACGTGTACATAGACTAGTTCAACTAACATGTGAAGCATCAAATCAAGTGTCCCCAGTAATTTTTCCAATTCCTTTATTCTAAGGCACAATTTAGTATAACGTTACAAATAGCGATCAAGTATTTCTTCTGGATAACACAATAAAAAAATAACATCCAGTATTGGTTAAATGAATGTTCCCTTTCTCATATACGCAGAGGGAAACCCGACAGAGTGAATCAGTCCCCATTCGCTACGAGGAAGACGATGAATTGGTGAAGGTGGGTGTTAATGATAGGGCCAGCTCCCCCCCTTCTGAGCCAGAACCTGCGTATCCTCGTTTCTCGCTGTGAGATTCTAGCTTCTCCGCAAACAAACTGCGGCAACTTCAGTGCTGTACTGAAGACTGCCCATCTTCATCACATGACTCCCAGATGGGGGCTGACCTAGAAATAACTACTGGCAGCCTCACACTTTCTAACTATTGATGCTCCCCTGGGTCTGCCAAAGTGTACCAGATGTCAACTGGAGAGAGGGGAGCCGGTTCCTAATCAGAAAAATATCGCCGCGTGAGAGTTTGTTCCCCAACACTGGCTTTTCTCCAACTCAAAACATGTTTCAGGTGGTTAAGATCACAGCTGGATCCATCTTTGAGAGGGGTAAGTAATGCCATCGAAACAAGAAAAAAAGAATATCGATCCACCGGTCCAAATTACTACCTCCAAAAAAACAAGAACATAAAACACTGAAATCAGACGATTTAAAGAGCTTCCGCATGGCTGTCCGTCTGTCGCTATTCTGTGGTTGAGTGGGAGTTCCAACTTCTGGCATTACAGTACTTTGTTCATCTTTTAGCAACATTTACATGGTTCCATTTCCATACGTCCCCTAAGCTTGATAACAGCATGCTCTTTCACTAACAAACAAGAGTGACTACACTCCTCACAGGGCTGCCCTTTTTGCGAGGTCCGGACGAAACTCTTAAGCGCGCGCGTGCAAGCCGAATGGAATGGTTACCTTTCCCATCACGCCATTTTAGACAGTTAACATATCACATAAATTGCAACCAAGTCCCATGATGAGGGCCACATGAACAGGGATCAAAAATTACATTCAAAACTTAGAAAGAAATCACCAGTGATGACAGACCACTGCATTCCAAGTACCCAACAGCATTTACATTATGAAGATCACACCCACCTTCAGTGATATATCTCCTGCTTGAAAATAATCTGCGGAAAGTCCTGTGCTGTCTATGTGAGGGGCAGCGTTTAACCAGACAAACCTCAATATCATCACAGAAGATTAAACCAAGACTCAATATGACATTTAAGACTGCGTAATCCCCGAGAATTCCAGGGAGTTCGACCTCATGTTTAACAAACGCCTTCTGTAGCTGTAACAAAGACTAATGTAGTGTAACTCGATAGTCGACAAGCCAAAAGCACAAGAAGGTCCGAGGTAAGCTACATCGACTCATTTCTGTTGGCCTCCAAAGAAGCGCTGAATGCATTTTGAGCCTGCTGTGTTCCCACTGATTTGAACGTTACATTTTGCATGAGTATAAAGAGAGAAAAGCCCTCCACGTGAGCTCAGAAAAACAAGCAGACACCCATTAGCGTCCGGCAATGTGTCTGCTCTTGGACTCTACTTTGAAGCTCACCTTTTATGCAGCCTACCATAAAGACGGCGAGTGGGAGGGAGTGTGAATGCGATACTAAGTTACTTCGCTAAGTGCTAAGCAACTTTACGAGCTGTTACCGGTGAAGCATCTAAGGTTGGAAAGAAAATAAACATCCTGTGTAGAGCTAGCCCATTTTAAAAGCTTTGCATTCTTTTTTAAGGCACATCTAAACAGCCTAACAGCCTAAAACCGCAAATGTAAATTTCAATAATTTATGCGCTATATTAAGCAAGTGAAATGTTTACTTAGACTTGTTTTTTCAGCACCCACAAAATAAATTAAGTTATGTTGAGCCAAAGCTATCCACTGGATGGCAGCGGAGATGGCACAAGACAACAAGGCCGTTGTAGCATTTTACCAGAGACGATCATTCAGTAAACAGGGACATCACTGAGGATACACAACACCATCTTCAAAGGTTCCACCTGTTTAAGAGCCTCAGGAATAGCATTGTGGGGGATTGGGAGGACAGAAGGCTGCTGGAGATGAAAGCAGGGCCACCCAAGCAGACTGACCTCTGGATGAGCGGAAGTGCTTGCTGGGAGCGGTGAAGCCCCGGGTCCCATGAACATTGACTGCCGCAACCCGGAACTGGTACCACCTGCTGGCTCTGATGTCCATCAGTTTCGCCCTCTCATCTGAAGTCTTGGTGGGAGATATGGAGGTGGGGGGGGAGGCGGGGTCAGCACTGAGGGATCAGGGGTCACGCACAGGGACACGGCTGATGTCTGCCTGCTACCATATCAATCACCACTGAGCTTGGCGGAATGAAGGCCCTATGCCCACCCTTCTTCAGATGACCTGTGGGTAGACCGTACTCACAGCCTGACCTCCCAAACCTATATATGTGTGGTACATGTGTATTTCCTGCGATTCCACTTGTGATGGTGATGTTTTCATTTCACTGAACATGCATTGTGGACAAAATAATGAGCTAATATTAATGTAATGTCTACTAATGCTTCAGTAATACAATGCAGAAAGCACTTTAGAGAGAAAATGAAAACAAATCCCAGAGCTGAATAGAAAAGCCAAACTTCTATTTGAAGTCACAAACTTTAATAACAAATAATTAAGCAGTTTTCTTTTGGGAGCTTAGAGTATGCTATTGAATACAGATGTATGAAGCAAGTTCTTGGATTTTCCCTCCATGTCAGTAATGACACTTGACATGGCAGCAACACAGTGATCTGGCCTACCTGCATAACGGTCTGCCACTCCGTGGCATCGTCCTCACTGGGGTGGATGCCATAGTTCCACCTCCTCTGGACCACGTACAGGACGGGCTCCACAGAGATGTTGAACTTCGAAGACCATCGTATCTCTAGGTGTCCCGATGGCTGCTCGGCAAAGTGAAGGTCCTTCCTGGGCTTCAGAGGTGCTCCTGAAAGCAAAGTTAAGAACTCTAGTCGAGGCACCATTTGCTACTCTCCCAAAAGCATAGAGACCACACCCCCAGCTTTAATGGGCATCATCGCTCTTCTCTGAAGACTGAGCACATCATATTGAGACTATTTTCCTCTACACACAGAAGGATCCAGTCATTACGCTTGATAAGTCTTGCACTCATCTGGTGCAAATTAAGCATTTTGGCCCTGGAACAGTCAGTGGGACTATAGCCACTTGAGGGTATAGATTGTATGCAGATGGATGAACGATGAACGTACAAAAGTGGAAGTAAAAACTCTCCCTGTCTCAGACACAAAGTCACACGCATCTGCAGGCACGGGAACACTAAGAGATCTCAAAATCGACTCTCACCTTGACCCAGAAGCTAACAGACTCCACACGTAATTCTCCATCATTTGAGGCATTTAATAATTCAAGAACATTGATATTCAGACAGAGCAAAGGTCTACGGTGCCAATAAAGGAAAAACCGAATGGGTAGACCTTTTGAGCTCGGAGGAGTAGAAGACACCCATTTACCTCAGGCTGAATGCAACAATGGAAGCAGGTTACTCCACGGGCTGGGAAAGAGTCACCCATTGTTCACTTAACCTGCACGCGCCTATGGTTTTGTCTCCTTTGATCAGGCTCCGGTGGAAGAGGGTATAGTTGCAACCGCATGAATTATGCGCAACCTGGTGATTAGCAAAGGTCTGAAAACAACCCGATACTACGCAAGTACCTGTGATAGGAGGTGGATGAGCTGCCACGGACCCCGCCTGGCTTTACGGAGATGTGTGAGCCTCCTGAGGTTCTTAGCCAGAGATCCACCTCAGGAAGCAGATGGTTAGACAGCAGCCACAGAGCAGTGACGCCAGAAAAACACGTCACGTGTGCCGTGTCGTCACCTCTCAATTACAGAGCTCTGTGTCCTCCACCTGCTGTGCCCTTCCTCTCCAGACGGTTTGCAAGGAACGCTCAAATTCATGCAATAATACAAAAATAAAACCAAAAATGCCACGGTACAGTAAGGGCCAGTTTGTGGACGTTGTGTATTTCCTGAGTCCGTAAATGTTCTGTTTATTGCCGAGATGCCCCTAAAGTTGTCTACATATTGAGGACTTGTTGTTATGCCTCAACTTATTAAGCAGATAGTGTCCCTGCGAGCAGTATTTTAACACAAATGAGCTTTCCAGCATCCAGAAATGGTATTTCCTGCAATCTCACCAGTAGGTTCTATCCAAAAGGATCACACTATGGGGAAAAAAAGCCATCCGCCATTCCCTCACAGTTCAGAGATGAACACCAGGGCAGTTAAGGACTTGAGTCCTTGAAAATCGGGAGCAGCTGTGATATTACATTAAAATATATTCGCTTAGCATATTCTTTTGTCCAAAACAACATACAGTAGGACACAGAATACAGCAGTTAAGGAGCTACCAAAGGGACAACTGCAGCTAGACTCAGCATCCAACGAAGGACCAACAACAAAGTGCAGGCTGGCATTGGAGCAAGAGTTATACAACATGTTTGGGAGCAAGGTAAACCTATAAACCTACCATCAATGGTTTTCAAATCAAAAACCACGACTAAAGTCCTGTGAGTTTTCGAAGACTTTGTAGAAAAGAGCATAAATTAGGGGTAGTCAGTGACAGGAAAGGTCAGTTGATGGACAAGTTGACAGAGGTATTCCTGGATGAGATAAGTCTCGTTTCCAGGTTGCCACCACAATCCCTGACTGAAAAGTGTGTATAGTTTGTGGTCAAATAAAAAAAGCACTACAGATATACAAGAAAACCTTTTATTCTAGCATCCCATTCATCGTGTCCTCTGCTTTGAGACCTGTCCTGGCAACCCCGCTTTGGTCAGGCGTTTATAGAAATGGATGGAAGGATAGATGGGCACTTCTTGCCAGAAATGTTCATAGGTCAGCCAGCCAGGCCTCTAACGGCATTATGGGAGAATGAAACAGTTCTGAAAATGGTGCTGGCCCTCCTAGATTAGCACAGTATGACCTCTAACATCTCACCTGGGTTGGTGAACCATCACAGTCTGAAACAGCAGAAATCATTGAAAATTGTTTCGTGAGCATATGCGAAATATGAGCATATGCAAAAATATTGTGTTTCTCAACTATTTAAAGGCTTTCGAAAAGCTAAAAGCGATAAACTTTTTTTCATTCTGAATCTTCTGAATGTTTTTCCTATCTCATACCTCCACTTCCAGCACATCTGAGAGCAATCTCTTGAAATGCAACACGCCATTTCACCCTAGTCACTTTGTATAGTCATTTTCAGCATCATTTAGTAGAGATCATCCCACAACAACAGAACATTCTGTACACTTAGGAACAATTACACGAGCTATGCAGAGTACATAAATTAGACCAATTCACACCGGTTAGCAAAGCTGTACATCTTCAAAATTACAAATTCAGAATCAGAAGAGACCTATTAATTCAGAACATTTGACTTAAGAGCCACTACATAAAATGTGGTGCCTGTAATGACTGGGTGGATTACCATCTTAAATTTGTCATAAAATTGACAACTTGGCAACACTTGTCTCAGTTTTACCTTTTCATAGCCTAATACAATTCGGTATTCAGACTTTAAAATGTCACAGGACCGCTTGTAATTGCCATTAAGGTCTGTTCAATAATTTATGATGAAAACATAACCTTACTGTTCAAATCCTGGGTAGGTACTGAGCCACATAACACAGAAATGTTTTCTTCAGTGAAACCCTCTAATTCTCTAGATGCTTCTGTGACTTACATGAGCTTTTAGTTCTTGTAAACTTCTCATTCAGCTGACTATATTTCGCTATGAAAGTATCACCTATGACCACTAATGTTGCCAATTTACATTCACTAAGTGAGTTTCCAATTAGGAGACAGAACTGAATTTCATTTAATTCAAAAGTACATCAAAAAGCAGCAGGTTGGCCTACCTTTGTACAGGTTCTTTGGCAGCTGGCAGGTATGGCCACAGCCATTGGAACAGCACTTCTTGACCGCGGAGCACTCAGCATCTTCTTCGCAGCTCTCCACACACGCGGCTGCGAAGCCACTGGCCCGTTCTGGAGAGGGGCAGTCTCCCTGTTTCACGGTCTCCACCGATTTCAGGAACTCACAGCTTGTCAGGCACTCGTAATGCTTTTTTGGAAACAGCGACTGAGGGCAAAGGTCACAGAGACAGGACTGAGAAGCAAAATCAATGCTGCAGTTTTGTTTGAAAATCCAAAGAGATGCATCGGCAGATTTCCCACAAGGGCAGTTTACAACGATGAAAAAACTCAATGGATCAAAATGTAGATTAGCTCACCAATCCGAACACTTGTGACAGTTGATGGGATCAATAAGGGTTCAAAACCCTGAGTGGGTGGGAGTACCCTGAACTACCAATCAATGCTGGCAATTTAGCACCATTTAGTGCCAGCATTCATTGGTTAGTTTGGGGTACTCCCACACACCATAGGTTTTGAAGCCTCATTTAACGCCAGCATTGATTGGTTAGTTCAAGATACTCCAAACCACCAAAGGTTTTGAAGCCTCATTTGTCACATCACTGTTGAACATCACAGGTTCTGAGGACTGCATATCACCCTGCTACACCAATATTCCTGACTACCGTCCCCACACGTCACTCTCAGTCTTAATGGCGATGTACCTCACACAGGTCCTGGCACTGATTCTCCTTCAGGTCCCATGAATCCTTGCAAGGTTCCAGGCACTGAAGGAGAAAGAAAACTGTCAGCACCTTGAAGAAAAATCCACAACAAAGGCCAATGCTTCTGCAGAGCAGGTACTCTCTGCTACCTGTCAATCACGCCAAACCATTCCCACTCTGCAAGGTATTCAACAAACAAACGCACTTCCTGAGCTGCAGGCAGCTGACGGGAACAAAAAAAATAAAAAAAATGATCTGCAACACGTACTAGCATAGAACATTGAATTTGTCAAGTCTGGCAAAGAAGTAGGCTGTATAAGATTTCCACAGGTACTAAAACATCACCATTCAAGATTTTGCAGACATTGTCTGGCAAGATCCTTGCAAATTTCATTTTTGTCTGCAGTCTAACACCATCAGCACTATGAACAGCACAAGCACAGTCTTGCATTGCATCTGAATAAATATTATCCACTTTTTGATGATTCTCATTTTACTTAATTTCTAGTTGTGTAGTGTAGGGTGTATCTGGGTAATGATACCCTGTAGTTGAAGGATCTGTAAATGCTTCTGGTAACAGTAGTAAGTGGAGTATACTTATTGAATATACAACAGCTAATACACACTAAAACTGTCACAAATGCAACACTGTAGTCACATTAAAAGGATTATTATAAAAGCAGAGTTCACCAGCTGTGTTGGAGACAAGCTCTTCCCAGGGTGAAGATCTCCATTATGACTCTTACATACAGTCTGAAGCAAAGGTTAACGACCCCAAACTCATCCATGTGTGACCACTGTGTTCCCAAACCAGGTAATGACAGAATTGTTTCCCCCATCTAGCCATTCATTTTGACACCACCTGGAGTAGAACCCAAGAACTTTAAGAGATCCTGACCAAAACCACCAGAAAAATTCTCCTGTGTAACCATTCTGTCTGCAAAAACCACAGCACTAAGAACCTCCCAGGAACACGACACTCAATGCTAATTCTATATTCCCCGTTTACTGAAGTGCATCATGAGCATTGACCTCTAACACCTAGGTGAGCCTTGCTGTGGCACATGTGGATGAACAAAGATACGGAATCACCTTCTACTGTAGAATGACAGTCAAATATGATGGATAAATGGAAAATATACCACTCAATGAGACAAATGAAACTATTCTTTAAAAATGCATTGCTGGAGCCATACTCATTGTCTCACAGCAGCGTGCTATCGGAACCTTCCACATTAATTTCATAAGTCTGGATAATGCAAGTCCAGGAAATTAAATAGCAGCACTTTTCCGCGGAAATTGTGCATGCAGATGTTTTAGACGTTGATGACTGTATGGCAGTGTAATGTATATTCAGGCTGATATTAGGTTTAGGCTTTGTCATATGGAAACACTTCAGCTCCACTACGCCTCGCTCAGCAGACAGGACTGATGGCTCTAAACGCTTTCGGCTAAGCGGACTTGTCCCATTCACAGGCGGAAGTTAATAACACCTCATCGAGGCCATTGACACCCAATCTTCACTAATAAAAAAAAAAAAAATCTCTTCTTGACATCAGCTGGAGAAACCCGTCATAAATACATTACCAGGCTCGATTGCTTTTAGCAGTAATGACAAACAGAAACATTTGCAGACTTCACTTCCCATGACCCTGACAAGGCTAAGCTGTTACAAGATGGTTGGATGGACAGTTTGCATTCAAACTGGCAGACTAGCATAACAGAAGAAGAGAGCTTCCAAGACCTTTAAAAATTTAGCCAGGAATTCAAGCTTTGCGGCCGGCTGACGAAGAGGTATGTTTATTAATGTGTCTCAGAGGTATTATACATGACTCTATACCCTGTGAATTATTTATTTTTTTCTTTTTAAACTGACATGCTAACAGTGAGGGCTGACCCTGTATCCGATGACACGCATACCGCAGCTGCGCACTGAATAATGTACCTGCCAGTCAGTTCGTCACACGGTTTCCAGGGAGAGCCATATTTATCAATTTATTGAGGTGTAAGTGCGCTGCTAAGAACCACCGCACATCATGCTTAATTAGGGTGAGCGGGCTACTTGAAAACACGCACACTAAACATACTTTTGGGAGAAAGTTATCACTCGGGAGTTATCACCGCTTTTAAGTAAACACTGTTGTGATCACTAGTTACGGCATCGTCTAACAGAGATTCCATGGTAAAAAAAAAGCATCTTAACAGTCTCATATATGAGTATTATTCTGGGTTGACGTGCTAGCTTAGCCTCAAACCTACAGGTTTGTCAGCAGATGCCTCCTCCTCGATGCATGTGGAGTTCATATGCGTTAGTGCTCTCATGTATAGAAGGACACTCATCAAGCCTAACTGACAACACTCAGCTGAGCGGGGAGGCATTCTGGAAAGTGGGCTTAACAAACCTGAATTCTGATTGGAGAAAACTCAAAACCCAACTTCAAGATTTGTCAATTCCCCGATTATCCATGAATTTCTCCAACCAGAATCCAGGTCTGACCATAGGGTTTGTTAATGCCACTTTCTGGAATACCCCCAGCAATGTAAACCCTTACCTTAAGCATCCCCTGTTGGCCAGGCTTCAAGGACATCTTGCTTTGACAACAAACTTCAGTCAGAACGTCACTATAGTAACTAAAGTCAACACATACGTGGGAGAAAGCAAATCCCTGCTACAAATCACTGAACGCACAGACACACACAAACACCCAAACACAAGGCCTTGGAGTAAGCTTGTATTTATTAAGAATTTTTAGCCTGGTGGGACAGAAGCCCATAAAACAAAAGTTGGGAAGAATTCATTGCGTGCCCGAACACTCAGGCAGTGGATGAATGTCTCCCAAATGAAGAAGCCCTCACTATATAAGCCCCATGGATAGATCGAATCAGAGTTACAAGAGTAGCTGCACAACTCTCGCTGCCTCAGGAGAGCGGAAAACATCCTAAAAGACTCCTCACACCCGGCCCATGATCTCTTC
>JAACJT020000030.1:18993447-19006141 GCA_009936485.2 Gymnarchus niloticus | reverse complement strand
AAAAAAAAAAAAAAAAAAAAAAAAAAAAAAAAAAAAAAAAAAAAAAAAAAAAAAAAAAAAAAAAAAAAAAAACAACATTGAAAACCCCAAAGAAACCTTAGGAAAAGGCTTTATCATTGAAGGAATTTATTTTCTGTCTGGTATCACTCAGTGTTATGTTTTTTATAGTCAAGGGTAACAGTTTCTGGGCTTCACAGACATTCATAAGTGATGAGACTGGAGCTGTCTAGGGTTCATTTAAAAAGGCCACTTTTGTTTTCAGAAGTCAGCGAGTTTTTGGTATTCTAGTTGTTGTTTTTGGTGTTTTTAAAAATTTTGTCAGTACAGAAATTTCCAATCCTACAACATGCAACGCCTGATGAACAAAAAAAAAAAAAAAACGTTCACTTAAAAAGCCATCAACAATTATCCGTCATATACTCTGGAATACAAGCTGATATGTCTGTTACGTTTTTACATCTGACAATAATTATTTCAAATGAGGTCTTGGGAGCTCAAAAGCAACCATTAAAATACAACTGAAACGAAGTCCAGATCACGCTCGGCTAACAGCGATGGTCTATCGGCAAATCTGAGGCACTGTCAGAGAGACAATTTGGAGGACACCATCTCCCCTTCACAGGCATCTCAGCCAGCATCGTAAATCCACCAGGGCTCACACATATCTGTACTGCGACAGCCGCAGACAACCCATAACACCATCTCTTCTCAGAAACCCCAAGGCTTGCTGACTTCGTGGAAATGCTGTCCGTGGCCTTAGTGCCATGCCTGTTGTGGGTCACTGTGATGAAGCCTCAGCAGAACACCTCTGAACCCGTGAGACGATGACCTCTGACCTGGCCCTCGTTTCAGGGTTTTCTGCGCGCTTGTGGAAATGCAGGCCACAGAAAGTAGGAATTTATTACAGGATAACGTTGCAGTGTGCTGTTTAAGAATCTTAGAAATTCAGACCCAAATTTTCTTGATCATTTATAAGTCAATAAGAAGGTATGGATGTCCACGGACCAGGCATGTCATGTTTTTTAGTCTTCTAGACCCCTGAGGATGATCTATATTTCTTCAGCATGTCAAAAGTAAATTGAGAGATAGCTAAGGTTATCAGCAGGGTACAAGTCCCTCATGCTATCCTTCATACTGCTGGGGTCGCTCAACGGATGCAGTTAATTTGTGATTAATGTCATTAAGTGTTCTTCTCAGTATGGTCACTAGTGAGGTTTTAAAAGGGAGATTCCGGCACCATTATTCTAGAACCCTTCCACACTCAACAACAACGTCCGGTTCTGTCCAAACTACACGCTGCAGAGAGCTTTAAAAGGTAGCCTAACCTCTGCAAATACACCCAAACTCTAAACAGCCTCTTATCCTTAAAAAAAAAAAAAATGGGGAAATGAGTAAAACAAGCAGCTAAGACAGGCTTAAGTAAAGACATCTGTGTGCAATCCCACCATGAAATTGACAAATATATTTTTAGCCTTATGGGCCACACAGAAACCTGTTGTACGAAAAAGTACAGCAAGACTGGCTTGAACATTTAATCATACGATTCATGAATTCTCCTATTTATTATTTAACACAGAATGTATCATTTAACAAACAGACCCACTGCTTTGGCTAATGAGAATGACGTGAGAGTGTTTTTGCTGTGCAATACATTTTCTTTATGACTGTAGAGCATTTTGCCACGGTTTTTATGCAATTTTTAAAATAATGAATGCAAATTTAATTTGAAAATATTAAAACACACCAGAACGTTACCTGTTCAGGCTGGACTTGTAAACTATTAATCTAGGCATGAACAATACGGCTAAGATATTGACTTGATGAAGTTTTAACTTGCTTTAACATCACTGATATTTTGTTTTAGCTGTGCTCAATAAAGTCAGACCAAAAACTGACCGAGTCATGTATGGAGGGGCAGGGGGATTTGAAGGACCCAAATGGCAGAGGTCTGATGTCACCGGAGACCAGAGATTTACTGAAAGTTATTCATGATTTAAAGGACTTTGCTGGGAGGCATAACCAGGCAACAGAGGCCTACATCATCAGGTCTTAACTACTGAAAAGAGTGACCGGAGTCAGGCAGGGATGAAGCTTTCAATACCATCCCTTGTCTTTTTCATACAGTAGTACAAGCCGAGTTAAGAAATGACTTTGCTTGACAACTATCACTGTTTCTTTGTCAAGTTAAAAACACAGACCCGTTTATATGTAATGAATATATTCATTTCAACAGAAAACCATTAAATGAAGTCTTCCAGAGCACATTTAGACACTTTGTTGTTCTGTGTCATCAGCTCTTCACGTAAACAAGCTGACAGAAGGTCAACACTTTATAGGCGGGTCACGGAAGAGGGCTGCTGTTTACTTTCAATTTACTACTTATCTGGTCCCTGTGAACAGCGCTTGAAGTGTCTCTCCATCTGTTATCAGAACTTGACACATTCCAGGTCCCCACCGTGCACATCATCTGCACGTTGGCTGGTGAACAGCACCCTCAGTGACTTTCCATTCCTAGGCCACTCATCTTACAGGCAGCACAGGACACGAACACCCACTTTCCTTCAAGCCCCATAAAAGGCTTACAACGTCCGGTCAGCAAGTTTCCCGTATTTCTTAAGGCAGAGGCTGAGCCATCACGCCCAATGTGGGGAATGTGGACTGTCCCTCAGCAGCCAAAACCTCAAACCAAAGGCACAGACACGTCAAGAGAATTAGGTCCTCTTCTTTCCTACTGCAAGCCTGCATGATGCTTCCCATCAAAATCAAAAACAAAGGGGGAAACTTAATGGGAGGAGATGTTGCTCCATGCTATTCTCTGGCCGAAGCTAGCATGTCCATAACCCCGGCATGGTAAGTCACTAATATGTCTGGCCTTTGACCATTCACAGCTTCCAGTGTTGAGGGACCGCCGGCTTTGACACGTTAAACAAAACAGCGTCTCTATGTCCCCATTGCCAGATGTGTTCTACTGAAAGAGGATAAACGAGCCCAGTGTGGCTCCTCGTTGTGACACAGTCACAGTCACTAATGCAGCCCATTGGTCAGTCCACCATCTGGGACCAACTGGTGAATGTGCAGCACTGGCCCATGACAGGTTCCATACCTTCACACCTCTACAGACACGTGCCAATTTGTCCTGAGCAATACTTGCCTTCGATTTGCAGTCTGCCTATGTGACAGAGTGTCACTGTAAAAAAAAAAAACAAAAAACAAAATCAACCAGTAAACCCACTTCCTTACTGCTCTTCCAAAACACACCTGACACTGATGAGCTTTGAGGGGCTGCGATTCCTTTAGAATCAACTCAGCTAAACTGATGCCCAGGAAATTGGCAGACTTTCCCCGTGCTAATTTCCAGGGCCCTACAACACTCAGGACACTCCCTAGTCACACAGTGTGAGTCTAAACCCCAACCAAGAACGAAGCTTGTTTTAATAATAAATGAGGTTGCAGAAAAAGTTCCAAAAAAAAAAGTCACTTTTTAAATGTTCGTTCACGTATGAATGATTCAAAGATAAAAGTCCTGAATTCATTTTTAACTAATGTGTATTTACAATCATTTTATGAAATATACAGAAACATGTTTAACAATCAGATTTCTTTTACAATTAGTGACACGATGTGGAACTTTAACCACAGTCGTAAACTTTCTGAACATAACCACAGTTAATATATTCTTAATCTTTCTTTCAGGTCAATAAACTTGTAAAGACTCAAATTCATAGATGAGGTCAAGACTTTATCTTCCAGTTGTTTGCAGTATTATCATACAGCCAAGCTTGGGGGAATCAGCTTCCTCCAGGAGTACATATCTTTGGATATTTAACAAACTAAAGTCCCCAAATCTCACTCTGGCCCCATTAACTGGGATATGTTAGCCCAAGCCTAATTAGAGGTCCATTGTACCCTAACAAAGGTGTTATGTTGCCAGAACACAGTAAAAGAAGGAGCTTTGATTAGACCTTTTATCTCTGCTTCCAGGGGCATCCACCCTGCACCGAAAAACACTATTAAACCATCTCAGAAACAAAAGAAGGATTGAGAAAATTCTCAGGATTGGGCATTTTTATGGCCTTAGAGGACTAAACTTATTCACTAGGTGACTTTTTAAGATTTGTGCTGCATGAGCAACTCTAAAGTATCACATATATCAGGAGAACATGTGATTTCTTTTGGGGATTGTCTTTTAATTGTGGTTCCAAGTGAAACTGACTGCAAGAGATGCAGTCTCAGTCAGACCTTCAACGGGAGGGAACAGCATTCGTGACCTTTGAAGAATTATAACAGACATCACGGTTCTCTATACAGAGATGGGGATATTAATTTCCAAGGAATTAAAGCAGAACTCACACTCTAAACAACATTCCACGTCCATTTTATTTTTATTACGTATGTGTAATTTCCTAACATACTTACATATTTACCAGACTTCAGAGAATGTGTTAGAACCTGGGAAGCGTACTGCAGTTACAGTAAGGTCTATTTTGGTTATACCACTGAAGTTTAAACAGTCAGTGCAAGGAAGAAAGATGGATATAGTCCGAATCCATAGGGAGGTGCCGAGACTGGATCATGTCCATTTCAATTTTAATAAAAGTTACAGCTCTAATCAGAGGAACAAGAACTCAGCAAAGGCTGAGCCCCAGTAAACATGAGGACACACAAGCACGTGTATTAATGGACTGGCTTACATCAAATGACCTGATTAAATGAACCTGAGCAATTCCTTCAAGTCATTGTAGAACCATTAACAAGATGACTCATGTAATTAAAGCTGAAATAATACAGTTAGATTGCTTTAAAAATCAGCCCTGTGGTAGATCGATGTTGAAAACAGCCTCACAAACACGTATAGGTGGGTAAAGAGAACAATTTGTTAATTGAGATTCAAGGACAGTGAATGGACAAGGCCAGCTACTGTGAATTCAGTGCAGAAGGCGCTTTCAGTGGTCTAAGGTACGGCGAATGGCAACAAACAAATTTAAAGGGTCTCCATTATACTTTCGGGGCAGAAAGAAAATGTTTGTTACATGCACATATGCATAATCCCCAACATTACATAGATGGTACTGAATATAAAATCTGGGATTCTGGTGGTGGGGGGGTGATTTAAACCCCCTAATTTAACATCAGTGTGTTTGTTGTATTAAAGAGATGTCTATCAGTAAAGAATGAAAAGGAGCCCGAGTATTCTCAGAATGAAGAGAGACCCTGTGCTGATGCACCCCGACAGCGGGGCCACCCCCGAGCCTCCCCTCCACTTCGCACGTGTTTCTGCACCCCGACAGAAGCGAAGCGGCGCCGATGGACGCCTGGACACGCCCCCCCCCCCGGTGAAGATGACAAGACCCCCCGATCGGTCACCTACAGCTCCTCGGTACCTCGCAGCGACATTAAGGTGCTCAGTTACTACAGAAGTGCTTTAAAAAAAAGACTCTGCTCTGACTTTTAACTGGCCGGGTCACACTTGACCGGCAGCTGCTCTTATCGCACGGACAGATGTTCAGATGTGATAAGATATTAACGTTACATAAATCAGGGATAATAAATACTGATAATAAACACTGGATAAACTAAATGTCATGTCATGGATTTTTCCAGCACGTCCGTCAGTTATGTGTCCCATAAAGAAGAACGAGAGAAGAAAATGAATGTTTCTGGAGAGCGCTGTTAAAACCAGCCGTTCATATGCCTCTACCTGATAATGCTTGAAAAAGGCAGATATGCGGGTGATGTGCAGGCTCAGACATCTGGACGCGCATCTCGCTCGGTAAATGGTGCTGGTGAAGAAGGAGTCATCCTGCCTCTTCGCCGCGGTATCGCCGGCACTCAGGAAGGCCGTAATCCACAGAAAGAGGCTCAGTCTTACAGCTGTCCCTGGAAACATTGTCTGACCGCGGCGTCCCTGCCCCTCTAAGTGATCAAGCTCAAACTGGGTTGATGACTCCGCCGGAGAAACTAAAGAAACTTCAATGATCCACGTTGGGCGGGGTCAAACTGCTCCTCGCGTCCTATTGGACGAACGCCGAGTGATTGGCAGTTGCAGTGGGCGTCAGTATGCAGGTAAGTCCAGGGCGCCTTAACCATCCTTCTGGACCGCGCTCTGATTGCTGCTCGGAGTACATGTTTTACGTGGGGAAAAATGTGAACAGTCATAAATGAATATGAAAATTAATTAATAATTCATAATTATTAATGAATGCCAAAATGTGTCCGGCTGTGACTATACTTTTTACCCGCGCTTTGATTTGGAAAATAAAAGGTGTTGGTAAAAATTAAAGATGCCTTTTTCGCCAGATTTTAAAACGAGCTGTTACAAACCGTCATATTCCCGTCATATTACGACAAAGCATTTTTACTATGAACTAAAACACTTGGCATAGAAGACCGAGTCCAAAGAAATAAATATTATATTATATTACAAGGGCGGTATTTTTTTTCTTTTTTTCTTTTTTTTTTTTTTTTTAAGTTTAAAATGAGTGAAAAAATTGAAAATGATCCCTAAAAATATTCCGGTATGTCGTATCGACGCTCACCCTGACTAAAAGCACTGCTTGTTTGAGATCAAAGACTGTACAGTGCTTAAAAACATAATTAATTAAGCTGTCATAATCCAAGCTGTGTGAGATAATCTCGAAAATGGAGTGACAATCACTTCTGGACAGAAACCATAACACAGCATATAGATAATATGGATTTACATTAGAAATAATCCATTTTATCACTCATTCATCTTGAATCTGAAACATCATTTTGATAGCAATAGTGATCTGATGTGATAGTGACACATTAACTAAAACCAAACCATAAGCAAGTTTAAAGTTAACCTTAACCTGTTTAATATCATGGGGGAGTCAGTGGTTTTTACTGTCAGCTCATGATGCTTATGTGGTGTCCCACATAACCTTATTTCTCTATTACACAGACAACTTTTAGCAATTAATCAGGCAATCATTCAGAGGAGAAAATATCAAGTAAATAATACCTACCACAAATTCATACACCTGAATTGTGTTCTTTTTTAATGATGTTCAACATATTTTCAGATGGAGATATTTTTGAAGCCTTTCATAAAAATCTCATTCCAGTATCTGCTTCTTATTTTAATGTGTCTCTCTATCGGCAGATTAGGTATAACAGAGTACCCCTGTACTAAATTCAGTTTACTTAACATGGGCCATTTCTGGGGGAAACCTGCTGGACCCACTGGGTTCCCCCCGCACCAGCACCGCCACCTCCCCATCTGGACAGCAAGAAGTCAGCCAGCTTCCCAGGGAACCCTTCCGCTACTTCATTAGCCCGTAACGGTAGCTCGGAAACAGCAGTGGTTTCGCTTGCAGGAGAAGTTAAATCAGTGTGAACGGATTTTAATGGTTTTCCAAATTAATGTTTTGTAGCCGGAGGAATGGAGAGAATATGACGTGGTGGAAACAGCTTGCAAAATCCCATATTTATATAGTATTCGTCAAAAATAAGTGTTTTTCCAATTTATCAGATAAAAAAAAAAATGTTTCAGTTTTTTGAGAGGTAGGTCTATGTACAACGTGTTGCAGAGAAATTCTGGCTCTAGGCCAGGCTTTGCAAGATGTTTTAACTTCATTTCTGCCCATGGAGTGTGATTTGCCCTTTAGCTGCCGGTTCCATATGGATAAATTTGAAACAGAATTCAGGACGTAGTGGAAACTCCTGATTTACGTAATCAGTACCCCTGGCACAAGGTGCCGGATCTCCACGGCCTGCGATACTATCTGCCAAATACTTCAGACCTTACATTCCCTAACGGCAACAATTCTTTAACGGCGACAGTATATCTTGGAAAGCACTGACCATTACCGTGCACTGGGAATACCAGACATCCCAAACCTCGTAACATCAACTCTAGCCTTTTTGATCTCATGTGAGCATGACCCTCAGTTTAGTTTGTCGACCAGAAAAGGGAAACACTACTCATCATGCATGTTCATATATATGGATGGTCCCACGGACAAGTGGCGTAACCCAAAATTTTACTTATTTTTCAGTTCATATGATGCAGTGCAATGTTTAGCATGAACAAATGAATAAAACGCGTTTTCTAAAAAATAGCCAGAACTGAGATTACCTCATGTGCCCGTAAGACCATCCATTTACAGTAGGTATGTGCTGTAACAAAAATCTTCCATTATCACAATCAGAAAACCCGTTATGGCATGTTTTACATTTCTGTGCGAATGTGTATATACACAATATCGAAAGGGTATTTCATTTTCACTCAACTCATTCTGGTCTAGCAAATTCCCAGGTGGTCTTACCACATGACGTAACCGATGGTGAAAAATCCCTTGACACTTTTAAAATGTTTTAAACGCGGATGTCTGTGCACCTTTAAAAAAACACTCCGCACAACAGCTTAACTTTCTGGCTTATTACAGCCATGTGTGGTAGGAATTTTATGACGTGTGGTGGGAGAACAACCGCACTCACTGTGTGGGGTCCCGTTGTCTCTCGCATCTCTATTGCCGCACTAGGGAAAGCCCCAGCCAACGGTGAACTCAGACCATAAAGTGATCGAGGGGCATGAGTGTTTATTTGGGCAGGAGTGGGCCTCTTCCACCTACGTCACCTGACTCATTCGGACAATTAATAACCCCTGAGTCTCTGCTGGAAACTGTTGTTTATGTGCACGAATAAACAGGCATCGGTTCCTTTTAAGGGCGAGTAGAGCACTCATTGACTCCAGTATTACGGTGGTTGATCATGTAATCACTGAATCTGTGTTGCCAGCGATGCTGTGGGCTTCAGGTGTTTCTCTCATCGCTAGGAATTCCTAGGTTTCTGGAAATTCTGCACACAAGAAAAGGAGGCATGAAATTTGAAAAGACAGACTGTTACTTCGAAGGTATTGTGTCCATTATGTTTGGCAGGGACACTGAAAACAAATTTGCACTAGTCTTAATGCTTTATGCTTGTTAGGTCGAAGTCATTATTTAACTTAATCCACATATGGATATATCATTGGCTCTATTTCAATGAAGTACTGTCACCAGACTTACCCAGTATCACATTTTCTTTACGTACCTCCTTTTTGTTTTTCTCTGAAAGCGGGAGGTGCAGATGGGCCCACACCCTGGCACACCTGTGGATACGTACCCACCAGTCTCATGTTGCAGCACGCAGGTCACGCAGGACTGCACATTGCTATTATGGAGCTCGATAATAATTCCTTACAAATAACCAGGTGTATGATCTGTACTGATATGTTTCAGTGTTATGGATGCCATTCAGCAGCTAAAGCCCTATGGGCACTAAGGGACCCTCAGGATTAATATGAGCAATTGTAACTACATGGGGGGATCTTAATTTTGGCACTGTCAGGGTGATAAATAATTTCAAATTCCATGTATAGTAAGTCAGTTTCAGCTATTGTTACAGAAAAATGCCTAAAAATTCCCATCCATCTTCTAACCATTTATTCTGGGGGTCAGTGGGTCTGGAGCCTATCCCAGGCAGCACAGGACACAAGGTTGGGGTACACCCTGGCTGGGATGCCAGTCCTTCATCGGACACAAGGTTGGGGCATACCCTGGCTGGGATGCCAGTCCTTCATCGGACACAAGGCTGGGGTACACCCTGGCTGGGATGCCAGTCCTTCATCGGACACAAGGCTGGGGTACACCCTGGCTGGGATGCCAGTCCTTCATAGGACACAAGGCTGGGGAACACCCTGGCTGGGATGCCAGTCCTTCATAGGACACAAGGTTGGGGTACACCCTGGCTGGGATGCCAGTCCTTCATAGGACACAAGGCTGGGGAACACCCTGGCTGGGATGCCAGTCCTTCATAGGACACAAGGTTGGGGTACACCCTGGCTGGGATGCCAGTCCATTGCAGGGCACATATGCAACTTACAGAACCACACACTTTGGGCAATTTTGAGATGCCAGCTGGGCTCACTACACGTCTTTGGACTGCATGATGAATCTTGTAAGATACAGGGAGAACATGAAAACTCCACACACTGAGAGCAGAGGATGCATTCAAACCCTTAACCCTGGAAGCATGTGGAACTGTGCTGCCACCTACCCCCCCAAAAAAAAATCATAAAATAAATATAAGGTGATTTTAATAAATGAACCCACATAATAAATAAAATATCTATATAATATACACTCCACGACCCTGAACAGGATAGTGGTTGGAAGATGGATTGATGGACTGACTGACTGACTGACTGACTGACTGACAGACAGACAGGCAGACAAACACACACCAGTCCTGCATGGCAAAGAGAGCATGGTGACACTCGGATAGGAAAAAGGAACTGGGACATTTTTGGGCTGCAAGAGTCAAGATTGCTTAACAAAAGTGTTGGTGAGACTGGCAAGAGAATTCAGACAGCGAAGAGCCGAATTTGCAAGGCTGCAGCTGGGTGTTGAGAGCTTGGGCATCGAGGCCTGGGGTCAAGAGAAAAGAGGTCAGTCTGACATCATTATTATAATACTTCACAGATGTGCTCAGCCTGTCACCTGACGTCTGTTTCAAATGAATCTGAAATGGCTTTAATTCAACATGTCCATATAACTTCCAGTGATACAGAATACACCCTGTTAATAGATGCACTGCTTCCTCGTGTCATTACAGAAGAAAGTCCCCAGGCAGGGCATTGGAAGGCACATAAACCATTTAAAGCGCTTCCTGTTTGGCTTCTGCATGAGGAAAGATGCTTTATTACACCAGCTAGCTAAAGCTACAGGGCAAAGAGTCCTAAAACCAGCCCATTACCTGAAGATAATGTAGGTTTCATTACCACACACATTGAAATGCAGTGTTACGTTAAGTTAATGCAGGTCTCTTCTAATAGCTCGAAATGCATTACTCTGAAGAGCTGTTTATAACCAGCCATATACAACAATCAAGAGGTGTAATGTTTTTCTTTTGGGTTGAACACAGTCAGCTCAAGACTAGTCATCTGCCTGACAGCTCCTACAGCCCCTGAAAAGTGTATTAATGAACATTCAAAAGGCAATGCATTTCTATTAAATTCTCATTTCATAAAAAATAAATTTATCGCTACTGGGTGTGGTGTCAATGTATATTTAAACTAATAAAAATCACAAAAATAAAAATGAAATACAATAACAACTGTAAAAAAGTGAGCTTTAGTGGTAAGATAGGAGAGTGCTGTCAGGGTTAGTGTAATGGCATAATTCTGTTGTTGTTTGCTTTTTATTCGGAAACTGAACGTATAAATTTGGCATTGGCCGTACTGTTTGTAGAATCACACAGCATAGTGATTAATAACCTGGGCTTGTGACCCGAAGGTCGCCAATTAAAGTCTCATTAGGTTTCTGGGCTGTGGTTCCCTTGAGAAAGGAACAGACACAGAGTAAAATGTGTGGTGTTAATTTAACACTGGGGGTGTTGTTATGGAAGTAAAGAGCTTAACTTCATTAGCCAAAGAAGGCCAAGCCATTTAAATTGAAAATAGTATGGTTTGATAGTTGCTTTTGATCAAAGCATTTGCTTCACAAATAAATGCATTTTCAATGTTCAAATTAGGAATCAGTTGCTTCAATACTCCTACTAGAGTGTACTACTTGGAGGTACTGTTGCCTCACACCTCTGGGGTTTGGGTTTGAACCTCCTTTCTGAGGTTCTAGTTCTCCCTGTACCATGTGGGTTTCCTCCTGCAGTTCAAATGCATGCAGTTGGCATAATTGGTATGTCTAAATTGTACATAGTGCATGATCATGTGTGTGCCCTGTGATGGACTGGAATCCTGTCTGGGTTGCTCCTCAGTTTTGTGCCCTAGGCTGCACAGGATATGTGGTTAGAAAATGGATGGATGGATGGATGGATGGATGGATGGATGGATGGATGGATGGTATATTCTACCTTAAACCCTGACCAAAAAAGACAAATGTGTCTGATTTCTTAATGATTGGTAATTAAGAGTGCTATTGTAATAATCAGAACTGTAGTCTATCAGGCTTCAGAAACCATCCATATCTCTGCCCCGCTAAAAGCCCAAAGCTCCCACAATTAGACCATAGCTAGTCATACCCAACAGCTTTGCTGCCAGTTACAACCCTGTTTGGTTCTGCAGAAAGCAGCTTTCAGTCCAGGATAATAGTTCTTGATTACCTGTTTTTTTTTGGCAAAATTACATGGGGAAAAAATCAATCACTTTGCACGGGTTATGGGTCAAGTACATTTAACCCATTACACCCCCATTTGTTCTGAATGACCAAATTGCTTTATCCAAGCCTTTAGTTGTTTTAATCGCAGTGATTCAAATGACCAGCACCGGTCTCTGAAAAAGAGTTACTGATGTTTTTCCTTTTTTTTTTGAGAAATGTTGGTTATTTAAAATCAATGTAGTCACGTAGTGTTATACTGATAAAAACTTGATGACAGGATATTTGTTAAATAAATGATCTGATTATGTCTACAACACACATCAAATGGACCACAGTAATTTGCTGTTTAACACCGTAAGTATTTACTTCTGCAAGTAGATGCACAAACAAAAGCTTGTTTGCTGACGGGATCCCATTTAAAATGTTAGGCTTGTATAAGTGTCAAGACAGCTGTCAGTTAAAGTGTTAGGCTTGTATAATTGTTGAGACAGCTGTCACTTAAGGTGTTAGGCTTGTATAATTGTCGAGACAGCTGTCAGTTAAGGTGTTAGGCTTGTATAATTGTCGAGACAGCT
>JAACJT020000030.1:18967131-18993347 GCA_009936485.2 Gymnarchus niloticus | reverse complement strand
GAGACAGCTGTCAGTTAAAGTGTTAGGCTTGTATAATTGTCGAGACAGCTGTCGGTTAAAGTGTTAGGCTTGTATAATTGTCGAGATAGCTGTCAGTTAAGGTGTTAGGCTTGTATAATTGTCGAGACAGCTGTCGGTTACTTTTGTACCTTTCCCAATTTATTGGACTCTGTAGTAATTAGAATGGTGCCTGGTGCAAAATGGTGTGAAGCCTTTTTACATGTTTCAGATATTAAATTAAACTAAGGTTTGGCGAATGATGATGGTGGTTTGAGAAAATACCCTCTAAATCTTCCTCTTCGTGTTCCCTTGAACGTGTCTTTTGCTTTCATATAAATGCACTCTGTGACCTGTTCAGTAGGTTCCTCAACATAGAACTTGTATTTTCAGTAGGTTCCTCAACTAGTAGAAATCATTTCTGTCTCCAGAATCACCTCAAGGATAGATGACTTGTGGGTTGGGAAACATCTTTCTGCACTGTTGTAAAGAGCTGCTGTTTTTGCAGTTGTGGGCTTCCTGTCATTAACAAACTGATTTGAGTGTCAGAACTTCCTTGGCTAGTTTTTTTTGTTATTTATCACACCGTTCTCTGTAAACCGCAGTGTGTGAGAATCCCAGGAAGATGGCTGATTCTGAAATACAGGAACCACCGTGTATGGGACCGGTAATCACACTGAAGTCTTGTGCATGTCTTAGCTACAGGAACTGAATCTTCTGACCCAGTCTGCAGCAGTCATGCCATTAATAAGTAGGTGTACTTCATAAAGTGGCCATTGTGTGTGTGTGTGTGTGCGTTTGTGTGTGTGTACCACTAGTGAAGCTTCTTTGATTTAGCATGTTTTTCTAATTTAATATTCATTACAAATTAAATTGCCAGCATAATAATTTGAGTGAAAAGTTGAATCTTTGAAAAAATGCATATTAGTTTCAGAATTCCTGTCCCCCTTTGGCTTTAATGACAGCATACACTGGAGCTGGTAGGGACTCCACAGGTTGGTGCAGAGCCTGATGGTCCAGGTTATCTAAACACGATCTGAGAATGTTCCAAAGAGCATCTTGTGATGTGACTGAACGCTACACTTTCTCAGTCTTAAAGTGCCCATAAATCTTCACTGTCGTTGAGGTCAGGTGACTGTGGAGGAAAGTCCATAGCAGTCAGGTCTCCTTGCTCCTCTTAGGTTTTGAAGTAGTTCTTGCAAAGCTTTGGAGTATGTTTGAGGGTGTTGGTGTTATCCTGCTGTAGTATGAATTCTTCTCCTCACAGCTCCAAACTGCACAGTGGTTTAGTGGCTAGCAATGTTGCTTCAGACCTCGAGGCTTGGGGTCTCAAATCCTGCCTCCTTGTGAAGTGTGTGTGTTTTCCCTGTGCTTTGTGTGTTTCCTCCTGCAGTCCAAGGGCATGCATTATTGGCTAATTGGCATGTCTAAATTGTCCCCAGTGCATGTCTGTGCCCTGTAATGGGTTGGCACCTTGTCCAGGCTGTCCCCATGCCCTGTGCTTTAGGCTGCCTGGAGTAGGCTCCAGACCCCCCCTCATGACCCTGAACAGGATAAAGCAATTTGTAAAATGGATGGAAAGATCCAAACCAAGGGATATATCATGCCTCTGCAGAATGAAGTAGCACTTTTCGTTAGTCAGTGTGTACGTGGAAGGTTTCCAACTATAAGGTACACAGAGCAGCCCCAGATTTGAATATTACAACCTCAGTGATTTGCTGTTGTTTTGATATTCTGCGGTATCAATCTCTCTTCTGTTCATCTCCCTATATTAACCCTTCTGTTATCAAAATAAATCTCAAAGTTGGATTCGTAAGTAAATATTACTTACTGCCAGTGATCCACTGTCTTAGCCCATCCTAAAACTTTACTTATTTCCTGGAATATTTTTTTTTAATTCCCTTATTTTCAATATGGTCTCAACAACTGAAGATAAGGCAGCTGTTCAAAAGATCATAACTGAAGTCAAGTCGTATCTGTGTTTCAGAATTTGACAACATTGGATCTTCCCTGAAATCCATCCTTTTGTGCCAGATTACAGCAGCTGCAGTCCAAATTGTAAGCAATTAAATTCCGAATATTATTTCATGGTTTGATTAGAATACGCTGAATCATGTTGTTGTTATTTAACAGTATTTGAAAGTAATTGTGACATGTTACTCATTTGTTAATCATGGTGGACTTTCCTTTTGCAGAAGCAAAAATTTAATTTTGGCCACAATGCAAAACCTCTCTACCAGTATGAAAAGAGTCATGATGAATGACATCAAAGAGTGTGTACTATACAATTATCACCCAATGTAAAGTCTTGTTTTTTTTTTTTGTTTTTCTCAGAATTGTTTGAGATAATTATGCTTCTCATACTGGGAAGACCAGGCGAAGAGCTTTTGTTGCTCATTACAATCTTCTTTGTTGAAGACTTGTTTTATAAAATTTGACTCGTAATCAGATTTTCCAGCATTTTTTCTGCAAGTGTGCATGCACTATTTGAGGTTAGAAAATTTTTGTCTCCGTGCCTGTGTTACGGCGATAGATGATCTTGGAATGTCTTCATATTCACTGCCATGGCATTTTGCAACACTGGGTGTAGATGTTTCCTCCGGACAATACGTTTCTGCTTTGCATTTCAGTCTGGATCCAAAAACTGATAACAGGACTGTGCTTTGAAAAAGCTGATCTGTGTCACATTTGTGCTGCAGTTTTTCCTTAATATGTTCAAGAAAATGAGGAATGGGATTAATGGGTGGATGGAAGAGTAACAGTTTAAAATGTTGGTGCCGTATAAGTAGAGGCTATTTGTTCTCATTCTCCTTTGAATCACAGATAATCATTCTTCTTTCCCAAATGGAGGTTATAGTTACATAACCAGAGGAGAAGATGTGATCATTGGACTGGTGACTGACTGACAGACAGACAGACACAGGCGGACAGACAGACAGGTAGTGTGAGAATTTGGTTGTGTGTTCTGTGAAACCCAGCATCCTCTCCAGAATGGCTGTCACCTCATGCTCTCTGTGTTTTTCTGAGAAAAGTTGCTGCCGATCTGCATTAGATTGGCCATTATGGAGAATAGATGTATTCATACAAGTGACATTGTACATTTATACCCAAGTTCACGTATGCTGAGTTTTCTCAGACCTCGTCTCACTTTCCACATGAAAAATGTTTTTTTTTTTTTGGGGGGGGGGGGACACATCACAGGCTCCAGCTGGGTGTTGGTCAAAGACCCAACGGCAATATGATCACTGTGCCAGCCACAGGATTCAAGCTCACGACCTTCCAGACACGCTCAGCTACAGACCAACAAAAACAGTTTCAGTACCCATTTAAATCAGGTGCAGTTTAATCACCCGTACCAGCATTATAGCCTGTTTTATTAGAATACATGAATAAATGCGCTAAAAAGAGTGACTCTTACAACGTTATTCGGTTTCAAACGGGCTAAACAGAAATGGAGGAGTATGTTATCTCGTCAATGACCCCAACTGACCACATGATGGCACTGTTCTCGTGTAAAAGCTTTTCTGTAGAGGTCAAAAATGTTTCTCGTTTTAATAAACCTTGCCATTCATAGATAGTACAAACTTATGACAGTTAAGTATAACGAAACAGTACCTACTAGCATTATCTTTTAGAGCTTTTAAATATGCAAAGTATATGCATTCCCTTAACCTGTGGGGTTAAACATATACATTGTAACTGAATTATTATATTGACCCATTTCACAGTTTCTGAGAAGTGTTATTTTAACTCCTAGGAAATTATTTTTGAAAGCCGAAATGCAGTTAACAAACAAAGTAGCTTCCGTTTTAAAATGTTTCATTGTATCACTCAATAACTAAATCAATATGGAGCAATTGAATTAAGCCCTTATGGAAAAACAAAATGGATTAATTTTGTCTAACAAAAAAAAAACAACAATAAAAGGTTAAACTAAATGAATGTGTACTTTCAATCAATCTAGGGTGGATGATATCTGCCTGACATTTCCACCCAAAAACAATTGCAATGTGTAAATAGAAAGACATTAATTCTTCAAGTGTGTGAGGTTAATGAAATATCAGGCTCTTCATGTTTATATCACAGTCTGTCTCCATTTAAATAGGGTTAATACTCAGACCCCAGACAGAACACCTGGTAAGTGGTTGAAGGGTGCCAAAAATGTTTAATATGAAGAATATTTAAACTATAGCGATTATAGAAGCTTTCTCGTTGTGTCTTGATGATCCTATTAAACAAACTGCATTCTGTGTAAGACAGCTTGAGTGTCACCAGTGAATCGGCAGAATCAAGTGAAATAACAACAGACATTTGCCTCCCCTTCAAGGTGGACAAACACCAACAGTGTGTTTTCTTGTATGTGGTTTTTGCTATCGAATTCTAGTGAATGCCTTCTTAGTTCCATATTGATAATGTGTTTAGCATCACATCCTTTAGGGTGACAGACCCCAGATTGAGTTGTCCCATGGGCTGTGCCATTAACGTAAAGTAACATTTGGCATGTGCCACGCGTGAACGGTGCGTTTAACTGAACAGTGTGTGTGTGCGTGTGTGTGTGTCCATCCTTCCACTTTTTACTAACAGGGATAAGCTCTTGATCACTGCAATCCTGCCAAAGCTGTTAATGATGGTGGATGGATGAATGTGCAGTTTACTGAGTAATTGCAATGGAACAATCAATAAGGGAGATATCAACATTTGTCATCCAGCTGAAAATGGGCTATCAGAAATATATGATATGAATAAGCAATGTATCTCTCAGGGTGCTTATCAACAAAGTATCAGTACTGTAAATTGTGACATTCGGATTTTAACCAAAGGCCACAGAGCTGAACTAAGCCAATAATGACTGAATAAGTTATATTGATAAAGCAAATATGAGTGCAAACATTAATATTTTAAGGTCCAGCTGCCTGTCCCTGTGGAGATGATAGGAACAAAATAGCTTATTGTTTTCCCTGTTTGCCCTCTGAGCAGAATTTGTGCAACAAACACACCCACATGTGCCCACCTGCCAGGATCTCCATGGAAACCTGTCATCATGACATTTCAAATGGCAAAAGCTCAAAAACAGACTGCTATCCTTTAGCCTGTCAGCAGGCTGTGCGTGCGAGCATACGGCCTGACATCAAACAGATTATCTTTAGACATGAGTAATCTCGTTTATGTAGTTTGTTGTGGATGGCGTGCAAAGACCACTGATAAATGAGATTCACGGTCATCAGCTTCCATTTCATACAATATTTTGTGGATTGAAGGCAGGACACTCTCGCTTGACTGTAGAGCGAGCAGCCATAATCGACCCTAGTCAAATGCATCTCAGTTCACATTAATAGTTTAATGTGTTCCCAAGACCGAACAGTGTCACAAACATTTAATTATAAACAGTCCATTAAACAATATTAAGAAGGCTTTACATAACTTGCCATTTTTAAAATGATAGCTTTCTCAAATGTTTATTGTAATTACATAGTGGATGGTGTTTTGTGAAGCAGCATTGTTCTGATTTTGCGTAAAACCAGCATAAAGACTACCCCCACAGAGACGTGATAATTTTATCAGACAAATAAGCTGAGGTTTTTGATGAACATCTCACCCTTTTCAGAATAATTTGTCAGTTTTGTCAGGATTAATATTCACTGTTTCTCAGATTATATTATAACCCATTTAGAATTAAGGGAAGTAAGATCTTCTGTATGCCACTTCCATTAAAATATACATACTGACTTTAATTTTCAGAATTCAACAATAGTGAGGCAATGAGACCAACAGAGTCATAACACAGGATCACCACTCTGTCTCTGCAACAAACAACTTGTTTCCATGGTAATAGAGAAATGTCAAAAAATTCAGGGCTTGCAGTGCATTTTGGCTAATGTCCAACTATTTACCAGCCAAATTATGAATGCAAACTCCCATATGCTGTCAAGGAAGAAATGTCCATCTTCCAACCACTTATCCTGGTCAGTGTTGCTGGGGGTCTGCATGTGCATCAGGTTAGTACCCCACACAGCTTAGGCCACAAGGCAGGGGTACATCCTGGATGGGATGCCAGTCTATTATGGGGCACAAGCTTGCAGTACACCCTGGATGGGGTACCAGTCTATTACAGGGAATGTACACACACACAGATGACAGGCAGTTTAGAGATGTCAGTTAGTTAAACTGCATGTGTTTGGACTATGGAAGGAAACCAGAGTACCCAGAGGAACCTCAAGTAACGTGGGGAGCACATACAAACTTGACACTCAGTGATCGAAGCTGGGATTTGACCTTCCAGCCTTGGAGGTGAGAAGCAACAGTGCTAACCATTGAGCCAGTCCATTCAGAAATAACTTGCAGTGGATTTTATCATTTCCATACATCTATGGTTCCACGACCCTGACCAAGATTAGCAGTGGGAAGATAGTTTAAATAAATAAGTATATGGGGGATTGGGTACTTACCTGATGCACATGATGATGCAGTCACCACAGTAATATCCAGTTATAGATTTTGTACTGCAAAATGCATAATGCACTGACCACTGGTATTTTATTCTGAGATGGAGCACTACAACAGAAAAGTTAGTTTACGTTGTGGATTTCTACTATCTCATATAATCACTGAAGCTGAAAGATGCAGATGAAAATCTTTGTCTAGACAAAAGTACAGATTAGGTCTTTTCTTTCTGCCATGAATGAAAGTAAGGATGAAAAGAGGATGTTGGTGATGCTAGGGTCAGATCAAACTGCTACATCAGTGTGAGAGGTGGAATGACGTGCTACACACAGCAACCTAGAATGGTTAGAGACAGACCTTGTTACGGAGGTAATTGAAGGTATGGTGTATGACCTACATGGCCTACACTCAAACGGGAGCAGCATACTGATCCATTGAGCCTCACAGTGGGGGTCTTGGCCTATTGTATTAGCTACAGTTGCTAGTGATGGGACAATTGAGGCTTCAAAACCCATGGTGGGTGGGAGTATACCAAACTACCAATCAATGATGGTGCTTAATGAGGCTTCAGAACTCACGATGGGTGGGAGTATCCTGAACTACCAATCAATAATGGCACTAAAAGAGGCTTCAAAACTTGTTCTGGGAGGGAGTGTCCTGAACTCCCACCCCAGACTGTTTTTTTACGAGTGGTACATTATAAATTCTGATATTAGTTTAAATACACATTACCCAAGTATTTAGTTTTGCACTTTTAAGTGTTAATTCACTCAGTGGCCAATATATTAAGTACACTTGCTTGCTTGACGCATGATCTGTCATTTTAAATGTGATGTGACTGTTGGTGTCAGATGTGGTGATTCCTAAGTCTCAGAGGCAGCTGTCCTCCTGGGGTTTTCACCTGCTGTGACATCTACAGCGTTTACAGAGAACGGTGTGAAGGAAAACATCCAGTCAATGGCATTTCTGTGGCCAAAAATATGTTAATGAGAGAGGTCAGATGGGAAAGGCCTGGCTCCTTAAAGCTAACAGAAAGGTCACAACTGGTCATTAACTGGTCATTACGATGATGTTGTGCAGCACGGCTTACCTGAAAACACAGCACACCTACTTTGATGCAGTGTACCTGACAAAGTGGCTGTTGAGTATATTTTGACATCAAAGCCCAGTGCTAAATGCTACCTATCACTATTATAATCTAGTGTTAGTGTTGTACTGTTCTCTTCCAGCCTCTTTTTGAACCAACCAGTATATGATAAGCTTATGAGAAAAACGCCTTTGATGAACTGCAAAACAGCAGGAATTGATCATGAAGGTGATGATAATAAAAATTCTTATCTCTGGTCCAAATGATCTGAATTGTTATTTTAAGAAGTCCTCTTTACTCTTGACCAGAGTTTAATAAGGCTGTTAGAAGAAAATATAAAATGTCTTTTCAAGAAAAGCCATCTGAAAATGAGCCATATTAGCACAATTGTTGATGCTGGATAAAGATTTCAATTACAGATTATATTACAGCTGAGAAGTATTGTAAAGTTTTCCTTAGGAACAGGATTTGACTTAACACTGTCAGCGCTTCACAGCCCTTTGCCTTTGTGGGGCTGAAAGGAGAGCTAATTAAAATATAGACCAGGGTGTCTTTGAAAACATACTCCGTCTCTATGACACAAGGTAAGTTTCAACACGCTCCTGCACCACCTGGCAGCCCACGACACCGCCTTGCTGTCGACACATGTTGGTTACACGCGCACACAGAGCTGAATCGCGCGTGTGGACAGGAAGCTCCTCTCAAGCTAGCCAGGTCTGAGCTTCCTGGGCACGAGAAGCGCCAAGACACCGTGTGACTTGCAGCTACCCCTCCCCCACAGTTGCATATTACCATCCCAGATCTTGGCTGTCTAGAAAGGTCACGTGACACCCCCCCACCCCATCAGTCTCCAGGGGTGGGGGTGGGGAAACAGATTGAACCTGTTCTTTGTTAAGAGGTCAGATCCAGCTCACAGGCAGGAAGAGCAATGGTCACCCACTCTCTAATAGTCGTGCACACTGAAAATTCTGTACATATAGTCCCTGTCAAATACATAATTCACTTATTGTATGTAATTCACTTATTGTGCATATATTGTGACTGTTTACAACAGAAGGCAGAAATGCCAGAGTAGAGTTTATAATGATGCATACATTTGTAAGTGCTGTGACTACGGATACAAGCTACTTACCCATCATGATCTCACCCTCATTTACATTACAGGGATAAGTTATTAAGCTTTGGTGTGGGTAGATACAGGGTCAAACAGAACTTTAGCAATGTTAGCTTTTGTATATGTCCTAAATTTTTGTAAAAATTCTGTTATTAAGAAATAGTAGATACTTTTGCATTATAAATTTATCTTTTACATTTTATTATTATTTTTTTTTTTATCAGGTGCTTTTTTCCAAAGTGTACAGCAAGTTAAGGACCTACCTAAGATATAAGCACAGCTAGGCTGAGCTGCCAATGAGGGACCAGTAGCAAAGTGCTGGTTAGCACTGAATTAAGAGCTATGCAACACCGTAACTACATGAAGTTATTTACAATCAAGCCTGGAAGTCCAAGTGGATCAGCATTAAAAAAAAAGACACTGAAATTGAAATAAAAACTTGAACGGGGAGTCTGTGAGAGGAGCGTTCAGTCACTGGATGAGTTAGAGGTATTCCGGATGAGGTGAGTCTTGAGGCCTTTCTGGAATATCGACAGGGAATCTGCTTACCAGATGTAGACAGACAGCTGGTTCCACCTTAGAGGGATGAAACACACAAGAATTGTCTACAGTGAGACTTCTCACCTGTAGATGGGATTACCATGTGGCGTTGGTTTGCGGAGTGTAAAGGGTGAGGTGGAGTGTAGATGTGTTGAGTGACTCAACTTCCATACAATTTATGAAGAACACGGTCATGGTGAAACTGGAGGATATCCTAGGGATCACAGGGCACAAAGAAGGAGATCCACTGGATGTCATGCCAGGTCAGCTTCCAAATGCACACTTTACAGATTCCCATCCACCTAACCACGTCTTTTGATCATGCAAACCCCACACACTCAGAGATGTGGCAAAATTCAACCCCCCAACCTTGCAAGCAACACCGCAGCCTCTATGGAGAATACTGTCATGTGTATATTAAAACATCTATATTCCTTGGCATTAGTATTCATCAGTGATGCTTACAGTCGTATTATTGATACAAATAACATGTTAAGAAGTTAACTTATTAGGCTAATTATGATAACCAGTCGGTTACTACGATCACATTATGTTCAGCTATTTTTAGAACAAAGGTTGCTGCTTCAAAGAGTATTTCATCCTGAATAGTGTTAATACTCCTGAGAGATGAAAGGGAATGGAGGGGGAAAGAGCGGCACTTAAAGCGCAAACGTCTTATTTTGCCACCGCACTCACGTGAAGTACCTAGGATTTTAAAACTGGGTCAACTTGCATCCAAATCGTTTTCGATATTAAGTCGAAGAGCAATTAAACGAGCAGCACCGGAAATAACTTTTGAGCCCTTACAAGAAAACGAGCGAAATCTACAATTGATACTCTCGAGGGGTTGCTGTATAAAGGCAAAACACACTTGAAGACGGCAGACGGATCGGCACACGTCGTTCATGCCCGCTGCGCAGCTACTCGAGGGAGCACGGTAGCTTGCGGGACGTGTCACACTAATGCGGAGCCGTAATGATGTCAACTTGTTATTTACTTTCCAAATCTGAATGACTGAGCAAGCCGAAGGGAGAATTAATCAGCCACAATGTGACCGGGCAGGCGAAAAAAAACAGGGAGCTCAGCGCGCGCGTGGGGCTCGTGGGGGAAGGGAAGTCGCTACAGAGGCCAGATACAAGGTAACGTTGCATCATGCTAAGACTTAAGTTACAATAGCTTTTTTATAACCTCCTGTAAACGTAAACCTGATTTAAAGGCTTTGGTGGATAATGAATTATGGATGGATTATTTGAAAGCCAATAAACAGTGTGGTCTCCACGCTGAACTGGAGATGTTATAACTTAAACGCAGGGATCAATTTATCAGTAATGCCTGATTTGTCATTTTAATTTTGTTTATGGGCTGGTTGATAATGCGTCCACGCGAGTAATTCCACTTCTTTGAATCGATTAGATGTCAGATGTGGTTAATTATTTGTGATCCTCAGTGATCACCCTCTTGAATGATGTTCTGAACGCGTTTTATTTGACGAGTAAAAACTGACAGAAATCACTAACGGCCGCGCGTAGCGGTTGGAAAATATCCGCCAGAACTTCTGCGGCGTCCTCGGTAACGAGTTCAAGTGGGAAGATGGGGAGCATTTCGTGATCCACGAAACATGTAGAGAGACAAAGGCCAGGCGTGATCATGGCCATTAAGGACACGCCGATCTCACGTCGTCTGATCCGTAATGTCAACTCCTGGGCCACTTCGCTTCTCGGGCGGAGATGCATTTCATTGCAAAAAAAATAAATAAATAAATAATAAAAATCAGGTTTAAGGTCATTTTCTTTTTCCTTCCCCCTCATTGCCGGTCACTGGTTATGCCTTCTGTGTCTTTCAAGAGCACGCTGCCGTCGCCTGTAGTCCCACAGCTTTAAAAACTCCAGCAATAATAATATAAAAAAGCACCCTCCCGATTGCTCCCCGACTAGTGTCCGCTACATCCAGCCACATCCAGCCCCTGTCCTTCCCTCTTTCCGTGCTCTCTCACCCCCCGCCCCGTGGATCGCAGGCAGCCCAGACCGATCGGGAGTCTAACATTGAGCTGCGGCGAGTGATCGGCTATGGCAGCAGAGTCCACACCGGCTTGCTGAAGCACACTCTCACCTTAAGGTAACTTTAACTTATAACCAGCAGCCCTTAATTTGTTCCGTTTAGTCTCCGGACTTTCTGATGTCCGCGCGTTTATATTTTTGCATTTTCGGATTGTTTTCCTTATCGGATTGAATCGAGGTATTTTGTGTGTGTGCACCTTGTAAAATAAATATTTCAGTATATTTTGTAATCTAGGGCACGCCGCTTTCTCTTTAAGACGCTGTCAGTTTGCACGGTTTAACCGTTAATAACGGCCGTGTTTGGGATTGAGCGTCTGCCGTGGACCAAAAGGCTTTCATGCAGTTTTTGAAATGTCTTGAAATATTGTCTAGTTTCTTCTTTATACGATTTTTTTTTCTCCCCGTCTTTCTCTTACAAACACAGTGACCCTACTCGTGGTTCCTGGGGGACTGCAAATCCAAGACCACCTTTATAGCATGGCTCAAGCATTGGTGGGCTGAGGGGGTCAGGGTTACTAAAGGCTGCAAGACAACAAACATGCACAGACAGATCAATAGAGCATTTAACTTTTGTTTGGGTTGGTGTTTGACTGGTACTTGTCTTTTAGTTTGGTTCAGTTACCTGTTGATCCAAGGGGGTGGCGAGTGGCCATCCTCTGTATACGCATCACAGGTACAACGTGAATATGAAACCCAAAGCTGTTTATGGTGGGTTGTTGTGTGCATGTAGGTATACTAGTGAGTGCTTGTCTTCACAAAGGTCTGCTAGTTAAGCTGATTTGTCATTTCACCGGTTTAGTAATGTGACTGCCCATTTTATTCAAAGTGATTTAAATTTACACATTGTTTTGATAGAGCCTTGTACTTCATCTTGTGAATTCCATTGGATTGTATGTGTTTTCCTGGACAGATTAAAGTTAAACACCTCTGTTCTACTACCTACAGCCCCTGGGTCATAGCACATTTAGGAACAAATTTCATTAAATGCGGCAAGACCGTCTAAGGCAACAATGGCACGACCAAACTAGTTTTGTTATTAATGAATTCTTTATAGGAAGTATTTCCAAGTTGTGTAAATGTGAGGTCAAATAGTCCTTTAGTCATCAAGTCCAGACGGTTATTTGAGTGGCAAATATTGTTACAGTTATTACCCTTGGTTAATGAAGTAATTGAGGAATGCATATTTTTCAGTGACTTGCGGTCCAATTAGTGTCATGGTGGTCTGGCGATAAGCTGTATGCTGGGTCAGATTTGAAATCCACCACTGTAAAGATGGCAGGCAGCTTCACTGCCAACTGTCGTGCCATACTGCATTCCCTTCTGAAGTTTCACACCAGCCCAGCCTCACGTTGACTGAATTAGAATTAACTGGTTCCTTTTATTTCTGTATGTGTTTGTTCAGCGGAATTGTAAGACTACATAACTGCTCACTGTGAATGTACAAGTTTGGTACACCCACCTATAAAGTTATATCAAGAGTGTGATACAAGTACAGTGATAAGTGGCTTCAATCTTTTTTTTTTTTTTTTTTTTCCCCCTCCCTCTGGTTCCACATTGCTGCTTAAGAGTTTGTGTAGCTATTGCAAAATGCTAAATCTTACTGGGTTAATACACTGAGGCCAAACAGGAAAGGCCTGTTCAGTGGCCTCTGTGAACCTGCAGCCTTTCCCTGGTGAGTTCGGTTCCTGCAGTGTTCTGCAGTCCTGGGTCAGGTGTTGAAGATGCCTGTCTTTTGTGGTTATGAGCTACTCTGGAATACTGAAGGGTTTAGTGTCTTTCACCTGTCAGCTGTTTGGCGTTAAGGTTGGGTAGCAGGCTGTGTGGAGTGTTAAACTGGATGTCAGATCACCAGAAGCTGGGAATGGTTATGCTAGGAACCTAACCAGTTTTTTAAATATAACGTCATAAGATGACGTCCCCCCTCAGTGGATCTGAATTGAGTGTTTTTGTATTTGCATCTCTGAAGTAGTGAGGCTTTATTGCTACCCAGCAAAGCCACCTCAGCGTACCTGTATTTAAATAATTAAAGAGCACATATACCAAAGGAATTATTTCTCTAATTTTGGTATCTCGGCCTGGCCAGTGCCTTGGCCTAGGTTAATATTTCATAAGGTTAATCTCGCAAGTGTTCAATGAGTTTTTCTTTTGTTTTCCATCATTTTGCAGAACAGCCAAGGTGTCCTGTTTTATTCTGCTATGAATATCTTTGCTGAGATCACGCAATCCCTTCCGCAAGGAAGGCCGTGCAGGAAAAGGAAACCACAATACACAAAGCAAATGTCAGGGCTTGACATGGATGTTTCGCTGTCCCTTTGTGTATAATAAAGTACATATAATTCAAATGGAATGAACCTAGGTGTTACAGGTACTGTTTACATAAAAAAAAAATGTATTTTTGGAATTAAACTATTTCTGGATATCAGTATTCCCCACAGGTACATAGTTATTAAGAATGCTATGCCGGGGCCGAGAAATTTTCACCTTCTAGCAGTACACCTGATCTCTGTTTTCTGCCCGACTTTCCCCCCTAAAGAGTGCTACAAGTTCAGTCACTAAAGGTGCTTTTTTTTTTTTTTTTGTCGCATCCTTTGAATTGTTCATGATGCGTAACTTCAAATGTGTCCTCAAACTTTAGGGTTTCCCAGAACAAACCAAGCGACTGTGTCCTCCTGTACTATTTTAGACCATTCTAATTAAATAATTGACTTTACAATGTGCTGTCTCATTGAAATGTCCATCGATCCACGTTCCTGAACTGCTTAATCAGGTCAGGATTGTGGGGAGCCTGGAACATATCCCAGACAGTGAGGCAGAGGGTACGTGTTTTGGGGTTTTGGGTTTGCTGCCTAACATGACCTCCCCCCCCAAAAAAAAAAAAAAAAAGAGGATCATTATATTTAAACAGCATACACATGTGAACACGGAATGTAAGAACAAACAAACTCTTGGGTACAGCATCACATTGGTCAGGAGTCATACAGCCCTTCAGGTGTGAGACTTAGAAAACTCAGCAGTGTCCTAAATGTGACGATTATTTTTAATATTGCCATGGAAACTAGGCTACCAGCCAAGTTAGTATACCAAAATATTATAGATTATGGTGTAGGTTGCTGACTTTGGGATTTTTAATCATTTGTGAGTGTTGCAGTTGTATTTCTCATTGTACCTGGAAGTATTTTGAGCTAAATGGAACTTTGTTTCAGGCCAGAGGGAACCTATGTGTGTGTTTCTGGGCCACTCTTCTATTCCTTGTGTATGCCAGCAAATTCCTGTCTAATTGGAATGTTACAAATGAAATATCCAGGCTGGGAGCCACTAACAGCGTTATGCATCTGCGTGAAACATAAAAGGCGACCAGGAATTCCATGGTCACTTAATTTTATAGACTTCTGTTGTTAGAAGAAGGTTAAGATAAAAATAAATTGCGGCGAAATGCTTCGAGTTTGTTTGGTTTGTGGATCTTTAGTGCGTATGTTAGTGGCATGGGCTGGTGGGGGTCAACAGTGTTCGTGCTCATCGAACTCGGCAAACGATATGCAGATACAGTGCTCAGTGTGGACACTTGGACGAAATGCAAAGCTGACATTGCACACGAGGGTTGTGCAATGCGTTCGTGCCATGCAGTGCTTTACACAGAAGATGGTTAGGTGACTGGATGGCCATTATTAAAGTGATGAGATGACAAATTAAAGTGAGTCTAGTGATTGAACTGTCGGAGTGGTGATTTCTCTGTAAGGAGCAATTAATGGCTAACTTCAATTCAGACAGTTCCTTTTTTCATATTAATGAGTGACAGCATGATGTCCTGCAACTCTCTTTTGAGTGTTGGTCATTGAGAGTCTTCTCTCTGGTGCCGGTAAGATGCAAAACAGACGAGGCATTGGTTGTGATTGAGCATCACACGGTTTGAGGAAGACTCATGCTGACACAGGTTGTTTTTTTTTTTTTTTTTTTTTTTTTTGTGGAAGATTGTCTAAGGTAAACACAAAAGAAAATGTGCATGCTCCGCTGACCCAGTTTAGAAGCTGTCTGGCCATTTAAAACTAGGGACTGTAAATGTAATAAAAAGAACCAGTTGCCAAATAAATATGGTCTGTATCCTTATTAGCATTCAAATCCAAAACAAGGTACACCTATACCCACATGATCTGAGTGTTCATTGGTTCATTGAAACTGTGCAGGTCACGCAAACTTGAATAGACATTTTAGTTATGCTCTAATTTATTCTTATAGTGCCTTTCACAAGACAGCTACCTTAAAGCACTCTACAGGAGTGTGTGGTATTCAGCAAATTACATGCGAAAAGAAAAGCTTAGAATATCTGGAAGCTATTACCGTTATGGAGAAAATTTATGATTTGTTCCCAGTCTATCCGAGATCCACCAAAATACGCCTGACACTCAAAAGTACCAGTTTCAGGAGGATAAAAAAAACGGTTTAAACACTGATTATTTGGTCACCCGACAGTTAAGGTAATAAATATGGATTTATGTATTATAATAGTCACCAAGTATATATTAGATAAGGAATGAAAGCAATGTAATAAAGAAAAATTTACCTACTTTAATGGGCTGTTACTGTAATGATTTGTTACTGGGATTTTATAGTTGCATGTATGCTAGTGTGTGTTTGGATGGCTATCATGCCGGGGCCTCTTCAGTTGGATACCAGATATGGCTCTTAATATGTACTGTTCATTAAGATGGGAGTTCCAGTTTCCCGAGCCTGAATATCAGAGTGTATCTGTATGACAGTATCACCCAGAATTGCTGTCACATTGTCTGGCCTTGTAGATATGTGTTTTGGCCTTGCGAAAACGGCCTGTTGGAACAGTTATCTCCGCATTTGTATTTGGCAACTCCTGAGTGAAGCTTATCGAATGTTTTTGTTACAATATGTAGGCCTAGAATATCAAGATTACATTTAGGCTTATTGAGATGCAGCACTGAAGTTCTTCTCTGGACCCATGGTGGACTAATAATTATCAAAGTACTCCCCTTAATGTCTGTCAGTAAGAGTCTATTTTTGAGTAGTTTTGCCTGGTTCTGCAGTTACAAAGTACCCACTTAAGGCTTCTCAAAACAGTCCTGGAAATGTAACTTTTTATTTATATGACCTAATTTTGAGTGAGACTGCTCTCTTCAAAATATCTGCAGATAAAATATGCCAAATGTAACAATTTTTATGTTTGTACAAAACATTGTGGAGTAATATCTGAATGATTGCGAATGGTGTTGAAAGTAATGGCTGGCTTAGTTGAACCTGGCCCTCCACAGCCTCCATATGCACTTTGGGAGGTGCTGGTTGGAGTGATCCACACTGCCTGCTTCTGTTCACCACTACCAATGCCTTATGTCAGGATCTCAATATGGGCCAATGAAACAGAAGCTGAGAATCGCCTTGACACTCCAGCACCAAGCCTGCTGGACTGGTCCCTGTGTGTATGGGTGGTAGACCCCTATGTAATATACCATACTGTTCTCAGTTGGCAGGTATCGTGCCATGGGTGTGTTTTCTTCTCTTTTTCTAGCTGATTCATGGGAGGTGGATGCTTTCCTGGCTAATGAACATGCAGCCAAAGCAAAAATCTCCCATAATCGATGGACTCTGACCATCAGTGCTTTTAAAATGAATCACTTGGCAGTGCTGTTGGGTTCTTGTGGAAATTGCTTGTAATGTGAATCATGTATAATGAGCTTTGTAGAAAGCTGCTCACAACCAGCGTAAAGTGTGAATGAATGGATATATATTACACACGTGGATTATGTTTTATGTACATGCTTAGGCATGTGTGAGGGGACTTTAAAGATGGCAGATTGCTCTGCTCGGTGAGGAGTTGTGCTTAATGCTTCTTGGCAATTCCATCGGCGCGACCGTATATCCAGTGGTTCATACCAGCACGTCACCTGAGATTCTTTAGTCCACTGTCATCACGCATTAATTTTGATTGACCTTCATTCTTCTCCTTGTGTGACATACAGATAATTTCTACAGAATTCTCTAGAAAGTCTCGTCATTTTCACGTTGCAGTGTTTAATAGTTTTGTAACTTTTTTCAATATTTATACATCTGAATTCAGTGTGGAATGACAGGTGGATTTCAGCTTTCATGTAAGCAGGGATCTAAAGTGATGCAAATAAACGTAACATGGCTTCACATACTTTATTCAGACATAAGTTCAAATTTTTTGCATTTTTTTTTTCTCCCCTACACATAAATGGTCTAGCTACCCAATGGCACCACGCTATACAACTGCAGAAATTTACATTTAAAGACACAGGCACATAGTCTTCATTCTCAGTGGGAGAAAACATTTTTGTTCTTTATTTCCCCTCAGGAACTTAGTTCTGAGACACACCGGAGGCAGCCACAAACAGTAGGCCTACATTTTAAAAGGCTGTGTGGGCCGTAGTGTGTGTGTGTGTGTGTGTGTGTGTGTGTGTGTGTGTGTGTGTGTGATATGTAGGCAGCCTTTCAGGGTTCCACATGTTTAGGTCTGTTTCTCGCTAACCTCTGTGTATATGCGGTGTCTGCCATGAAAGGGCTACAAGCTAGCCTGCGTTCTTATCTAGGTTAAAGCTGGCTCTGTATCCTGCTTCATTTGGCTCTGGAGCCTATGATGTTGCGTTGTTGCCAAAATGTTGAGTTAACCTGGCGCCGATGCTGACATCTCACCCACAGGCCATCTCTCTAGTCCATTTTCATTGTGAGTGGCTCGGTTTGGTTCTGTACAGAAAGCTTGCCTTTGATCTTGTTTTGTAACATCCTCCTCAGTTCAGGTGAGGTCGTAGCCTCTCTGAATAGAACAGCAGGATGATGCAAATGGCATCTCCGAATGAAAGTTGACACGGTTATTCTTATGGCTGAGTCAGTTTTGGGCCACTGATGTTAACATCGTTCGGAAATTAGGAAGAATGGTTTGCATCTTTGACCTGCTTTGTCGGCTGCAGGAAACGCTCCCGCGAGTACATGGCCTCCTCCATTGTTGTCCGAGTGATACTGACCACAAAACAGCAGCCAGAGGAAATCGCCTTGGTTCTGTGTATTCTGAACCCACATAAAGATGGCAGAGATTTATACTTAGTAACTGCCCTCTCCAGTTTGATGTGTAACAAGTGGGGCAAAACTACAATATGTCCTTTTCCAACCTGTTGCTTTCTTCACAGGAGCAGTATATTGAGATGCATGGAAGCAAGACAGAGTAGTGAGTTTGAAACACAGGGCTTGTCTTAGATGTGGTAATTGGCCTAGAGATGCACTACTCAAACCAGGGAATAGGTCTGTGCTCAGATTAGGGATTGTTTGCTGTGGTGTGATTGCTATATTATGCAAGTTATGTAAATTTTAGAGCTACGATTTGTACTTCAGTCTAGTTTGAATAGTATTTTACCTTCTGTATTCATTATGCATAATTCATAGCTGTCAATAATATATTATTAGATGGCAACCTGCAATGACTTGCAAAAGTATCCAGGTCTTTGACAAAATCGCACAAAATTCTGTCATCTGGAAAAATGTATTCCATATCATATTTTAATTCATAGTAATAACACTTGAATGAAATCAGCATGAGTCAGTATGCTGTTTAAGTATTAAGTTCCTTCAATATTTGAATTCAGCACCTTTTGGCAACAATTACAAGTTCAATTTTTTTTTTTTTTTTTGCTAAGTGGGTGACAGTTCTTTTCTATACGCTTTTCCCCTGTTGTAAAATCTGTTCAAGCTCTCTCAGGTTGCTTGGAGATTGCTTTAGGGCAGCAGTTTTCACATTTCACCAAGGATTCTCAGCTGGATTCAGATCAGGATTTTACTGGACTCTCCATTTCTTCAGCTGAAACCACACCAGGGTATCTGTAGTCTGGTGTTTGAGTTCACTGTCCTGCTGAAAAATGAATTTTTTTCTTTTTTTTAATTATAAGTTTAAGTGAATGAAACAGGTTTTCCTCTTGAGTTTGCCTGTGTTTTGCACTGTCTACTTTTCCTTCAATCTCCACATGCTTTCCACTCCCTGCTGATGAAAGACAGTCCATTCATAGCTTTAATGCTACCACCACAATGCTTTCCTGCAGGGTGTAATGTTACCTAGGTGATGTGCCGTGTTGGCTCTGTCTCAAATCTAATGCTTTAAGTTCAGAAAGTTTAGTTTGTTTTGTCTGACTGTGTTAATATTTTGTTCTTTTACTGGATGATGTTAGAAAGCACATGCAAACTTCGATATGCGTTTTTTTTTGAAGTGATGACTTCTTTCTTGCTACCTTGCTATACAGGCCACGTTTATTCATTGTTCCTCGAAATGGCCGGCTACGCTTCCTCTCACTTTGCTGCCATTTAACGCCGCAGGTCTTTTGAAGTTGTTGGCCTCAGATTGGCATCAATTGATTTTTTTTTTTTTTTTTTGCCAGGTCCTGAGTTTGGAGGGATTGCCTGATCTAAGCAGTGTCTGTATATGATACTACATCCATTTCGTAATGATGGAGTAGACTGTGTACACAGGGATATTCAGGGACTCTGTTTTTATATACCCTTCTCCTAATCTGTGGTTTGTTATAACTTGATCTCTGATTTGCTCTGAAAGCTCCTTGGACTTCATGAAGTCTTTGCTTCAGATTTCCTTACCTCACTGACAGACCTCTCAGATATTTCCTTTTATCTTTGTGATTAATTATTATGGCCGAACTGGCATAGACAACTAACCTAATTGGCTGGCTCATTAGATGGACAACATTAGCATAACAATTGCCACACTGAAATAATAATATTGCTTATTATTGTTTTTCCACTGCTTTTTGAGGGTCATGCTGTCAAACTTGCTCAGCACACTGCTGTCTATTTCCATGGCTCATTCTGAGAAATCCCTGTATGCTCTCAAGTCGGCTGAGAGAGATAATCTCTCCAGCACGTATCTTGGGTCTTCCCCGGGGCCTCCACCCAGTGGGACGTCCTTGGAACAGCTCCCCTGGGAGAGATTCAAGTGGTGTCCTTATAAGACATCAGAACCACCTCAGATGACTCTGCTCAATCGGAAGGAGCAGCAGCTGTTTTCGAGGTCGCTACGGATCTCTGAACGCTTCGCCTTCTTGTGGAGAGTGAGTCCAGTAATGCTGTGGAGAAACAACATTTTGGTTGCTTGTATGCACAAACTTGTTTTTTTCAGTCATTACCCAAAGCTCATAACCTGGTGAGAATAGTACGGTCGGAAACTGAGGGTCATCTTACTAATTAAGTACCGCTTTACCACCATGAAGTTCCTCTATGCTTGCAAATCTGTTGTCACAGAATTGATCTGCTCAAATCAATTGGACCACTCAATATCACATTTTGTTTTGCCATCGCCCGTGACAAAGATCCAGAGGCACTGAAGACTCTTCCCTTAGTGAAGGAGTTTACCTCTCATCTGAAAGGAGCAAGCCACTCTCTTCTGAGAGAGTACCATGGTCTAGGACTTGGAGGAGATGATTCTAATCCACTTCACACTAGACATCAAATTGCTCAGTTCTATGCAGGAGGTTGTGTTTGGGTAAGATCAAAAGCACAATATCATCTGTAAATGGCTAGAATGTGACTTCTAGTCCCCTAGATCGTCCGCTGTTCCATTCGTAGCTGCGCCTTTATTCTCACCGTGATAATCATGATCAGGAGAGGAGACAAGATGTTCACCTGATGGAGGCCAAAGCCCACTCCATGCTGCTTCGAATTTGTGCCACTGATGTGGACACAGCCCTCACTGCATTGACACGGGCCAAATAGGATGTAGTCATATCCCTGCTACCCCACATTTCTGCTGGGCCTCCTCCGTATGTGCTTAGGCGTGCAGTTTGTATTCTAGAAAGTGCACATTAACCAGTGATGGTCAAATAAGGCTAACCAGTCAATGCTGGTGCTAAACAAGACTTAAAAACCCGTGGAGGATGGGTGTACCCCAAACTACCAATCATTGCTGGCAATGCTGTGTGTTTTGAGGCCATATTGTCCCATCACTAATGTAGACCATGCTATATCACACACTTGTGAATTACTGTGTCTGAGAGGAGAGTTGGTCCAATTTTTCAGTTACGCTGGAATCTGCATTGTTCCTCCTAAATCCAAGGTTTGTCCATCAGGCGTAGTCTCTTCTCCAGTACCCTGTTAGCCTAATTGAAGCACAACAGTAATAGAATCATATCCACCTGGACTATTCAACCCTGCCTCCTGCTCCTAGAGAGAGGGTATATCCTCTGGATTAAGGATTCCTCGACATGTTCTTTCTTACACTTGACAATATCCCTGGAATCGGTCAACACTTCCACTCCATGACTGGATTCTGCCAGGACACAGCCCCAGCTCCTCCTCCTGAGGCATTCGGAGCCACTCAGGAGTTTCCCTCCATGGTGTGGGCCCCTTCCACCTCTCTGAGCACTTTCACTGCATTGTTTCTGGCTAGTCAGTACCTTTCAGCTGTCTCAGTAGACCCCCGTGCAAGCATTGCCCTGATGAGCTTGATCGCTTCCCTCGCAATAGGAATCCACCAGCAGGTCTTGGGGCCATAATGCATGCCAACCACCTTCTGGCCAGAGCTGTTTTGGCAGCCACTGCAAGGATCGAAGCCTTGAACATGGTCCGTTTAGATTTGACATCCCCAATCACACTCGGCACATAGAAGTTTTCCGGGACGTGTGAATTGAATTCATCTCTCACTTCAGCCAGGCATTCCCAGCAAACACTGTCTATGTTGTTCTGGTCCCCATCCTGTGTGCCGAATCCAAGTCACCACCAAATAGTGATTGGTTGGTAGCCCTGCCATTCTCTTCAGTCAAGTTCTTCAAGCCCACGGCATCAAGTCGGATGACATGACTGTACAGCTTCCTTGGAATGGCATCCCATTGGGATCTTTAAGATGCCTGAACCACCTCATGAGACTTCTCTCAATCTGAAGGAGCAGCAGTCTTTTTGAGGTCTCTCTCTGGATCTCTGAACTCATCACCCTGTTATGGAGAGTGAGTCCAGCATCCCTATGGAGAAACATCATTTGGGCTTTTTGTACGCACAATCTTTCGCGTTCTGTCGTTACCGAAAGCTCATAACCACAGGTGTGGATAGGGACGATCATTGGCCTTTTAGCTTAGGGTGCTCTGATGCCTTAATACTCTTATGCAAAACTGCTTGTTCTTTTTGGCACCTTGCGTTGGGGGTCTTTAGTTTATTTGGTCTTTCCCCACAGGCCTCTTTGCCAAGGGATGTTACATCAGGGGTTCAAGCTCCATACGTCAGTGTTCTTTGGAAGGTAGAACCCCTCCAGCACACAATTATAGGAGGGAATAATAATACTGTTAGTTACCAAAAGAGATGTTGGTTGAGCAGAATTGCTAACGATGGTGTTGTCCATGTGTAGTATGGCTTTGTATTCCATGTGGGTTTCGCCCCAAAATACTGGGGGTTTCTTTTGATACGTGATGACGCAATATTCTGCAACTTGATGGTTTGAAAATTGCCGTGTGTTGCGCGTACTATATGGACAAATTCTACGTGACTTACGCACTCGACACATGACGTGTGTATTGTCTGTTTTCTAAGTGAGACCTTCTGACCTGTATTGAATTTCCCCAGTGCAGTCAAATGAAAATGAAGGAATTGCTTGAGTGGAAACTTCAGTTGGACCTCTGTTTTTTATGTTGCATTTAGATTTCTTACCACGTTCTATATTTGGGTGATATTTGTATGTGCCGTCTTCTGTTATAAAGTGCGTTTGTAAAACGTTAATTTGCTCTTGCGCGATTGGGAAATAATATTGCTAAAACACAAAATCAATTGTATGCGATTTATGGTTTCTGCTATTGACTGGCGGCAAATACCCAGGAATGCATTTGGTGCCCTTTTATTTCAGTTAGCCTATGCACTTGGTTTTCAAAGTGGTAAAATTCTCAATCTTCTTTGTAATATGGGTGAACAAGACTACAAGACAATGTCTAAAATGTGCACTTTGGTGAAATCTCAGGTGTTGAACTTTTTTAAAGTTTGAGATAAAGTATCTTGAATATAATGGTTGAGCTAAATTTTGAGTGGTTTGTTCCTAACCCTAACTTTTTCCATAAACGCTGCTATTTTTACCACCTGGTTTTGCCTAATGTGCAGTTTTATGCAAATACTTTGTCTTGTCATAGTAGTGATGACTGTATCACAGGTTCTAAGATTTTAAGCATTGTTTCGCAAGCTCTTGTTCCTGGAATTATTTTGCTGTTGATGTTGGTGAGTGGAATCTTAACTTAGCAGCAGTTGTACCAAAGTTGGCCCAAGACACACAGTAGGTTTACGAGCTATTATCTACATCGCTTTGAATGAAACCATCTTGCAAATAAAAGTTAATACTTGATGGTTTTGCAGATTTTTGATTATGGTCATTCTTAATTTTGGAGAGCACATGATCTGGCTCTACTGGGATTGCTGTACGTGGATTGTTGGCCTGTACCTCAGTTTTCAGGACGCGTGTGACAGTTTGGAGGAAGCTCGTGTAAGCGTATCTGAAAAATGTGGTAAATAATCAGTCGGGAGTAATTCTGACAGAGGGGCTTTTAGCGGGAAGCTTTTCTTGGAATGCCAAAACTCATTTTCCCGCTTCGTCTCGAGTTGAGAAGCAGTGACGGGGAGCTACAGCAGCAAGGATCTCCGGCAGGACTTTCACACTCTCTATCCCTCTCTTGTAAACATACACAGTGTTGCTTTATTTCCAGCTCCCGCACCTCTGACTGACCGCCTGAGAAGGCGGTTCGTGTAGTTGAGTCGGAACAGGCAGCTGCAGTTATCTTTGGTGTGTGGGTTCTACTGGAAACAAAGGTCCCTTTCCCCAGACCACATCTGCTGCCGCTAAATGAGTCATCCAGCGGCGGGAGACGAGGGGCAGAGGTAGAAACGTCTGTGGCGACGACCAGTTTCGCGGTCGATTGGTTCGGTCGCCGTCCCTTCCCCCTCCTCTCTGCTGGCCTCCCTGTCCCTTCTTCTATCTGATGTCTTGAAAGCCAAAGAGGTTGAAGAGAAAATGGGTGGCCCTTCTCAGGCCTTGTTTTCACATCTGTCACGAGGTGACTGTCCATGAGAAAATGGCATGTTTAGGCAGAACTTGTTTGTGCCATTTCCCCTGCTTTTTTTAGCTATATTTAATCAGTTTTTCTAAAGCATTTAAGCACCAAACTGAACATTCTCTACTTTGTTGCTTTTCTTCTGCCAGAATTTTAATATACAATATTTGATCTGTATACTGCTTAAATTTTCTTGTCTATGAGCAGGTTCTCCCCGCACCTCACTTTCACATTTGCATTTTTCTCCATTGAAAAGCTTCAAAATCGCGAGTTTAAAAAAAAAAAAATCCAGGTTTGTTTCTCTTTAATTGTAAGAGAGGTTATGTACCTTCACAGAAATTGAAAGCTTCTTTAAAACAAAGGCCTAGCTCACCTTTCAGCACATACACATTTAATGTGCAGATTTTCTCTGCATTTATCCTTAGCAGATATAACAGCATGTAATTGCTCATACAACAATTTCAAATGTCAAGATAATTAGTTGCGCACGCTGTTTATCGGCTTATCGCTGTACTGCTGCATGTGATCCGGGCTTGTCACCTCTGAGCCTTTAATTTCACAGCTGTGTAGATGTGCTTGCTTTTTGGTACCTGGAGTAAGTGGTGAAACAGAGTCTTGTCCTTGAATCGCACAATGATCATCCAGATTTATTTATAAAGCAGCGCGCCCAGCAGAAATTCACTCATGTAAAATGCCCCTATTTGGTGTAGCCTTAGTCCCCGGGGTGTCACATGTTCGCAAAATGTGTTGTTCTGGTCTCTCTTTCAAGTGAGTAGCTACGTGGGAGATCTTGGTAAGATTGATTGGCACATAGTCCACATCTTGTGTGGGGGTTGGGGGACTTAGTGAAGTTATTAGTATTATCAGTTAACAATTAAGCACCACGAAGTCACGGGGATGTGAATCAGTTTGGCACATTGAGGATTTCTGCTGTTAGAGAGCATTTTCAAGTCTCAGTTATAATCTTTTGGGAGGCTGTTCTCCACTTATCTCTGGGTGGGTGGACTGGGTTGGGTTTCAGTGGTGAAGTAGTCAATTGATTTGTCTGGTATGGACTGTAATCAAGGTCATGCCTAGGTACAGTAATGCTGTATCGATGGTATATATGTCAGTTTTATTTAGGTCATCCAAGTGTATGAGTGCAGAGCATGGAAAAGAGATCATCTACGTTTAGAAGAGGATGCAACAACTTTCACTGTATTGAAAGGAGGGAGAGTAAAGACATGGGGAGGATGCAGTCATCTTACCCACCGTATCAACTGACTCTCATCTGGACCTGTGGATACAGTTCTAAACTGGCTCTGTTACTGCTGAAGTCTCTGTAAATTTCATACTCCACAGTAACCTAGCAGAAAGCTTGCTAATTTGCATTATCAAGGGTAAGCATGTTAAATGGAATTTGGATTTGAGTTGCTATTTTTTTATTTGAGTTCTCCAAAAAGCGGTAGACTTCAATATTGAATGAAACGAGGGCACATAACAGGTTGGGAAATCATGTCGTTGAACTTTTGTCTCGGTGTACAGAAAACACAGCGTTTCATCTAGTAGGCCTGTGGTCTTAACTGCCATGTGCTACATAGAAGTGAAGTAGAACATTTTCTGCAGAATGCAAGCTCAATCTGTTTATGGTCATATGTTCATAACGGTGAAATTCTTACTTTGTTGCTCTCAGATACTGCCAGAATACTTAATTTTTTTTCTATCCTATTTAACATTATGCATTTATAATGTCTTAGTGCTATTTAACTTACAAAGCCAAGTACACTGTTGCTAAAATACACTGCCTGGCCAAAAAAATGTCATTAATCAATTTAAATAAGAAAATGCAGTACTTAAGAACCAACGGTCTGGTCCAGGCTCAGCAAAGTTATGCAGCAATAAAATGAAATCAGCTAAGTACCTGAATCTACTGAATGACCAGGTTATCCCAT
>JAACJT020000030.1:18936943-18967031 GCA_009936485.2 Gymnarchus niloticus | reverse complement strand
TGGATGAAAAATGAATGCAAATCTAGGATGAATAAAATGTTGAGACATTGCATAAGCTGGTCCAAACAACGCCACAACGAATGCTCCTTAATCAAAGCTAAAGATGGTCAAATGAAAGACTGAAGTGTGCGACTTTTTTTTTTGGCTCGGCAGTGTACCTTACTTTGCCAGTTTATAGACTATATGTATTTGCAGTCTGATACAAATTCACATAGACATTGAATAACGGTTTCATCTAATGGAAATGACTGTGGTAGTGAATATTTTTGCTTTTATTGGGGGAGATTGTGCATCCCATTGATTCCTGTTGTTTGATCAACTGTGAGGACCTCATTAGTGCATAGTATTGAAATATTAGTCCCATTTTTGCTAAATTTATTATGCTAAAGCACGATAGTCCACCCGCATAAAAATGCTTCAGATGTTGCTTTTTGCCCAGATTAGATCTTCTGTATTGTGGCTTTATCTGAAGCAGAACTTCTCCACCCTTCCCAACACAATGCAGATGTCTAGTTGAACCAAGTTGAGAATTTCCTTGGGAGGGGCAGTGTGTAGAGGAGGGATACCGTTGTGGTGTGTGTGTGTGTGTGTGTGTGTGTGTGTGTGTGCGCGTGCATGCACGCTTGTGGGACTATGTAGTCTCGTGCTGATGTTTATCTGATGGATGGATTATTATTGGACAAGTCCCGTGAGGCCATGTGGTCCTCAAGGGCTCCACGCTAATTATATTTGGGTTTGTTTGCCCTTAAAGGGCGGCGGTTGAGGAGGCAACCACTTCCAGTGGTATTACCCAAGATTCACCAGGGCCTTGTCGTTTGCTAATTAACCACAAGGGCACAGTGGCATTGACTTCCATGCGTTCAGCCGAGAGATCTCAAAAGCAGCTTTGAAGAGCAAGAATGTGAGTTTTCAGACAACATATTACGTATTACTCCAATATACAAGTAAACAAGCAAATACAGAAGAGCATGCAAAGCTGAAAGAAAAAAAAAAAAACCATGCTGCAATTGCTAACATAGGCTTTGTATAAGAGAAATGAATATATCTGGGTAATTAGAAATTTTATACTGTAGTGAATTAAAAAAAACTTCTCAGAAAAATTAACATTGCTGTGCTGGAGTAAAAAAAAACAGTTTACAATTTTATTTATTCCTTTGTTTATTTCCAGCTGAAAAAGTTTAGGTGTACAAGTTCATATATCGAGCTGATGTTTTAGTTTTTACTTTCTGTTCTGTGGACTGTGGATGTACATGTATGTAACACACACACACACACACACACACACACACACACACACACACACACACACACACACACAGAGTACTGTGCAAAAGTTTTCGGCTGACAATGAAGATTATATTTAAATCATTTTCATTCTGGTGTAAACTATGATTTCATGTTGGTCAAAGTGTGTCAGCTTACATATTTAATATAATCTAATCTCCTCGAGTCACCCCAGAATTACTTACCATCGTTTACCGTCCCCTTTAGTGGTGTTCTTGGGGAATCATCTAGGAGTGCACCTTGTTTGGCTAACCAATACCTCATAAAGTGAATAAAAAACAAAGTGAGCTGGTGGTGAAAATAAATCGTGGAATGGCTGGCATGATTTTGAGGAAAGGTTCAGGAAACAGTTTTGTTCTTTGAGCCATCGAACCAGATCTCAATAATGTATACTTTTTTTTTTCCTCAGCAAATATTGAACTTGGAATTTGTTACAAATGCTTTAAACGTTGTTGGAGTGCCCAATACTTCACCACACTGCTGTGTATGTAACTGAAAGCCTGTGTCACTCGGGAGTACTGATAGCTTTATGGCTCATTCTTCTTAAGTAATGTCCTCAATATGTAGTGTATCTTTACCAGGAAAGTGTCATTTTCTGGAGGTGTTCTATCTGTATGTATGTTTAGCTGAAGTCTGCTGCTGTGAAAATGTTTGAGAAACAGTACAGAATAAATGAGACATTTTACATGTACCTGTACAATGGTGTCCACAGAACTTAGTTTATGGTATATGTAAATTTCCTTAACATGATCAATGTCGTAGAGATGTGCTGATCCAGTATTCAGTATTGGTACCAATACTGACGACAACACTGGATCAGTTATCGGGAAAAAAGTTATAATCTGATATGAAATATGGACATGCCTCGCTTCTGTTGCTAAACTGGCATTTTTTTTTATTTTTATGATTGCTTTAGGGGATTAGAGTATTAGTTTCACAGTTTTAGCATTTTTAGATGGCTATATGTGTGTATAGTGTAAATAAAAACGGTTTACTTCCTAAACACCTCCTCAACTTGCACTGCTCTAGACAACCTTACAATGTGGCACACCTGTACAGCCATACTACAAAAAAAAAACGTAGAAATATAGTCAGGACAGGCTCAACAAATCATCGCAAATAGAGCTCAATACATCAATAAATCATCGAAGGTTGTGTTATCGGTATCGGAGATGAAAATGTAGTATTGAGCCATTCCTAATCACGTAGCATAACGTTAAGATGAATCATTTGTATAGAGTGCATTAATTTTTTCCGTGAATTTTAAGCGATTTTTTTTTTTAAGTCTAAATAATTGATAGAAACTATGAATTTAATTCAGGCAATGACTCTAATACCTGTTTACCCTTGTACGGAGGTAACTATGCATTTTGCATCTGATGCCATTTCTGCTATAGTGTGGATTTTTATGCATCAAATCCCAATCTGGAATGGGCTATTAAATATCTTGTTTGTGTTGCAGAATTTGTCTGATTTGCAGATTGCAGATTATAAATGCTATTGCAGTCAAACCACTGTTATTACCGGGAAAAACAGCCTAAATCTGATGACCATGGCAAATTGGAGTACTGCATTTTGAGTCAAAGGATTTTTTTTTTTTTTTTTTTTAATATCGTGTACAATGTCAGCAAAAAAAAAAATTGCCAAAAGATAAGTATTTCAGCCTCCGATTAATATAATGGCTGTACGTGTAATTGAACAGAACGAAAATAGGAGCTTTTCACAAGAGAGCACAACCTTCACATGACGTGTCAAGGGTACCATCTCATGGAGTGTCTGAGCTGCAGGTCTGCTCTCCACACCAGAGCATGGGGACAGATACCTGAAAAATGAGAAGGTGAATATTTCATGGCAAACAACATGCTCGGCCCCTTTGGTGGGGAGCCTGGTCACTTGTTGTCCCAATTTTGCTCCTCGTCTTCCTCGCTGGCTCTTGCTTGCTGCCATGTTATTGAAAGTGGGAAGTCTTTAGTGTAGCACGGGCTCTGAAAACACGTGGGAGGAAAGCGGCCAGTGTGAACCGGAAAATTACCCTTCTTCCAAAGCTGGCTATCAGCGAGGCCTCTGGAGAGGATCGGTCCATGCTCACTCTAATCCGAAGGACCTACTCTTCTCTGAGAATGCAACCGCACCTCCTTTTCACTTAGGACCCCAGGCAGCCCTGGCCTGCAGCTTCTCCAGCCGCGATTACGTACACGCGTAGTTCCCCGCGTGCATCCTGCACGTCGATAATTAAAGGTGCGTGTTGCATTCTCCTCAGAGACTGGGTGCCAGTGCAATGAGCTGGGGTGTTCAGAAGATGCTTTTCGGGCCAATTTTTTGCTACAGAAAGAGGTCACTTGGCTCGCTTTTCAGCTTTCTTTGCAGAATGCACTCTTTCGCACCTGTTTCGGCCAATCTTTGGAAACCATTCATAGTTACCACTGAACCACTGCGGACACCAAGGTGTTGTCATTAAACAGTCTGTTCTAGTCTGGTCAGTTGAGAGCTGTATTGTAATGGTTTTTACATTCTTTTAATACATTTCCTTTTTTGCAAATCGGTTAATTTCAAAGTGCTTTTGTATGAAGTGTTTCTCTTTACTAATGGCAGAAGTATCTTGAAATATTGAATTAGGACGTTTCTTTTAAAGAGAACTGGTGCCACTTCTGTTATGTGGCTGTAATTGTACCATCTTTATGAATTTGGAAAATTAACCTGTTATTGATGAAGATGATGGTTATATAAGATGCAATAACATAAGTGAAGAGGACATGATCACTCCAGATGAAATTACTTTTTATCTACAGGTTTTTTTGTTTTTTTTTTTTTTAATACTGGAGAAGGCAAATTGCTTGAGCAGAATAATTTGATCATTTGGCTTTTTCTTTAGTTTTAAAATGATTTTAACCAAGGAGTTGAATTTGCTTCAATGCTGGGAATTTGATGTAACTGAGAATCAATATTGAAATATGTTCTCCAAAAGCTGCAATTAACTGCAAGGGTAACCTCCGCGCAGTGTGACTTTGGAACAAGGCAGCTGTGTAAATTCCAGGGGGGGAAAAAAAAAAACGTATTACTGTTGTATATGAAGTATATTTGCATCATTTCTCGATTCACTTTACCTGCTTGAACTGCTTTATTCCCTTGGATGATCACAGTCTGTTCCTTTATAAAAATGCTCCCTGTTGGCACTGTGGTGGCCGCTAAGATTTCTGTTTCATCTTTGGTGTCCAGAACTGCCGGTCTAATCTGTCTGTCTCACTGTTCCTCCAGAGTGGGCCACGCCATCCTACGGCCCTCATACCCTGAGGCGGGCTAAGATGAGTATAACCAGCGATGAGGTGAACTTCTTGGTTTACCGATACCTCCAGGAGTCAGGTAAGACACCACACTCCTCATTGCCAAACTATATGCAGGCCTGTGCCATTTAGCTAAAGACCCTTCATCCGTCTGCAGGTGTTTTATATTAGCGTTGTGAGTCACGTGATGTTCATGCTGAAAGGGGAACAGGAGTCTGAGATTTTCTTCAGTAAACAGTTTGCTTAGTCCCAGCAGCTAGTAGGTGTGTCATGTTTTTTTTGGTCTCCAGACTGGCTCCAATAACTTTCATTTGGCTCCACTACGGTGGGAACCTCCCTTCACTTGCAGCCTCTGTAAAGCTCGTTCGTTAGAGATGACACTGTAGCAGAGTCTGCTTTTACCGCAGCCTGATTGTCCAACTATACTGGCCTGGCACACACACAGACCGACGTGCACAGTGCCACCTGCTGGTGGGTGCCAGTTTCACAAGGCAGGTCCCAAAGGCCATCAACTGGTGTCGATTTTCACACAAATACCCCAGGGGCATAATTAATCTGGTTCTTTAGACATGTTAAGTTGTACGTTTCAGAATTATTTCCTAAAATCAAAGACTCCTTCAAGTCTTTAAATGTAAAAGTTAACTGTTGAGAGTAATCGTGAAAAAATGCAAAACTTCTTTTGTATTAATTTCGTGAACCGCAATCAGTCTGACAGATGTAACACCATCTTACCTTCCTCAGACCGAATTGCCAAATAGGTTTTTTCACATAAAATAGAAATGCTAAATTTGCATTTGCGTTCTGATAAATATTGCCTAGTGCTTCAAGGATGAGATTTACTTAATTCTTTAATCTTGCCACATTCTCGTGGAGAGAATCAGCCCCCTCATCCCAAAAGAGCACCACAGATTGATTACCAGGTTACCACAAGCCAAACAATTGCTGTACCTGAAACAGCAGTCTCCTATGGTACAGTGAAAAAGTGAGGCAGGCAAAGAAAATGTTTAAGGCCATTTGTCTGGGCAGTAAGTTCCTCCTCCATTCCTCAGTTTTGCCACTAGTTCGCTTAATTTGTTCACTTAATTAACTTAGTGATATTGATTAGCAAAAAAGGTGCATTCATAGTTGACTTCAAGAAATACATATTAGATGATAACTGCAAATTCTGGGGTGGCCTGAGAAGATGTTTTGAAATATGTAAAGCCACTGTTGATTTGACACACCAGTTGTACTTGAATAGTTGGGTGAATATGGAGTGAGATGGTATACGTGTGTATGTTTAGTTGTGTTTGTACGTGTCAGTGTTGACTGCAGTCTGTTGCTGTTCATTGGAAATTCCAGTGTGTATTTAGTAGGGCTAATTATTCCCTGGTGTTTTGGGGCAGCCTGTTTGAAGTCTGCCATGCCTGTGTACCGTGCTCCAGGTTTCTCCCATTCCGCGTTCACCTTTGGGATCGAGAGCCACATCAGCCAGTCGAACATCAACGGAACGCTAGTGCCCCCTGCTGCCCTCATCTCCATCCTGCAGAAGGGCCTTCAGTACGTGGAGGCTGAGATCAGCATCAATGAGGTGGGAGAGTGCTCGGGCTTGCAGCAAATGGTATGATATTGGTGGGCTTTTTAAGTGAATGGCATAAGATGGGGTCCCTTGAAATCAGTTTGAAATTTGTGGCAGGTGAAACCCGCAGAAATGTACATTGACTTTTCAATAAAATTCTTTGAAATCATATGAAATAATATTATTAACTTGTACTGTACTGCATTTCGCCTCAAAGGACGGTACAGTATTTGACGGACGGCCGATCGAGTCCCTGTCGCTCATTGATGCCGTGATGCCCGACGTGGTGCAGAGCCGCCAGCAGGCTTTCCGCGAGAAGCTGGCCCAGCAGCAGGCGGCAGGTGCCACGGCGACGACCCCGGGTACCAGCCAGCACAACACGCCAAAGAACGGGGAAGCAGCGGTCAATGGAGAGGAGAATGGCGGCCACATCACGAGTAAGCAAAGGCCCGAGGCCGCTCGGGCCGAGCCGCATCGTCTGGGCAGGGGCTGTTGTCCAGATGGCAGACACTCATTGGATGTACACGTTGTAGATAACCACACAGAATCAATGGAGGTTGACGGTGACGTCGAGATCCCTGCCAGCAAGGCCACGGTTTTGAGGGGACATGAATCGGAGGTATTCATCTGCGCCTGGAACCCCGTCAGCGACCTTCTGGCCTCTGGGTGAGAATTCTGGATGTCCATGAGTGCATGGCTGTCAACCAAAGCCTGGAGGGAGGTTAGTGGTGCATGGTGCTGAGTGTGGGATTCACTCAGGTTATGTCCCCACCCCCTTCCGCCAGCTCGGGGGACTCCACTGCCCGCATCTGGAACCTGAACGAGAACTGCGTAAGCGGTTCCACCCAGCTGGTGTTGAGGCACTGTATCCGGGAGGGTGGCCAGGATGTCCCCAGCAACAAGGACGTCACCTCCTTAGACTGGAACGTGAGTGCCCATTCTAAATTATGATGGCTATTCAAAAGTCATATTAATATCTAAGCCCTTAATATATGCTTTCATAATGTTACGTTTCATGAGCGTGTTTTATATCGTTCAGAAACTTGTGTTTTCTTTTAACAGAGCGATGGAACCCTTTTAGCAACTGGGTCTTATGATGGTTTCGCAAGAATATGGACAAAAGATGGTATGCCTGAATATTAATATTTGATTTGGCATTGGATCTGAAATAATTTTTTATTTGCATTTTTTTTTTTTTTTTTTTTAAATCTGTGTTCCCCATGTGGTGATGTAACTGCCTCGTAATAAGGAAAACGTGATACTGTGCATTACAGCAGTACTAGTTAACACATGACTTGTGTTTGTAATTATCTGCAGGTAATTTGGCTGGCACTTTAGGGCAGCACAAAGGTCCCATATTTGCACTGAAATGGAACAAGAAGGGAAGCAGTATCCTCAGTGCTGGAGTAGACAAGGTTTGTGATATCATTGTGATATCATGGGGGTCTGGAGCCAATTCCAGAAAGTTATGGGCACACGAAACATCCTGGACAGGATGCCATTGCTGATCTCTCTCTCTCTCTCTCTCTCTCTCACACTCACGCACACACAATTTTGGCAATTTAGAGTCAGTTTGTGTGATCCTGTGTTGTTTTTTGAAATGTGGGAGAAAACCCAAGCACCTGGATGATAACCAATAGAAGTGAGACAAATGAGGCTTCAAAACCTGGTAACCAGCATTGGTTATTTCATGACTCTCACCTACCACAGGTTTGAAGCCTCATTTCCCCCATCACTAGTAACCCATGCTACTCTGAACACGTAGGGGGTGTGATTCAAACCCCCAGTCCTTCTGTCCAAGATTCACTTAATTGAAAATGCAAGTAGCTTTCATATTGTAGCTCCACGTGTTATACAGCAGGAGGTCATTTTACATGACAATCTTGAGGAATTGAGAATTTGACTAAGTTTGACAGTTGACACCACTGTTTGTGTTTATAAAATGGAACCAGTATTTATCTGCAATTGTCTGGGAACAATTTGAATAATCAGTTAAAAAATGTGTGCGTGGGCAACTGTAAACAGCGATAAAACCATACATTGTTATGAAGGTTACATCAGCATGCTCCTGGCTTAGAAACATCAGATGCCTGGGGTCAAGTTATCAGTGTACCACTCAGTATGTGTGTATATGCTTTAGGTATCAGTTTATGATTGGAATATTTAATAAACAGACAAGGCTGGAAGATAGATTATGGGCACAGGTATAGCAAGTTGCTGGTAGAAGAAAAAATTGATGCAAAATGGTAACTGTTCATGAGTTGGACGAATGACTTGGACTGTGATATCCCCCCCCAAGAAAGGTTGAGTGCTATTGACAATTTGGAAAGATTGTTCAGGGGAATCTGGGCAATAGGTTAACTGATGTGCCATTTTGATGGTTGGCAGAAACATTTTTTCATAACAGGAAATGTCATGGAAATATTTCTACCACTTCTTTATACTCTGACTTTGGGTTTCATAAAACATCAGTGGATTGGCTAGTCAAGGCTATAAATTTCAAAGAGATACCCTAAATTGTCCTGATTTGTGTAAGATTTTGGGGACATGTAATCATGGCCTTTTTGGATTGTGGGGTGTGTAATCTACCTTTTTGGATTTTGTGCAGTGTATGACCCAGTTGTATAATCCCTTATCTTTGATCAATTGAAAAATGTGGCAGGACTATGAATTGTGTGATTTCTATGAGGTGTCTTTTGAACATCTTTTATCAGACGACAATCATCTGGGATGCCCATACAGGAGAAGCCAAGCAGCAGTTCCCCTTTCATTCAGGTGCGTGGGCTGGCCAACAGGAGGGAGGATCCTGATAGTGAAAATACAATTATAAACAGTATTTACTTTTACGGTTCTGTACCGCTTCTGTGATTTTCAGGTGGTATTAGTGTCATGCTGCATAGAAATTTCATCCTACTTTTCTGATCTCATTTGTCAGTATAAGTTCTCTATTATTAAGCCGATTTTTAATTTATGGTGCTTGAAACGAAGTAATGAGTTTGAAATGATGTAAAGTGGCTGGTGTTGTGCTATTTTACTGGAAAAAGAACAAACGTTTATCAGTTTTGACAAAGTAGAACCCGTGACAGCCGGACTGTGAACTGTTCAGAAAGGTGAAGTCGACTGCCATAAAGACTTTCTCGGGTCTGCTCCTGCTCCAAAGCTCCCGCCCTGGATGTTGACTGGCAGAACAACACCACCTTCGCCTCCTGCAGTACAGACATGTGCATCCATGTGTGCCGTCTGGGCAGCGACCGGCCGCTGAAAACCTTCCAGGGCCACACGGTACGAGGCGAACATCAAAGCCCCATTCGCAGTCCGTTCATTTTTCAAACTCATGTCGCTAAAAGCCCATCGCTTTTAAAGACAACTATTCTCCTGAAGGCCCATACTTCCCCATAGTTATGCTGTAGCTCTGTGAATCCTTTCTCATCCAGAATGAAGTGAATGCCATCAAATGGGACCCGTCTGGCATGTTGTTGGCCTCTTGCTCTGATGATATGACCCTGAAGGTAAGGGAGCTTCCTGATCCATAATAGAACTGAGGGTCAGAGAGGTTTGTTCTGCTGTATCCTATATTCTGATCAGGTCATTGCAGAGGTGGACGTTCTTTTATTCCAGCATTGTTCATTTGTCCAACAATCTATCTACATAATAGAATGTAGCAAGACATCACTTTAGATTTCTCCACCAGATTTGACCTGATATGCCTCATGGCTGTTTAGGTAGCTTTCTGCCGTGTGTGTTTACTTCTGCTGGAACACCCCTTCTTGCTCAGATATGGAGTATGAAGCAGGACTCCTGTGTGCATGACCTCCAAGCCCACAGTAAAGAGATCTACACCATCAAGTGGAGTCCCACAGGTCCTGGCACCAGCAACCCCAATTCTAACATCATGCTCGCCAGGTAGGGGGTGCTGTTGTGGGGAATGGCAGGACTAAATGGACTAAGCTGTCATTTGACACTGATACCATGCCGTCCAGCAAAATGTGCTCATATTTCTGGTAAATTTCCATAAGGAATGTAAAAAAAAAAAAAAAAAAAGACATTTTCCCAGGCCTCCAGAAGCAATGTGATCCAAAATTTATCAGGTGTAACCGATTTTGGGTCTTCTATTAGTACTGTCTCAGTTAAAAATGTTTGTAATTAATTTTCATTAAATTCCACATCTTTAAATTTTAACAAAATGCGCAAGTTGAAGTGATGACGAACGGGCTGTTATGTTACGCTCGGTACAGGCTGTTCTCAAAATACTACCTGAGTGTTTTAGGCGTGTTGTAGATTTAAATATGTTCTCCTTTAAAAAAAGACAGCTACACGTCTCATGGCTGCCTGGATTGGTTGGTAGTGGATTGTGACAGCTTTTGGACGTTTGTCGGAGTGACTCACACCATCGCGTCCCCCACAGCGCCTCCTTCGACTCCACCGTCCGCCTGTGGGACGTGGAGCGTGGCGTCTGCATCCACACCCTCACCAAGCACCAGGAGCCCGTCTACAGCGTGGCCTTCAGCCCAGACGGCAGGTTCCTGGCCAGCGGCTCCTTTGACAAGTGTGTCCACATCTGGAACACATCGGTGAGAAATCATGACCCAGCCTGAGCATTCAAACACCATAACAACTGAAACCATTTAGCTAACATTGTCTCCATCTCCCTCTGTCCAAGAGTCAAGCGGAGGCTTTGACAACAAAATCCTATCTATTAAACGTTATGGAAAGCTTGCGTAAACATGGTATAAATGTTGCGGGAAGAAGGCCGTAGAGAAGCAAGCATCTTGACTGACTGTTCCACTCATGGCTTGCTGTTTTCGGTACCCCCAGAGTGGAGATTTGGTTCACAGCTATAGAGGGACAGGGGGCATCTTTGAGGTTTGCTGGAACGGCACAGGGGACAAAGTTGGAGCCAGTGCATCCGATGGATCGGTGAGTAAGGCACTGTGTGAGGGTTCTTTACCATGGGTTGTTTATCTGGTATTAGTTCAGTAGATTAAGGATCTATTTTCTGTGCTTGTGTCCAGAAGGCTGTGGGTTTGAATCCTGTGGCTGACCATGCAATTGTATAAGTGTTAGGTTCATGAGTAAGGCCCCTAGGCCTAATTCCTCCAGGGGGCTGATCCTGTTGTCTGACGACCAGATTCCCTTACTTGTGCTGAGAGCATCTGCTAAAGGAATGCATCTAAAAGAATAAATTTGAATGCAATTGAAATAAACTTTCCAACTAATAGTTTAATTTTTCTCTCACCAGGTTTGTGTTCTGGATCTTCGAAAATAGCATCCGTTTGAGGATTTTGAAGATGGATCGTGGTCCATGACTTGCAGCGTCTTCTGGAGGTCCAGGTGGTTTCAGATGTGGAAAAAGCACAGCACCAGCAAAGGGTCTGAAGGAGCCATGTCCTTGGTGGAACAGGCTATGCCACAGGGTGGGTGCCCCTCATCAGAAGAACAGCGCCGAATCCAAAACGGCTGTGCCAAAAAATAATCTAAAATCAGACCCATAAAACCAAAATCAACCGAGGTTCCCTCTGAAGACCAGATGTGTAGCAGCCTGTCATTCGGACAGTGCAAGCGAGCAAGCGGATCGGTACCCACCTGAGAGTGGTCCGGCCCGGTGGTCTCTGCTGAAGACTGAACGATCAAAGTGAAGTGATGACATGAAACTGCAGCGGGTCCCATCTCCCCATTTCAGTTCCTCCAGGGGATTACCCAAAGAGGGCAGGATACTTTTTTTTTGGTTGTTGTTCTTGGTCCTGCTGAACAATCACTGACGGTCAGTTAGCTTTGCCTTTTCGAAAAGACTGTCAACAAAGAAGACCAGCATATATGTCTTTTATTTATATTTTTTTGTAGACAGATTGCTGACGCTTGCGAGCAGCATTTTTTTTTTTTTTTTAAGCCTCAGCAGCCTCCTCAAACCCCACCCCCTTTTTAAGAATGCAGTGTTAACTTCTGAGAGTTTTTCCACTCTCTCGCGCTCCTGCTCTCTCGCTCGTGCTCTCTCTCTCTCTCTCTCGCTCGCTCCTGCTCTCTCGCTCTCCCTCGCTCTCACTCTCTCTCTCTTGCTCTCTCTCCCCCCCCCCTTCCCCTTCCCAGTCATGTTTGATGTTCCAGACTTCTGGTGGCTGCAAAAGGCACAAATCTGAGGTGTTTTTCTTGGGATTATTCAACATCATTTTCCACACATCAAGTCAATGAAGAGACAAAATGGCAAACACTAACAAACTTTGTTAACTTGAATGTTCTGTTATAATAATAATAAATAAAACTTCTATGGACATCTGCACTGATAAGTGGTTCACATATAATTTCTTTATGGATGTAAATTTTAATGAATGTAAAGATTTGTAAATTAGGTAAATATTCACTTTATATACTGTGTATATGTGGTTATATACAGTACAAGCACTTGTCCTCCACAAGCCCCCCATACGGCAGTGCTTACATTTTTCAAAATGTTTTTTCCATAAATTAATTTTGCTCTCCATGGGGCAGCCATGGACTGGACATGAAGGTCACATGACAGTGAGAAACACCTAGGAGTGACCAACACACCTCATGCTCCTGTCCACGTATTAGACAAGTGTGAAAAGACCATAACCTTCTGTTTTGGTTTTTATTCCATCTTGAGCCATAATTTATACTGAAAGCAAGCCCCCCCCCCCCAAGGCAATTCATGCTTGTGAAAGGAAAGTGTAAGATCCCCCCCGCCTTTTACTAGACTAGTACTGTCTATCTTGGTATAAGGTACCAGCTATTAAGTTTTGAATTAAAAGCATTGTACTAATTTCAATTCATTCTTCTTGTTTATTCTGTGGATGGATGAATGAATGAATGGACGGACGGACAGATGAATGATTGATCCTATTTCAGATAAAGGGTGGTGAAGCTTACAGGTGGGATCTACTGAGCTGTACAAGTCCAGCCTCACTCTCTGTCTTCATGTTGTAGTTGGCTGGTGTTTTAGATGACACTATAAGAAGTGAGGCTGGTATCAGGCTGTAGCTTTAGGGCTACAGATGGTTCCAGAAAGCCCCTTCACTACTGTCCTTAGCTGTAATTAGTTGATCCTCCTCTGGCATCTGTAAAATCTTAAATTTTTCTGCTTATGATGCAACTTTTAGGTTAGGATGCTCTCTCATCCTGTAAACACTGGACAGAGCCCATATTTAGACACCCAGTCTTCAACATAAAGAGGCTTGTATGCAGTACAAAGGCATAATTTGGTGATCTTGTTTCTTCGTTTTAAGTTCATTTTCAAGCAGTGGTTCTCGAACCTGGAACCTGGTACCTGGAGACTGCTTTGTGGTAGTTTGTTCAAACTGAACAATTAATTTGAGCCAGATTGAGCTATCCATTTTTCTTATTATTGAGAGCTGATTGAACATTTTATTTTTTTTTTTTTTCCTGAAAGGATTATTCTGGCAACCTGTTTGAGAATTACCTCAATGTCTCCAAATGTGCCGTTTCTTAACAGTCAGTTGTACTGTATTAATTACTTAATTTCCAAGGTAACATCATAGTTCATGGTCCTCAGAAATTATCCAATTCTTTAATCCTCATTAAATTGAACATAAGTTTGTACAATTGTTTGGGAAATATAAAGAAATCACATCAAATTCTTTAGGTTTATGCTTTCACAAAAATACTTGTTCTTAACAGATCTGTAGCTAAAGATTAAAAGCTACCACACGCAGATGACTTTTTCTGTCTGCTCAAGACTAAATTAAACCCTTTTTTTTTTTTTTTTTTTTTTCCTTATTTGGTATTCACATTAGAAAAATTCATCACTCTTCCTCAGGATTGTTTTTGAGAACCGCTGATTTAGATCAATGTATAGCACCCTTTGTCAGATGTTAATCTGCTTATGTTCTGTCCTGTTGGTGACAAACTATCATTCTTTGCCATAATTTAGTCACTGGTATGACCAGATATTTGGCACGTACCATGACACTTTGTCTGACTGGAGTTTGTTCACTATCAAGCCTGTGTTGGACAGGTGCTATGCTGGCATTTAAGTCGGCATATATCCAGCGTGTCTAATAAAGTGCTCTATTTTGATATTAGAAAAGGTGTCTGTCTCTTTAAGTTGTTACACTGCATTAAACTATCTTCCTGACTGTTATTTTCATTATGGCTCCCGTGGGGGTGTTTTGAAGAGCATATTGAACAGAATACGAATATGTCAATGCATTTCCTTTGGCGGTAGTTCCTTTTGGAAGTCCTTAGTTTTATACATTTTTTTTTTTTTTTTTTTTACAATTATGAAAATGTATAATTTCCATATGTATTTTCTGTAATACTTTGTAGTTGATGAGAACTGCAATATGGTCACCAAAAGGTATGAAATCACCAGCAGCCTTAAACTGTATCTGATTATTTACTGCACCATCTTTATTAAAAAATACTATTGAACAGATATTTAATTCAACTTTTATCTGCATGTGGGGCAAAATTAATTCAATGAATGTGCTTGCTTTGTTTACACGTGACTAAAGATGAATCAAATATCAAATAATATTTGATAATATATCAAATTAATCATTTCAAATTGGATTTGGTGTTCTTCCATTGATGACCTGGATCATTTAACATTAACTTTGGATATATTGAGGTAGTTTAGAAGTTTAAAAATGTATGTTTAAAAGCCTTATTAAAATAAATGTGTTGTTTGATACATTTTTCCTGATTTCTGTTTTTCACGGCTGTCTTTTAAATATTGTATAGCTGAAACGAGCTCTGGGAAATCTTACAAATGAAAGCGGAAACCCCTCCAAAAAACAATCAGATATGCTGTTGACTTAGCTATCATTTAACTAAGACCCTTCAAAGCTGGTCAGGTGTTGGATGGAATATACAGGATTACCGCCATCACAAGTCGTCTATGCTGGGATCTGCCTTCACAGTAAGTAATAGTGGAAAGCAACGCGTGGTTTATTAGATATGACAACATTTCATAAATATGCCTGAGAATGAACTAGCAATGTTATCTTTAGGGAGTTAGTGGCTGAAAATGGCTTCATATCACAGAGTGAACGAGACAGCAGAAGTGTTCAGGAGATTAAATCCTGCTGTTTTCCCGTTTAATGTCTCACAGAACTCTCCAGTGATTCTCCATCTGCGTCTATCCCTTCGTAATCTCGCAGGTCACTGGAAATGTGGATTTCAGTGGTACTACAGTCTGAACCTAGAAAAACAAGAGGCAAGAATTCATTTATGTCTGTGAAATCAACATGCACCATTTCTCTTGCATATATTAAGGAAGAAAATTTTGTTTTGCTATTCCAAATATTAGCAGAAGATGTTTCTATTATTTTAACTTTAGCTATCAGTTATCTTGCATTCAGTGCTATTCAGTAATTACATTTAGGGTGGGGAATAAGCTTACTCTGGGCATTTCAGATAAACATTTGTTCAGAGGGGTTTCTGTAAAGGCCAAACTGCCTTTGTGTTCATAAACATTCTGGAGGTATATGAAGGATTGGATACTGCAAGCCTTCATAAACAAGATGGCACCAATTGTCTGATCCTCTCTCTCTACCTTCTGATAGTATAGTGAGGGCATCCGAAGGTCGCTGCCCACTTCCACCGATGGTCTTCTTGGCTTCCTGCACATGGCTCTGATAGGACATACCAGAGCCACGAATCAGGTTGTTTGCCCCAGGTACTGAGGTGGAATTTGAATCCCAATGGACCTCCCGCTGGATCCTCAGGTCTACATCACAACCAGTCCATCCATGAAAGGCCAGAGTGTTAAGGAAACACTGAATGGGGTTAAGGATACCCTAAAAAGATATGGAGAAATATTCATGTTCACAGAAGAGCTATCTTCACTCTGTAGCCATACAGGAGTGGCTGTCATCAAACTCATTTATGACAAAAGTATACATTAGACTTTCACCAAATGTCATACTAATATGAGTGTGAAATTTGCTCCGTGGCCCTCAACTGTCTCTTACACATTTAGTGGTTTTTGTAGAACACACAGGGTCCAGTTTAGTGGCACATTTGCTGTTTTAATGAAAGCTTGATCATTTCCAGTTCTAAGAAATTTTCATCCATTTAGAGGAACTCGTAAAGTCACAAAACACAATAGATCCTCACAAAGTTTAATGCAAGCCTAACAAAAAGTGTATGAATATCATTTCCCTTCAACGCCCAGATCATGTGTGAAGACAAAAAAATAATCCTGTAGCTCTAAACTCAGAGATTCTAGATTGTTCATCTCTCTTCAAAGGGAGAACTTCAGAACAAAGGGATTCTGGATTGTTCATCTGTCTTCAAATGGAGAACTTCAGAACAAACGAGGTCGTGTTACTCAGGGCAAATTGCATGAAGGGGGAGTCGCGACTCTGAAGTCTCACCATGATGAACCATGTGATGAGAGCAGCGTTCCTCACATTCCTTAGATGGCTGACTTTAATGTCGTCCTGCATCTCCAGGTAAAAGAGCAGTGCCTCATTGACTAAATTAGGCAGCCAACTACAACACAAAGGCAATCAGTTTTGCATGTTTGTTATTCAAACATATTGCAGTAGACTGGCGTCGGGAATACAAAGTAATTATCAGTTTTTCCCAAGAGTTTGCAGGGTGTTTATTCTGCATTGAAAAATTGCTCCACTTCCCTGTTTGAAAATGAATAACCTTGTAGTATTTTCACACAACACAGGTAAATAATGGTTCCTTCATTATATTTTAGGTAACTATTACAGATGTGGTGGTAATTTTTACATTATTTTTCTATATTAAAATCTATCCACGATCAAAGTTGTTGTGAGACTAATACAGAAATAGCGAGGGCACCTTTGCCGAGACCAACAAGGAATTCCTAATCTGTTTTTAAGTGGTCTGCACATAATGGCATTTCAGCTGGAATAAGATAGCTATTGACTTACCATACACCGAAAACTAGCATGATTTTGAAAAATCGTCTTTTGATCTCTGCTCCGAGGCGCCTCTCATTTTCCGTATAGATTCCTTGACGGCCCTTCAGCAGTGATGTAACTGTAAATTGGTAAAGTAAAAAGTAAAAAAATCAGTCATGCTACTCGAGAAATTGATGGTGAAATGCCTTGCAATGCACTAATAGCTGGAAAGCTAGCAGCTAACAGGTGAGATAAAGATGGCCATATGGACTAGCATAGCATGTGTTCTGAATCAAGCAAATTCCTTCACCTAAAGAAAAGGCACAGAAAAATGTAGTAAGGTCCTTATAATAAATTTAGAACTTAAAAAGAGAATGGGAACTAATGTCAAAGATGGTTGTTAAAAAGAGAGCGAGGATTTGGCAACCCTGGGTGTGGGTTTGAACTCACCGGTTGATACAGTCCTGGCAAAAAGGACTGGGTTGACGATGAGGACCAGCAGGAGAGGTGCGTAAGTGGTTACATAATGAGGAATGGCATGTTGAAGGCCATTCTCACAGCTGTAAGGAGCGTTGTCACAGTGAGCTATGCAGTTGTCATCAGCAACTGTGACAGTCATATATTTTAGCATGTGGGTGACAGGTACCCTCCCCCCCCCCCATTGCAGTTTCCAGAATCACGGCCCACGGCTGATATGCCAAAAGCTGTCAAATGTGTTATCCATACTGAAGCCTTGCAGGCACATTTGTCCAAAATGTTAAAATCATTGTGGACAAGTTTTAGCAACTGCAGGAGTAAAGCTGTTTTTGTGTGTATGTGTGTGTGTGTATATGTGTATGTGTGTGAGAGAGAGAGAGGGAGAGAGAGAGAGATAATTAGAGATCCACGTACTTTGAAATGGATGGGTAATAAAGCATGGCCACTCCTTCCACACTTAACAGCACAGCCAGGCCCCAGGTGATCATGTGGTACAACACAATGGTGCTGACACAAGGCAGGACACCAGTTACAGACTGTCACTTTTTCTGTTACGATAACTTTTGCAAAACTGACTGATTTAGACACGATTTCTTTTTAAGAAAAGAATAATGGAAAAAAATCAGCTGATATTGCAATAAAAAGTGTAAAATGCATATATGCAGAGAGTTTTAATGAATGCTTCCTTGAATGCCACCTTATAATGTTGGGAGAGATTTATGAATGAACCGGAACGCACCTGATTCCAGCAGATCTTTTCACCACCAGGTAGACATCCACCGCATAACAGAAAGTCCACCAGAATGAGGCACTGAAAAACAGCTGGACCCACATCTGGGAATTGGAAGACGACCAAAGGTGTGTTAACTTTTAACGCACATATGTCAAACAGCAAAGTCATACCCATTTGGCTCCTGCATCATCTTGTATCAACATGTCTTTGATTAGCTCCAAACCAGCTCCAAACCAGTGAAATATTTATAATAATTGAAAAAATATTTTTGGATATCTGAATTTAAATATTTCCAAGTATCTCTTATGCAGCACACACTGATAAAATGCAATTTGAAAAGGCTGAAATGAAGACTGCCAAACACACTGCCCGTCGTTTAAGTATGAGTCATTTAAATATCCTGGCTTTTTGTCCTTGTGTACAATGTAGGTGTTAATTTGTTAATCCATTATTCAAGCCACTTATCCTATGCAGGGTTGCAGCCTATCTCAGGCAGCTTAGGGCACAAACACACTATGGCCAATTTAGTCATGCCAGTATGCCTACGTTACATGTCTTCAAACTGCAGGTGGAAACTGGAGCACCCAGAGGCAATACAGGCAGAACATGCAAATGCTCACAGAGAAGAAGTAGGATTCGAACCCCCAACCCTGGAGGTGAGAGGCAACAGTGTTAGCTACGGAGGCACCAATCCCCCCACATTTATTTGTAAAGCACGTAAATTAATTTGAGAAAGTGAAATTGGGTAAGGGTAAGTTAATTTAGCAAATGCATACAGATTATTCTACAATGACTCATTTCCCATTTACACATAGTCAAGAATTTAGATACCTACCGCACTGCCCACACAGAATACCTCTGGCCAGACACTGGAGCCCGTGGTGACGGAGATCCAGCTGATAATGTCAGGGAGGCTCAACCAGATGGCCGACCTGAAAATGATACCTGAGGAAATCTCAAAGTCAGTTTGCTTTTGGTTTCTGCATCAATGTTTCTTTCATCTCTCTCTCTCTCTCTCTCTTTCATCCAATAATCTGACAATCCTGAACAGAAGACAAGGTTTGCCCTGGAAGGGAGTCCCTTCCATAACCGTACACACACTCACAGACTCAATACCATAAGTATTTCAATTATACAATACTGCATAAATACAAGAAGGTGTTCTCTTTCCTATGGAAACAGGAAATATACAGTACTGTGCTAGGAAAATGGGACAGTAGGTACAGTGATTTATCGCAGCATCATCTGATCATCTGTAATCATCTGCACCCGTTTCTTCACTGGTTCACGCCTTAAGTTAGATAGCTTTGTCATGCTTGAATGATTCATACATAGGTCACTGTGTGGCTTAACAAATAAAGAACATTCCTCTGAAACTGGTCAGGTACAGAGACTGGACTGAAAATGAGAGACAAAAACTTTGAAAGTCCTTCAGGAAACCTGGAGAACTATTCCTCAAGACTACATAAAAAAAATACAAGTCTGGTTCTTTGGAACCAAAATATGAAGAAACGAGGGGTGGCTCAAGACTTTTGCACAGTACTATAGATTTTGAAATATGTTTTTAGTTGTTTAACTATAGACAATGTGACATTCTCTGTCAGTTTAATGCTAATTTTCTAGTATAAGAATTACATTTCCATAAGATCTTGTACAGCATGAACCAGTATGAACTTCAGTTGCAAATCTGAGTCAAAACCTCTGTGTCATGAACTTCTAGTGCCAGAGCCCAATTATAATGTGTGTAAGGAAGGGAAAATACTCAATAAACGTAGGTAATTAGTAAGAGGGAATCCCACGCCATAATTTCTGCTTTGTGGTAAGGTATGAAATGTTTTTCTTTAGTCTTGTTTACTGGATTTCCATATGTAATGGAAATATTAAATGGGCATCTATAAAACATTTTTATAGTGTTTTCCCTTGTTTTAATATGGCTTATATCCTCCCAAGCTTCCTCACCTGATTGCTCCTGATGTTCGGAAAGAAAATATCATGCTACTAGAATACCCTCCAGTCCTGACTTAACATGCTGTATTTCTGTTGTAGCCTCAGGCAAAACTCTACAGTCTTACTATTTATTCCATAAATGATTCGTTGAGCAATGGAAAAGGAGCGAATGTGAATTGCGTGACCAACCTGTATGTTTCCACCACATATTTTGCCAGCTTGTAAAAAAGGTTAATTATTAAAAGCATATTGATTCCTCAGTAATTAATCTTCCTTAAAGATTATGTTTTAGTTAAGCATTCCTTCAGTGTCAAAAAAAGAAAACTCGAAAAGGTCTTGCGTTATTAGACACTGACTTAAACATTTCTCTAACCTTACCCTTAGTAGAGAACATGTTTCAGCTGGGCTAGTCAGGTAGCCAAACAGGTGGTAGATTGAAGAACAGGTTTAGTCAACTTCAGAATCATCTATTACACTGAGTTGTCCCAGTTAGTTGGTGTTTGCCAGGCCTGGCGTGTAAAAATCTGGCTCTGTAGCCTTCAAGTTTGTGTCTTCATCTAAAAGCTAACACAATGTTTCCTGGACAGACCTGGAGCACATAACCTGGTCTGTATGTCAACCAACTAATGAGCATCTTCATCCATCCATTCTTCAAACTGCTCATCCCACACGGGGTCACGGCTGGGGTACTCCAGACTAGGTGCAAGCTGAGCATCTTCATTCACACCCAGATCTCAGTCCCATCAGCCTAAAGCCACTAATACATTGGGCACTAAATAATTATCTGTTTGATCTCAGTAGTGATGTGCATAAATCCGAATGTCATTTAAGGGGGACACCAATCCCGGCAGTATCAAAAACGCCCCATATCTTATTTCTCGACAAGTCTGTCAGGTGGCAAGTCAATGTTTTGATAGTGCCTTACCTGCACATCCCAGAATGTCGCACAGGCTGATAATGAGTAGTATCCTTGGTGATGAGGCGGGCTTTGGGAGCGAATGTTGTCCCAGGCGCCTGTAGCCTTTTTTTTTTGGCAAAATCTGCAGCACGGAAAAAATGAGGCCGATGCTGCCGCTGCCGACGCAGATGGCGCTGAAAAAACGATCCTGGAAAGTGACGATGAAGTCAGTGGAGGCGTCTCTGTTAGGGCAGCAGAACGTCTCGAGTCTTGGAGATGCCATCGTGCAGCGCGAGGGAACCCAGAATCATGAGGGGAAACAACGAGAAGAATGTCGGTCACTGAGCAAATGACCGGAGTGCCCAGTGAAATCACAAGATGAATAGTCATGTGCTTCCATTTAATCCTTCAAACACAGCAACATAGTTTAACATCAAGCCAAGTACCACCCCTAAACCAGAAGTCAAAGAATCCGTGATATTTAAAGCAAAAGATATCATCTGTGAGCTGTTGCGCCTATTCAGATATTTCTTAATGTGATCAAATGCAAATAAGTGAATTTCCATCCATTCATTTTCCAAACCCCTTTATCCTATTCAGGGCTGGAGCTGAACTCAGGCGGCCTAGGGCACAAAGTCAGGGACATGCTGGACAGGGCACCAACCCATCGCAGGGCACAGTCACACACCCACTAACACACTACGGACAGTTTAGAGATGCCAATTAGCTTACAAGATATGTGTTTGGACTGCAGGAAAAACCAGCGTACCTGCAGGAAACCTGAAAAGCACATGGAGAACATGCAAATTCCACACACAGAATAGAGGTGGGATTTGAACCCCCAACCCTGGAGGTGTGACTCTCTGTGGTCCTCCAATAAGTGAATTTAAATAGCATATTTACAAATTTTAGTTTAATGGAAAATATTCTTACGAATGCAAGGCTAACAGCAATTTTGAAAATTTTACATTATATAAAACATGCTCATTCCAGTGGGCGCATAAATTTCCTGCCTTATTGTACATTATGCTGCCTGAGACAAGGTTTAGGTCCCCCAGGATATTAACATGGATGGATGGATGGATGGAAAATACTTCCAATATTATTCTCTCAAAAGAAATTATATTATTATTATTATTATTATTATTGTGCAGTTGTAGCAGTAGTAGTTAATGCTTAAAAAGTCTTTTTTTATAATCATTTACTACCATCTAGTGGCAAAACTGAACTAGTACAGTTGACCCATCCCCACCCACCTTGCCTTATACATTTACCGGTTTTTTAAATTATCCTAAAGAATGTTAATATTCTTCCTTTGCAAAATGATAATATAATACCTATATGATATGATACAAATTAGGCTGGTCTGTGTTGAGTGACTTACTTTCTTCGTACAATGACTCGCACATTTCCGGTCTAAAAGAAGAAATAATGAGGAAATCTTGGGACTGCGTGACATTTAATTAACAGAACTGAATGGTTTCATAGTCAGCAAGGGCTAGGGGGTGTGCAGAAGTCTGCTTCACTTCCGTCGCTGTACGTGATACTGAAGGGGATGGAAAAGTAATTAAAACGCCCTGTTGAATGTGTTAGACTATACTCTATACAGCAGTTAATCGTTCTAGTGTTTGATTTTGCACTGGAGTTTGAAATTGTTAAAAGCAAGCTGCTGTTCTGCTAGAATTAACTCAATTAAAACTCAGAACTGTCCAGCATTAAATTCAGCATACATTCTCCAGCTTACAATACAACACAATGTTCAATGACCTGCAGACCTACCAAGATCAGCATCTTGTGTCAGCTTTTAATTGGTATTTAACTTTTTTTTTTTTTGGTGTTAATTAAAATGTATTATCTGAAAGCTACACTACTGAGTTCATGGAGAACTCATGCACCATGAAGTCACATGAGGCAGTCTGTCATCTATGGGTGGGAATGGGTTGCACCTGGGTCTGATTGAACTGAGTCCTTAATTAGGTTGGACCATCTGGAAGAAACCAAGGTTTTGTCCTGTTATGTATGAAATATTCATCTTTAAACTATCTTAGGTAGAATTCATCCACTCCATAAAGAATGGATGGAATTGGAAAACACTGCTCGCACTCTGGCTTATACGTCCAGGCTTGAGGTCCGAATCACACCTCTGTCCTGTGTGATTGGTTTGCATGTTGTCCTTATCTCATGCAGTTTTCCTTCCAAAGACATAAAGTTAGTCTAAGTAGCACCTATAAATTGGCCATAGCATAATGGTGTGTATGGGGGGGTGTACATGCTCCGCTGTGGACATGCGTCCTTTCCATATGATGGATCTCTGTCTTGTGCCCCAGACAAATTGATGACCTATCTGGAATTGTGAAAGCCGCTGTTCGGTCCAGTTGCGGGGGTTATGTTGATCTTGAGTAATCACATTTCCGGAGATAAAATGATTCCTCGCCCAGAGATAGTGTCAGAACCTAAGATCAGGTCTAATGAGAGATTAGCTTGAAATTTCCTTTCTGTGTCATCTACTTGAGTGTTAACCCGTGTGCAAGTACGTAAATCTGGATATGTTGTCAGATTTGTTTTTAGAGATAGGCCTAGTGATGATCCTGTTCCTCCTCCTTGATCAGTTGTGGTACCTTTTGTAGACAGCAGATGCAAACAAAGCCCCACTCATTATGTCATAGAATCGTTTGACTGGAAAAAGGGTGTCGGCCAGAGGAGGATGGGCTTCCCCCCTTGAGTTAGGTTACTCCCAAGGTTTCTTCCTCCTGAGGGAGTTTTACCCTGCCACTGTCACCTGTGGGTTACTCTTTGGGACCCTCAGGCCCAGAACTAAGTAAAGTGCTTTGTCACAATGCCCTTTTTCAAAATTGCTATATAAAAGGAACTGAATTGAACTGAAGATTTGCAAATGTCAAGTAAACATTGTAAAGCTGTTACTTATTCAGACTCAAGATGACCTTGTTGATTTGCACACTCCTGTTTGCTACTCAAATCTATGTCTAGCATCCCTTCATGTGAGTATTCCCCGGAAATGGATTACCTTCATATTGGGAAGAGTCTTCTATTGTATGCTTGCCTGTCAGACTCGGAAGCTCTGAAATGACTCCTGGGAAAAGTTGTCCAAGGAGGGAGTGGGGTATTACATGTCATTGTTTTAGTGTTTGCCTGTGTGTATGTGTCCCGGCACAATTGCTTCATTCTGGATCCATCTCCTGTTTCTTCTGTTTCTCTGCTCTGATTCCAACAAGTTCCAGTCCACGTCTTCCATCGCCCTTATTGTGCCTGCTATTAATCATCCTTCACCCGACCCAGAAAGAAGATCTGTTCTGCCCATTGTGCATTTTGGATAATGATTGTTTCTGACTTGGTAGTAACTTTGATTTGACTTACAATTTTTGTTTAGCCCTTTTGATTTTGTATCAGCGATTCGGCAGTTCTTGGTTTTTACTTACTGATTTTGTTTACCAGTTTACAGTTTTCATCTATCCCTTCTGTATCACTGCTTTTTTTAAAATCGCCTTGTGTGTGTTTGTTGTCTGGTGTGTAGGAAGTGAGTGCCAATTCTGTTCGATTGATTTGTTCTTGGTTTCGGCTTAGTTCGGGAGGTTAGTTTGGTTAGTTTAGTTTATCTTCACATTTTGTATAGGGCCCCAATTTCCTGCTGACCTGCTCCACAATCCTGCTATTAATAAGTGGTTGGAAGCCAGATGAATGGAATTTTCAGAACAAAATATTTTCATTTCTTTTGTTATTTTGGAAACTTTGTACCAGAAACATCTATTGTAAAAGAAAATCAGATTATATTTGACTTTGATTTTGTCACTTGCAGTTGATATGTGTTGGCAAATATAATTAAGGGTAATAATATTTCTACACAAGGGAATCTGTGTATTGAACACTAGCTTGTTGTACTGTACATCATACATCATTCTTAACATTTTGGCTCAGAAAGTAGATTGAATGAAAGAAATATCTTGGGCCTCTTTTTACACTTTTAGGTGCAGTTCCGTCTGTTAATTTAAAAAATGCTTTTGTCAGTAACCTATGAATGGTTTGCTGTTTTAAGGGTGAGCGGGTCTAATTAGGTCATGCAGTAGTCCACGTGAGCATTTACGTCAGTCCTTGTTTTGATATTTTCACCGTCACAGTTAATGACCACAAGGGGTCAGTGTAACTCTTATTCCGATGCTATAATATATGCCGGTAGCAACAGCTTTAACGACCATGCATCGCTGTATTTCTCTAATGTTATAGTATGATTGTTTTGAACTCACCGACCAATTGGGGTTGACCATCATCCATCAGTATCCATTATTTTCAAACTACTATGTCCACACACAATGGATAATTTAGAAGTGTGAGTCTTTAGACTTGGAATTAATACAGACACATCCAGACTAGGGGTGAGATTTGAATCCTCAATCTTGGAGGCTTTAGGTAACAGCTCTAGCCATTCTATTGCCCAAGGGAATTTCCTGCGAAATATGGTGAGAAGTTTACAATATATTTGTTTAGTTTAGCTTGCTATTATGTATTTTGTTTTGAGTATGATGTTATGTGATTGTAAAATTGTTTCACCGAGAGTAATTACATTATGAATGAATTAGAGTAATGTCCATTTCTCACTTCTTTGTTCAGCCTTTGGCTTTCATTGGCTAAGCTCACGTGGGTACCAGACTGAATGGTGTGGACCCCTGGGATAATGTCACCGAGGTCATGTTTAGAAAGGGCCACACTATTTTAGTGTGGATACTGCTTAGAAGTGTGGTGAAATTTGTTGGTCAAAATTCATGAATGTGTTGGAGAAAAGTCACATAATATGCTTTAGACCTCCAAATGCATGTTTTTGCCTTTTAAAATGAAGAGATTTAAAGATGAGTATCAATGGATTAAAGCCACGTGTGAGTATAATAAATTAATTTTGCAACTCTGACACAAACAATCCATATAACCTGCAACTACATTGGATGCTGATGAAAGTCTCTGATGAAATAGGCTAGAGAAGAGTCCGTGATTAACTTGGGAAGGTTTTCTGAGTCATTTCTCTCCTTATCTGCTATGTGCTTCTCCAGGGCTTGCCGCCGCTTGACCTTTTCCGTGATACTCGTGTCTCAGGGCCGTCAAAGAAAATTGAAGGGGTAGGGTGGGGTGCAGAGCAGGTCTTTCAAAAAGTGGAATGGGGGTGTTCGCTGTGCACAGGGGTGAAGCTGAAATCTCCCAAAGGGCCCCTTAAGCTCAGTATCTTTTTGCTTGGAAGACACCTTACTTCCTATAAAAAGACCCGAGTGTTTCCCAGTGTTATGTGGCTGATGGAGGTCAAAGAGGGAAATGGTGAAAGGGAACTTGGATAAGAAGTGAAACTCACGCAGGCCAAAATACGAGATGTCATCTGATATGGGGGCATGGCTGTGGAACGTCAGTAAGCTAAGAACAGTGAGTGAGTTACTGGCTTCCTCGAAGCTCCCATAATCTGTGCACTACAAGGAGCTTTTTATTTACTGTGAAGACCACACACATCCCTAATTTCAACCTAATTAGAAATTCCCAGCTGTCAGTTAAAAAATGATATGGGTAGTTCTTTTGGTGTTTAATGTAATGGGTATTTTTTCGGAATTTCAACCGTCCTGTTTTAATCGATTAAACTCTTGGTAATTAAGGAACATGATTCGTTCAACCTACACTGAAGGACACACGACTTAATTGTTTGTTTGCATAGCACAATTATATATTAAATATTAGACACTGTTGCTGGTTTGTCTTATTGTCTAACTTGCTAATGTGGTCTGCTCTATAAAGCAGGAAGATGTCACTGTGCCTGGAATAGGTTGTGATCGATGGGTGTTTACTTTTAAAAGTTTAAATCCAGGATCTAGCAGCTGGCCATTTTTACATTCATTTTCAGCAAAACTCTCATTTTCTTGTGGGTCCCAAATTTACAGAATTACCCTTTCTCTTAAGGTGGAACACGGTGAAATCCCTTGTCATCCCACTTTCAGCAGTGGCTGCATAATGTGTAATCAGTTATGAAATTCCCTTGTCATTCTTCAATAACTTCCATCCATCCATGGGACTCTTTTATACTTCCCATATATATACCAAATTATATAGTGATGGGACAAATGAGGTTTCAAACCCGTGGTAGTTGGGAGTATCATGAACTAATGAGTCAATGCTGGTGCTAAATGAGGCTTCAAAACCTGTGGTATTTGGGAGTATCATGAACTAATGAGTCAATGCTGGCTGTCACTGGTTTTGAAACCTCATCTGTCCCATCACAAAAATGATATACCCATAAATAACGTGTCTGCTTTAATTTGACTACACTTTAAATTTAGGTTGTATTGGTCCTGTTTGTTCTACTATTGTCAGTCATGGACTGCTGGTTTTTAATGACACTTTATACTGACTTGAGCAAATTATTCAAATTAGCCAAGTTCGATTAACGTCTATGGTAATATTTAACATCAACCATTCTGATAAATCACACATATGCTTTCAATCTACTTTCAATGACAATGCCCTTGTATTTCTCTGTGGATTTCATTAAACGGGAATACCACGCAATGGCATTTCAATATCTGGATGTTGGTTTATTTATGCATAAGGACACCTTTGAGCACCTGTGTGATAGCTTAAAGGATAGCTATAACTGCATGATCCTCATCAATGGGAACAAAGTCAATCTTTGGCTGAAAATCTTTAGAAGAGTGACCAAACAGACACCCGAATTGAGTGTTTTCTCCTCTCTGCTCCTTTATTCTTATGTAAAATATTCTCTTGTCCTTTTACTCACGATATAATTCAAATTTTAACTTATGAAATTGGTGAATGGCAGTATTCTAAGGCATAGAGTTTAGTAGGAATGCCATTTCTTGCAGTGCTGCATTCATGTGTGTTAATCTCAGCTTTTAAACAGGAAACAGACTGGATTGAAAGGTTTTATGGTGTCCCTTGGTGTGGATGGCCTGATGTCAAGCACCAAGTGGACTGACAGCCAAAAAACCAAAACAAAGAAAACCACTGATCTAGAAGATCTGGATGACGACCAGGTAAAATTTTGATACTGTGCAGCGCCTTTACGAAAGTGCAAGGTGCTCCGGTAATAACAGGAGATGGATAGAACTACACCGGTTGAAGTGGTGGTGAATTCCAGTGTCTTCTGCTCTGATGACTGCGTCCTCTTTTGCAGGATTCTGAGCTAGAAGTGCATCCTGAGCACTGGGAGGTACCACATTTGTAGCAAGTGCCAGTATCTTGTACTTCATCCTTCTGAAAGCTTATCCCTCTTGTGCTCTGGAGCAGACACCATTCATAAAATTGCAGGTAGTAAGAATTAAAAAAAAGAGCTGAATATCTGATGATTTTTTTTACATTCCTATCTTTTGCAGCAACTATTTGATAGACAGTGGGGAGGAATACATTCCCCTGAAAATAGCAGCCCTTCGGCAGGTCTTCACAGTGACTATATAACATGTCAATTACTGTTTGATTAATACATCCATTTTCGGTTTGTGGCAAGCTATTACAATGAGTCTGTTCAAGAACTCATAGTCATTTATATTCTCATAACTCAGTAAGAAATTGATAAATACTAATGCTCCTTCTTTTTCACAGACACTCCTCCAAAACAAAGATTACAGAGACTGCCTGTACAGGTCCCGGAAAAAGATCCTTGGCCGCCTGGTGGAGATTAACCATAGGGTTAGTATAATTAACTATAAGGAGGTAAATGTAAATCAACGGACTTTTTCCTTGTCTTGATTTTAAGCAGTTACAATATTCTCTGTTGTGACACAGAATCAACACTCATCTGACATCTCATCTCATTTGACTCATTTGACATGAGATGTTCCAGTCCCTTCTTGAAGACCCAAGCTGAAGAATAAAATTTGGGATTGGAATGGCTAACGCTGGGGTAAAATTAATTTCAAAAGCTATTCCTTTTTTCTGTAATCTCCTGTAAAGTTTGTAGTAAAATAACACATTGGATGCTTCAGTCTATTAATTTCTTTAAGTTTTTAGGCTTTCCACTTCAATTTCGTGTACATAGCCTTTGAGCTTGTCCTCTCTGGCATTTTTCATGAACTGAAAGTCTCCCAGAAGATGGTAAGTATCTTGGTGATACAGAATGACACTGAAATTATATCCAAATTCAGCATTACTGATTTCTTATAATCCTCTCTTTTCTGATATGTGACGGGTAGCTTTGTGTACCTGTTCCGCACGCTGGTACAGACTTTCGAGTCGACATCTTCCTCGGATGGTAGAGGGGACGAGGCCTGGTACCAGATCATGGTAATGTCTCATTGCTGTACCTGACAGCTAAATTCTGTTTGTACTTCAGGCCTCATATAAGGTTAAAACAATGTTGTGTTGTGTCCTCAGACTCAGATGAGAGACTTCATCGCTGAGAACTTCTCTCAAGATCTCAGCATGTACCAGAGCCCAGGAGACCTACAGGAAATGGTGTTGGGCAGTACCATGTACAACCTGGATGTCATCATCCAATGGCTCAACTAAAAATTTAACTGTTTGCCCCACTTAAATTTTTACTGTTCTGATCTTTCTTTTGTATTTTAATTTTCCTCTTTCTATTTTTGAACAGCCTTATTAAAGGTTGTTTTAAACATTTCTTTGATGTCTTTCTTTGATTTTTTTCTATTTTGCTTCTATATTCTAACAGCCTTTTCAAAGCTGTATATTAATATCAACTCAAAGCTGGTCTTCAGTTGTAATTAGACAGCATAGCACTGCATTCCTCCTTGTGTTTTCTAGCAGCAGCCTATTTTAAGCTTATTACCATTATTCATTTGCATTCATTCAGAACAACTCCAAGTTGTAATTCTTTAAAATATTTTAAAATACTTACAGTTCTTAGAAAAGAACAACACTAATAGATAATACTGTTACAATCGGTATAGTGGCACGGGGGTGTGGTTGGTTGCTGAGCGTGTTAAATCTTACCTGCAGTTCGACTGTAGATATAAATATCATCCCATTATACTGTATATCATCATAGGGGTTCCAGTACCGAGGAGGCCCATACTGCCCATAGATGGCACTATAGCACAT
>JAACJT020000030.1:18916734-18936843 GCA_009936485.2 Gymnarchus niloticus | reverse complement strand
TACCTACTGGGGTTCACCATCCAGTGCTGAAACCATATTATGTTCAGATTCTCACCTATATACAGTATGTGTGCCTGCGTGTCCTTCTGAGATATACGAAAACACAGTGATACATAATACTGGTGGATGATGAAATACTAATGTTTGATAAATGAAATAACACCAATGATAAATACAGATTTCATTATCAACTACCCAAACAGCACATCCTGGGGGTTAAAGTCTGCATCTGCTTCCATTCTCATGGAACTTGCTCGCCAATGGGCAACCAATGGCTGGCTTTCACAGACACTAGATAGACTGCCGTGTCATTATAATCGATGTTTTTGGCTTCGGACACACCTGGCCCGGCAGTGCACTGAGCACCTCCTTCTATCACCGTACTAATGAATCTGACATTTTCAATGACAGGCCTCAGGTAATTAAAACCCTTATCCTGAACTCCAAGAGACGTCAGTCTAGAGTGTGTCTCTGGAGTTAGTGAAGACAACCTTTGAGAAATCTTTCTTTTTTCGTAACCTTTCAACAAGAAGCCTCTCCAGAGACAGTTATTTGTAACATGGCTGGCCTCATGAAAGCTTATTGAAGCCTTCTTGCCATATTTTACACTTACTGTGAGTTACTGTATGTGTGTATAATTAGTGGGGGGGTCTTACATGGTCCTTTGAAATATGTGCCAGGTCTGTTCATGGCTGAACTACACACTAAGCATGCTAAGCACACATCGAGGGTGCAGTATCAGTAGGTGGTCAACAGAGTTCACTTTGTGTATGCGACAGTTGGATGACCAAAGACGATTGAAAAAGAAACGTAAAAAAGTGAACTTAGTTGAGAGTATTCTACACCATTGGGTCAGTGATGGGCTTCCATCTGAAGCATAAATGTGAAATACGATCTGAAGTCTGGCCCTGAACAAGGTATGACTGTATTGCTGCAAGCTGGCTACACTGGTCTCAGTCTAAACATAGTGTGGACCGTCCTACACAGCTTTTTGCTCAGTTTTGAGAGCTATATTTCAATGTATATCTCGGAGAAAATGCACAGGTAAATAAGGTACAGATCATTAACTGCTATCTGGAAAGTAAACAGCAGAAATACAGTCAGTAATAAATGAGATTTGATAGTTCTGGGTTTTGGGTTTTTATTGCTTAACTGATTCAGATGACATGATGTTTTCTAGTTGATCATCTTCTACAGGATCACAGTGGGCTTGTATCCTATTCTATGCAGTATAGGTCACAGGGCTGAGCTAAGGTCTGGATCCTTGTCCATTATAATACATATGAGAATTGTCTGGCACAATAAAGTGGTGGAAAGGTTTTGTACTCAGCAGTGCAGGATTGCCTGTACAAACCAGAGAAAAAAAAAACAAATTCACACAAGTTAAAAACCTAATTTGTCAAACCGTTTTATTAAGAGTTCATTCAAGGTCAAGATTGAGAAATAGCTTACGAAATGACATTGGCAAGAAAGGCAAGTTACACCCATGTAACACAATAATCGCCATAATTCAGAGTTCAGAGAAGTTCTCTGAAGGATTCAGTTCACAGAAGGATATATTCTTTAATTTCCCACTAATCCTATTGACATATGACAGTATATTGTACTCAGTGCCTGTATTACTTTTTATGGTAAAATCAGTATTGAATGGTACTCATCCTGATGTGAAGTGGATGACAGTGTAAGTTAGGGTATTTGTTCATCCCATATAAAACCTGTCACTATATTAGAATGATTATTTGACCACACTTGGTCCAAAATATTTAACTATTAAATGCATTTATTTCTATAGATTGGCTATATTTAGACATCTCTTTTTTTGTAGCACTTATCCTATGCAGGGGTGGAACCTATCCCAGGTAGCCTAGGACACAAGGCCAACCCACTTCAGCACACAATGACTATGGGCAATTTATAAAAACCAGTTAGTCAAAACCACAAGTCATGGTGTCTCAAAGACTCACACGCATTTACGCACACATACACGTAAAAATATTGTAGAATGTGAAAATACTACACAAAAATGTAGATGTGAAAATCTAACAATGTAAACCATAGTGCTGAGCCACCATGGCCCCTTTAAATTGATGATACATATAAAATGTATTTACATCCTGTCAACAGTGGAGCCTCTTTCATGCACTTCCTAGAATAATTGACCCTGACCTTTAATTGGACAGGTTGCTATAGACAACGGATGTATAGGTGGAATATATACTGATCCAAAGAGGAATTGATTTTTTTGAGTGGCCTGGTGAATAACAGCCAATCCATATGTGGGGGGATGGAGAAGGGCATCCGGTTAACCAATAATATGGTTCATTACCCCTCTGGGGCCAGTACAGGGGTGTGGTCTGGGGGTCTACGTGGCATTTAAAGGGCCAAAGAGCAGTCTGCAGTAGACTGTATTCATTTAGACTCAATGGATTTATACAATGTATTTATTTAAACATTAAAAGGAACAGTAAACAAAAATGTTATGAAATGTCATTAGAAATGAAACTTTAATGCTGCTCATATTATGTGAATGCATTATGAATATTAATATTCAACATTTAAAATAATGATTGTGATGCATTTAATTACAGACAAGCAGGCAAACAAAATGTTTAAGGCTGTTTATCTGAGCACTTAGTGTGTATTTGCTCAGAAAAAAGCGCAGTTTGACACTAGAACATATATTCAAATAAACAGTAATCCAATAAAAATAACCATCCAAAACGTTACTGGTATTTGGCCGAATGCCTAGGAGAACACAACACTGGTTCCAAAACCTCTGTTCAAGGAGCACATGACGTAGTTGTTAAATTTTATCACCAGCTCATTTAATTAGTTAACTTGAATTTGTTAACTGGGTCATCTTGTGTACTTATTAGCCAAGCAAGGTGTACTTGTAGAAATACATCAGTACACTGGTTACTAACTGCAAATTCTGAGGGGACTTGAGAAGATATTTTGAAATTTGTAAACTGAGACATTTTGACCAACATTAAGTTACACATTTATACAAAAAGAAACATAATTTATATGTAATTTTCTTTGATTTGTAAAACTTTTGCACAGTACTGTATACCATATACATACACAGTGTGTGATATGTATGTATAGAGAGAGAGAGAAACTCCAGTTAGCCTAACTATATGTCTTTGTAAACTGGTACAACTTGGAAAGAACATGCCAGCTCTACATATCGCAGTCCCACCCACCACAGGTTTTGAAGCCTCATTTAACACCACCATTGATTTGCTAGTTTGGGATACCCCCCCCCCCCCAGCAGGAGTTATAAAGCCTCATTTCTCCCATCACAAGTTTGATCTATTGACCATCTTCTCTAATGAGAAATGATGTAGTATGAATTAACTTATAAATCAACGTCCAGTAATGCTCCATGCAGATTGCAATGGGAGCAAACACATCGAGCAAAGTAGAGCAAGACATTAGTGACTCAATGTTGTAACTGTATTGTTTCTTCTGTTATGATTACAGAAGTAACTGCCCATAAAGGACCGTCTTTGTGACCTTTATGAACACATCAGCAAAAAAAAGTGCCCACTCTGTGTTTCTTGCCACAAAAGTGAGAAATCCTACTTTTGACGCTTCCTCCGAAAAACAATGGGATGCAAACTTACTACAGACAACTCCTTCTAACACACTTCATTTGCATTCTGCTAACATAATTTGAATGCGTTATACTGTAGGTTAACAAACAGAAGGGATTCAAAAACAAAGCGTGAAGGGCAGGGTAAGACTTGGACAACATTTTTTCAGATCTGCTGCATGCTAGCCTCTCTAATTAGGAATCAATCTTATGGAGATAACATGTAGCCTGTAAAGAAAAGCCAATGAACAGTTCCGTGGACCCGCGCTGTTAAGATAGAGTGAAAATGCTTAACATAACAATCCAATCAAACATTTATACAACCTCCTGCTCACAATATCTCACTGACATTTTAAAAGTTGAAGTCCTTTAAAAAAAATGTAATCACTAAGGAGTAAGCATTAGTTCAAATGGCAAACACCACACAAGCATTGATTTCTAGGGGAAGCACCACTTTGGATAGTTAAAGAACTTACTGCATGATTTGCAATTTATTTTTTTATATTTAAAAAGGGTGGTGCAGGAATGATAACAGATGAATACCCTGTCGTTGGTACAATACGCGTATCAAGAGAGAAGGAAGCTCTTTGTCAGCACTTTGAGGAGTTAATAACTGGAACTTCCTGCTTTGTGGCAATGAAAAGGCTGATATGGAGAAAAAGTGCAGAGGTTAGTATTATGGCAGCATGTTTATGATGGGACATCAAAAACATGTCCACACGTTCCTGGCCCATGGCTAGTATTACTTGGCTTCACACTGCATGTCTCTGGTACTGTAAAACATACAAAACACAACACTGAATTTCTGAACGAATGGCTACCTATAATGTTCCTATAGCTGTATGGTGTTATATAATAACTGTATCAGGTTAAGCAGACCCCCTGGTCACGACGCTATCTTAGGTAGGTTAGAATTCCAGGAAACGAAACAGTTTCCACATTCTCTCATGGTTCTCTGACCACTCCGGTCTCCCGCTGAAGTCCAAAAACTTATGCTAGAGGTAGATTTCTATCTGTACATGCGTGAGGACATGTTTGGCACCCCATCCAGGGTGTCCCCTGCTTTCTGGGACAGGCTTCAGGCTGATAGAGACTGGGCTGGATGAGCATGTATGGAAGATGGACGGAGGTTAAACAAAACTTACGAGATCTGTCTAACCACCTTAACACAATGATTTCAAACAGGGAATATGAATATTTTTGATTAAAATGTTTGCTTGTTCCTTCCAGGGACTGGCTACCAATGTGAAACTGCCAAGGATTTTCTGAATTTCCTGACTCCCCCTTAAGGGCGGACAGCTTTCTGTCTGGACTTGACAACATTTTACATCGCCCTTGTTAAGAAGCATTCGGAGGCACATTCTAAACATGATAAATGAGGTGTGCGAAAAAAGAAGAAGAATATCCAGCTGCCAAGTTGACCAATCTTGATAAAGTAGCATTTGAGAATCCTCTCTGCAATTTCAGTTCCTTTAAACCTGAGTTTTTTGCTACTCTGATGTGGTTTTAGTACACTTTAGGAAAATACCCACCCGCCAATGCATTCATGTAATCATAACCCAGGGACTGCGCTGACAGCTATCACAGAAAGCCATCACATATTCAGTGTTTAGCATTAGCATCGGAGATATCACAATCATCTTGTTTGGTTTACTTAGATCCATCAGCTGAGCCTGAACCAAAATTACAAACAAGTCTGTCTGAATCTACCGCATAAATCACTGCCAGCTATATTATGTCATGATAAATGTTCAAACAACAGAAACAATGAACATGAAATCAGCTCAAACTCGGACTTCTTGTGCTTTTGAAAATCCAGTCATTGGAAAAGGCTTTTTTTTTTTTTTTTTTTTAAGAAGTTTATGCTTTTTATTGCACATCATAAAAGCCAAACCCTGTGAACCATCAGGAAAAGAGCTTTTCCAGTCATCTACAGCAGCCCTAGTAAACATCCTAGGGGTAAAAACGGTGGTAGAATGTGAATTACTAGGGCCTCAGAAGTATTTTCCTGGACTCTCTTTTTCGTGTTTATTGTATCGATCCTGTACCTCTTGGTTTCACTGGTCCTTTACACATTTTTTTAACCCACCTTAAACTAAGGCATGTAAAATAAATAAGAACCACAATAAATATTTACACTGCAAATTATGTCAGCAAGACAATCTGAAAAAGGAAAGAAACTGTCAGCATGTCATGAGGTTTAAAGCTTAAATAAACCAGATGATAAAATGTATTTTTAAAAGTAATTTTATGTAATGGAAATAATTCATGTTTTGTACAGGTCAGAAAAACAGCTGACAGTTAAACAAAGACATTTAGCAATTCCCCTGAACACATCAGCACCATCCGTGGCCTCTAGCTTCCCCGTTGTCCTGGTAACATTGTCACAAGAGGCACATGACCACATCGTCAAACGTGGTGCTCTATTTTTAAGAATTGCTAATGGAGAAAGGAGAAGAAGCTGGAAACATGTGTGTCTCAGGCCCCTTAACGCCTCGTGATTAAGTGTAATGGTTCCTGGGCAGTGAAATGTGGTATCCTGAAGATGTGGACTTGTCAGATCATTTGTGAGTATTGAAGAGTCATTTCTGACCTGCTGGTAATCTACTATGATACACATGGCTCTCAGTCCTTTCTTATATAGAGAACAAAGAATGTAACAGAAAATCAGCTAAAGGTCAAATGCGGTTTTATTGAAAACAGCTTGCAGTAAAACCTTTTTATTTTTTTACTCATAAAGCATTAGTTGCATTGATTCTGCATATAAAGAACTCAGTCAACACACTCACTGGCTGTGTTTCATTAATTGGCTAATATGAAACAAAACAAACAAACAAAATCAATTCCAATCATTTGAAATATGCAACAACCTTATCTAAAAACCACTCAGTTACCGTTCAGTCATATTAAAATTTATACATTAAAAATTACTGTAGATTTCCATTTGAGTTCATTTATTCATTTCAATTATTAATAAATATGCAACAGGTCTTCAGTGGTATCTTTAAAATTCTTCCCATGTAAAGTTACAAAAAAACTCATAATAATTTTATAAATCTTTGGCAATTAAGCCTAAATCCTTTGGCCGTTCATACTCAAATTCAAAACAATTGCTCTGTTGTTTAAAGGGGGAATTCAACCAAAGGCTGAGATTTCAGACGCTGAAATCTTTACTGCTGGCGTATTAGAACACTGCATCGAGCGGTGTTTGTTTTGCTTTATGCACAGCACTAAGCTTCCGATACAAACACCACGTTTTAGGAGGTTACTAACACTGATGGACAAATGACAGTCAGAATGCATCTGGCAGGTGCTTACAGAGATTAGAGAATAGAATAATGATTACATATACAGTACTTTTCTTCCAATAAAAGCTGGAATTGAAATGTCTTAAGATGATGGCACAAACTTTCTTGTTTGGAATTCCCTTTAAACACACAGGATCATCAAACTCAGTGCCTTCATTAAAACATCAAGATGTCAACTCAAACACAAGACAAAAGGTACGTCCGATTCAAAACAGGACAAAATGAGAAAGGACCACATTCATTAAACTTCCACTAACATGAAGTAAAAATTTTTAACATTAATTGTCTCACTTTGGAAAAATCTACAAAAAAACAAAAATGTACAGTGAAAAAAACCAATATGTGCAGACCAAAACTTGTGCCATTTGCAATGAAAGGGTAATAAAAGGTCACCATGACAAGAGTAACTAAAGTAACCATAAAGTCTTCATGTTACAGTCCAGAATATTACAGCCCAAGGGTTTCAGCAAGAGGCTGAAATCACCTTCGTAACTTTACATTTAATTCTCAGTGTGTATCAGCGGGGAGATGAGCCAGTGAGGAAGCCCTTTTGAAAGTGCAGCACCTAGAAGTTTGAAGAGTACTTGGTATGCAAGTAGTGTGCCCGGATTACTACATGAGGCCGTTGGTTCAAGTTACTCAGAAACACCCAGCTGAGCCAAACAGTTAGGTAGCAGTCTGTTACATAGAGTTTTCCTCTTTATGTACAATACACAATGTACACATATGTACAATCTGTTCAGTGTATTGACACTGCCTCAGGAGTTTTGGCTAAATAACACAAATTGTTAGCACTTTTAATGCACTCATTGTGGGCTAGCATTTCAGAAGAGCTTCCTCTCGGTTATAATTTATTTAATCTTATTGTCAACTTGTGGAGAGGCAGACTAAACAGAGCCGGAAACCCATTTCAGCAAACCATACCAGAAGAGGTGGGATCTGATTGGGTTACAGGTTGCAGTGGTTGGCACATCATAGAAGAAGCCGATTTTGTGTCTGTCGTGTTTCGAAAAATCATTCATACTTCATGATAAACAGTTTGCACATCATGTTCCACTTCATTATTAGTACATGAAAACATAAATTAATGAGAGCCCTCGTCTCTGAAAATGTAAGCAATGGATCATAAAATTCCCACTCCAACACCAACAAAAAGACTTCAAATTAGACTTTATGCTATGCTGTAGCTAATGCTAGCCTGGGGTCCCCTTGAAACAGGGTACAGACGTTACAGCTGGTCGTGTACCCTGATGGTACACGACCAGCACTTGCGGATTCATTTGTTGTTATAAGTGGAAAAATTAAAAATAACCAATTAAGATCTATTAACCTGACTTTGACAAAGTATTATGATCGCCATTAAATTGCACCATCAAAGCGCTTTGTGACAGCTCTCTTTGTTAAAGGCACTATATAAATCGAGTAGAATTGAATTGAATTACATTGTCCAAGTAAATTCTCTCTAAATACTTAAGACAAAGAATTTATATTTTTTAAAACAAAAGACAAAATGCAAAATGTAGACCAGTTGAGCTAACAAATTAAAATCTTTTTAAATAAGCAAAAGGCCAAAAAACAGCAGTCAGGTATTTGGTATGAAATCCATATTAAAGTGATTTGAATAGTGTGAGGTGATTATGATGTGTACAGAGAAATGATCATCCAGGAAAGGTGATGAGCGTACTCACAAATGCACAGCAGAGTACTCCAGGCCTTTCTGACTGCAGGAATATCCTTCTTTCAGGGCATCTTCTGCAGGTAAGGTCCCGTGTTATCAGTCCTCATAGCAAAAAAAAAAAGATTGTGGTTACGATGACTTGCAGTTACAGAGTTTACATGACTGGTGTACAGGTAAATGGAAGACAAAACAAAATATCTTCAAGACATGTAGACAAGACACTGGTGTACAGGTAAATGGAAGACAAAACAAAATATCTTCAAGACATGTAAACATTCATAATCCACGACCCAGAGCTGAATGACATAGGCAGCGTGTTTGATCTTACAGGTGCTGACTGCCACTGCCCAGCACCCATGTTACTAGGTTTAGAGTTTAAAGGCAACCATTCATTCTTATTTTCAAGAACCCAAATGAATGTTCAAAAATGTAGGCACTACAACAGAGCTGAACAAGTCACAGAAAGTAACTGAAGGCTCAACAGCAGAGTCCCTATGAGGACAGAAGACTATGAAAAGCACAGCTCTGCAGCATTTTGTAGAAGAACACTGACATGAAAAGAGTTAATATCATGAATGTCTTTCAGATACCGCTACTACTGGACCACTGTTTACCTCTTCTCTGGTTGGGGAGAGGACAAGATAGAACCTCAGAATTATGCTTTTTGATGTGCTAAATCCAACGTGCATGTTACTGCAATATTGTGTCTGTAACTAGGAGCAATTGATGACCCCACCACCTCACTGACGATACACGATACTCTGACACATCAGCAATCCGTTTGGCCCCCCAAATAAGGTCATAATCGAGCCCAGGAAAACATCATTCTTTAATCTGCTGGAGAACGCACTCAAATCCTTCCTAATGAGCTCGAGCCAGTTTTTGCTTGAAATACAGCCTTCTGAGAATCTTGTCATATTTTGCACAAAACAGGCTCAACTGAGAAGAACCGGAAAAGAATATCAGTTATAATTTAGGGCCCCAAAATCAAGCAGCCATCTTTAAAGAAACAGAGCAGTAATACTTGATTAATCAAGGGTAAAGACTACTAAATCTGCTATGAAGGATATCTAAGCTCACGTAAGGTGATTCACTGAGACAAGCTGAAGTGAAGAAATGGAGGACATTGTGAATCATGCCTGATATCTTAAGAAAAGGTGAAAACACACAGCTGGAAAAGGTCACATGGTACCGTTGCTGGAACTTACTTTGCTTATTTCGCTGTTTGCAGCGATGCTACCGACCGGTCCGTTTTCAGACACTAACAACTGGCAGTCGTCATCAGGAAGTGGGGGATAGCTGTACTTGAAAGGGTCCTATAACACATTCACATAGCGGCAAACTGAAAAGACAACTCAGCTGGTACATGAAGAGACCCAGAGATTCCTGATCCTTATGCACTCCAAAAGCTTTTTCTAGGAAGTGATATTTTTCAAATGAAGAGTTACAATAGCAAAAACATAGAAATAATGAGTAAATGAGCACGTACTGTTCCCCCCATGTGAGGTGGCAAGTTTTCAGGTCCAATGTACGAGTCAACCTCATTCTTGGACACAAATATCAGTTTGCTAAGGGCATCAGAATCCAGCCAGGACTTCACAATCTTCCAGGCCGCTGAAGTAGAGGACAAGGTTGACACCTTAGTCTATTCAGGTTTTAATACAGCACAAATCATACCAAACACTATACTGATATTAGACATGAAAGGACATTTTGCTAATAGACCTATTACATGAGAAACTCACCATTCATGAGCCAAGGCATCTCGAATATCACCATCTTAGCTTGAATGACAAGAATCATAGGGGATGAATCATAAATGTGATCATGTCCAATTATAAATGCAAAGAAAGGAAGGACAACCAGCTGACTCAGCATCTAACACAAAGACATGCATAATGCAAATAGCAATGAAAGAATACACAAAAAACTGGTTTGACATTTCATATACTGTAGTAGCAGTCAGCCTCCATACTCTGTGGGTGTAGACTGTCAATAAAAACAACTCTCCTGCTCACACTCTCATACTCCATTACAGGTCATCTTCAAAGAGACCAGAATTAACAACACATATTGCTGTATGAAGATCACCCATAAACTAGTACATTTTCCCACATAGACTTACATACGCACTGTAATATAAAGTGTTGTATTACTATAATTTTTTCTCTTAAGTAATTCTGTTGAAAGAACAAAATACTATATAATTGCAAATTTGCATAGAAATTCCAAAGTACTACAGTAAACCCATTTTTAATACTTACACAGCAATTTTGGATAATATGTTCTGAAGCAACAGATAAGGTATCTCACAAAGTCCAGGTCCTAAACAGGGCAGAAAAGGTGCATATTAATGCAATAATAATAATAATAATAATTTAAAAAAACTCCGTATTGGAAAGTCTTATGATAATTTAAAAAGCATCTTTGTTTTCCTAAATTTTCAAAGAGACTTCATGTGAAACCAGACCTAAATTATAAACCCAACATATTTACAGTCTAAAGCTAACACACGACCCATTGTTAAAACGCACATGTTTTCTGGGGGGGAGGACATTGTAGTGCAACAATTTACAGTGTATTCTAATGTGCAAATATACAATAATAATAATACTAAAAGAATGTCAGAAATCATACTGTAAACACTGGACTGAAATTAAAAGTAAAAATACTCTGTTGTTTTCTCATAGCTAAACTTGAATTCCTGAGTGTGACATCAACTAATGGCCATAGGTTTTGACCTTTGATCAGCTGTGATTGATAAAAGTACATGATAATTGCAAGGGGTTGCAAAGTCTGTCTTTAGATTCACTATCAAAAGAATTGATCTGAGAAAACAAAGAATACTGCTTACTCTTAGCTGTATTCTCCATTTGTCTCCATGGTTCATTATAAGCAGAAAATGAAAAGTTATGGGATTTTATAGCTTCTGAGTGAATATCCTACATTATAAACTTACCTTTCTTTTTTGTTTGTTCCTATGCCTGTTAAAGAGCCCTGTCTATGCTCTTCATGAAACTAATAGATTTCATTGGGTGCAGCCGTCACAAATGCTAATTTACTAAACAGACGTGCAAAGCTTAGATTTAAATTAATAAAGGGAACTTGAAGAAACTGTATCCTTACGATATTGCGGAGCCCAACATCAGACATGTCGAACACGACAGTGAGAAGCTTGCCAGGCTGCTGTTTAACGTGTCGCTCCAACCAGAAGGCCACGTAGCTCTTCTTGTCCTCGATAGTCTTGGCATCTTTGACATGTTGCCTGACGTTGAACCAGACTGAAAGGACAGCAAACACTTCTCTGTCATTGGCTTCAACGATTTTCACTCACTGATGGATCTAATAATACACTGATGGACAAGACTAGAGCACTGGAGTGTGGCAGTAATCAGACCGGAATTTTTCATAGTCTAGGACCGTCAAACTGTTTGAACAACAGTTAAACCCTTGTTTGAACACTGAAATTAGTTTTTAGATTTAAAACAATATGTAAATACAAACATAAAATCAACAAAGATACGAACTGAGGAGCACATCAGACTTAGAAGGAAAACAATAAATTCTGCACGCGAGTTTAAATGTATGCGATTAATCTTGTATATGACTAAATTATAATGTACATGTTTTACAGCAGACCAAGTCCAGGAGATACTCCACCAGCACTTATAAGGCCAAACAAAGATAAGACAAACTTTTGCAAGGCTAAAAATGCAAGGATATTTATTACTAAAAGTTTATAGCATGTTATCAGTTTATTAACAAAAATAAACACATTAATTTCAAACAAGAATCCACCCACATATTCTGTTGCCTTCTTTGTCACAGCCATGCATATAGACAGCGCCTGTCTCAAATGTCCACTTGGGGATGCAGCTTTCTGTGATATCTGAAGAACACAATGAGTCGTTTATGCCGGGGGCTTAGTAAAACTCCCAAAGCATCGTAAAGGAATCCTGTTAGTACATCACTGCTCAAACTGACAATAAAATAGAGCCTGTGCCCTTTCAGTAACAAACAAACAAACAAACAAACAAACAATCAATCAATCAATCAATCAATCAATCAATCAATCAATCAATCAATCAATCAATCAATCAATCAATCCATCCATCCATCCATCCATCCATCCATCCGTGGACAGCCTGGTAGGATGTGGAGCCTACCGCAGGCAGCACAAGGCAGGTGCATACCCTGGATGGGATGCCAATCTATACACACACACACACACACACACACACACACACACACACACAACATGGAAAATATAAAGATGCTTATTAGCCTAACTGTATGCCTCATGAGGAAATATACACAACACACCAAGATAATGCAAAAACACAGAAGGAAAGTAGGACTCGAACCCTCGACCCTGGACATGTAAGGCAAGAGTGGTGTTGTATTAATTCTGCAGGATACTGGGCTACGGCTTTGGGTACTGAACATCTACAGACAGAGGACAGTATGTTTAAGGACACATCATATTCCCACTTTATTTGAATTGATTAAACTCGAAACACCTTTAATTTTCGTATGAACAATTTTCAGGAAAAATAATCAGTTCTTACAACGATGGATTACTTCTGCTGCATTAAGCACTATTAAGCTTGATTTAAAATTACAAAATGAACTATACCAACTGAAAAATTAATCAGTTGGTTTACCTGTTTATCACCCTCCTCATTACTGTACAAAAGACTGTAATTCCCCTGTCTAATCTAGATAATGCACATTTCTCGATGTAATTTCTTTAAATTAACATTTAGAAATACAATGATAACAACGTCTATGCTTTAATTTGACTACTTTTATGACTATTACATTGACTATTATACATCAAAGTGTTTTAATATTTCCCAATACCAAGTTTCTCCAAGTGTGAGCAATAACTGTCTGAATAATCACTAATAATTAAAACAGATTTTCACTATGTCCAAGAAGTGAATACCAGCTTTCTTACATTGACCAACAGGAAAGTACTGAATATAGCAAATTACTAGACGGTTTTATACTCCACCAGTGAACGTGATTATTGTGATTAATATCAGTTTACCATTTAATTTGTATTTCTTCCTCCACCGAAAGCTTTCATCAATCATTTTCAAGGTAGGGTCCACCATGAAGTGTTGCCATGTCAGGTAAGCTTCCACCAGCCAGTCATCTGTCTGCAAATGATCCAAGTCCCTGGGATCATATTTTTCACACCCATCTGTGGAAACAGGAGTCTAATTTCACAGCCGCTACCGTTTTTAGTGTGTAGTTGATATTAACAATATTTACATTATACGTATCCATTCCGCACTGAAGTTTACAGTCCTAATATTTGCCATACCTGAACTACTGATCACCTATAGTAATCGATTTATATTTCATAAAGTTATAACCCTATGAGAAGCAACATGTCATTAAAAAAAAAAAGGACAAAGAGAGGAAAAACACTGTACATTGCAGTTATTTATAGACTTGCTTTGAACAGATCGAACCTTTACTGTTGCGATGTGTGAAATCTGACAAGGAGTTGCCATACCTTTCAAATACTCCGCTTTAAACTTCTGCCTTGTTTCCTCTATCTTTTTCTCGATGTCCTGTTGAAAAAAAAATGAAAGTATTTGATTAACCACGTCAAATGTGCCTGTCCGAGGGCTCCACGATCCATTTCTTATCTTAGATAAGACGTGTTTACCTGGTCCGGCTGAGCTGGTCCAGCGCTCGCCATGGTCACGTCAACGCTGGCAGTAGTGACCTAGGAACAGGCGTATAAAGCGGCACCCATCGTGACACTGACTCTCCTATGTACGCCATTTCGGCTCTGGGAAGACCTTTAGACGTCAACTCCCTTTGCATTTCTTAATAAAGTGTTAACGTGTCAATGACTGCACATCGGATACCCATCGAGCACACCGACAGACGCAGATTACTGACACAGCGCTCTTATGATATTAGAAACAGCACTTTAGGGAGACTGCATGGCAGACACAGCAAACTACATTTCCCGTGATGCACCGCTACAAACTACCCTTCCCATCTTTGAAGCGGGAAGCTTAGATTCCGGCAAGAGAAGTCCCGAAAGTCGGTCTTTCTGACACTATAAGGGATGGGTTAAACTACTCCATTTCGAATAAGGTAAATGGCAACCGGTTTAACAACTAATTGCATTTATCCTCTGGTAACTAATCAAGTAGCTGTTAAATCTTACGAATATATGGGCGTTCTGGTAAAGTTCTCGTTATGGGTGGATTTACGTGTTCCAGTTAACCTAGCGGTACTGTACAAATCTTCGTAATTTGTTTTCAGGAGGCGCTTGCTTTCAAACCGGCCGCCTTTGGATATTAACGAGAGATCCGGAGAAGCTTGTGGATAACGAAGGCTTTCGTCAGCATTTGAAATGAGATGTTCGTTGTCTTTGCACGGCCTTAAATAAAGAAGAGTCCCACTGTGTGATCACTGGGTGTGAAAGTTCGCCGTTCCCGTCACTGTGAAACACGAAGTGGGATGAGGGGTCACGAGGTGTCTGAACTCAAATAACCTTTAAGGGTTGCACAGTCTATCGGAACGAGTTGTGAGAATGATGGATAGATGTCCATGGTACCTTACGGCAAAACACTAATTGCATGTTTCCGTTAATTGTGACGTACAACTCGAACAAGAAGCGTCATTTAATAAGGAAGGGTAAAGTCACCCCCCCCTTTTTCTTTTCCAGGGATGCTGACCACTGCTTCTGTATCCTCCTTCTAATAGGAGGCACTATGGCTTCTCAGGAGGGACAGCATATTAGACTCCTTGCTTTCAATGGCGACATCCTCTCAGTCCAGCTGGCATGCTCCTTATCCGGAGAGACGGAGTCTTGTTCGGGGTCAGAGCTCAGGTTCAAAAGGATGTCGTTTGGACCAGAGGCAAGAGATTTCGTGGTCCAAAATGAAAGCGTGGTGCTTATTAACAAAAGAAGCAAGTCGGGGTTTGGTCTGGTGGCTTGTGCCCCTGCCGTGGATACAAAAATTGGACAGGAGCTTCCTTGTATTTTACTCAAACAACACAAGAAAAAAGCAAAGTGCTTCAAATACATCCTTCTGACTCTTAGCAGCTCCGATTCTTTAGAGTCACGTCTAGAATTTAAATTGCCATATGAAATGAAAGACAATGTCACGTTTGCCTGCGGCCCCACTGTGTTATGGAGTCACAAGAATAGTATTTTCTATACATCTGTGGAAGCCAGTGAGGTTCAGCAGGTGCCAGTTCAGCTGTCGTCACTGATTTTTATTGGCGAGTTACCCATTGGCAAAAGGAACATAACGATCTTCGGTGCTCAAAAATCTACCAAGAAGGAATTTGATAAGCAGCCAGAGGTCACCTGGCCCCACCAAAGTGTTGGGTATTTCCTGGAGGATGGAGAACTCTTTGATGGAGCTTCGATTTTACCTCATGCATACAGTCCTGTGGTAAAATGCATCTGCTTCGTCTCTGCCGAACGAGAAGGCATCGGGTTCAAGTCCTCGTTGGTGGTGGCAACCAGCAAAAATCAGCTGGTGTGGTTTGAAGACGGGGTCCCTAAAGATGTTTGTGAGCTTCCTTTTGAAGAACCGGAAACTGTACAGCTGGTCAACGCAGGTTGGGGTGCCTGCCTCTTCATCGTCTCTTTCCAAAAGGGAAACGTCTGTGCCGTTTGGAAAAACTCTTTTCAGGTGTGACCCTTAGGATGTTTTCCTGGAAGCTGTTGCAGGCAAATATAAGCCTTGTACACGTACAAGTCTCTGAGCTCCCATCCACAGAAGGCTGCATATGTGTTTAACACACTCATGTTTCCGTATAGTCCACCAGAAAACACTGCTTCTACTGAAGATCCTGTATACTTCATCTTACTCCTGCTTTTCTTAAAATATTTTCAGCTTATTGCAGTTTTTTTTATTATGCGGTGCCTGCATGTTCACAATGTTTTTGAGCTCAGTTCTCCATTCACCCTTGGCTTTAGGAAAAGGAAAAGCTTGCCCTGCCTGAAATGTTTTGTGTTGTACACATAGGCTTTCAGGAATCATGTTTTACCTAGTTTAATAATTAATAGATCACTGGCAATACGTCTTGCCACTCCCTTGATCTTGGGGTTCTTCAGTTGAACTTGTGTAGAGTCATTAAAAATGAATTACTGCAGATTCAAAAATAAGATGTTTTGATTGTGAAAATAAGCGGGAAAGTGCAGCCAGATTTAAAAGAGACTCGAGGAAGATTTATTCATACTTTAAAAGGCATGGAAAGGCTGCCAAATCCGACACCTTAACCAGAAATATGGCCTATTTAACACAATTGCAATACTTAAAGGCATATTAAACATGTAAATTCCTGAATAACCATTTATAGGCTCATTATCTACTGCGATTCTGCTTTTTAATCATGTCATTTTCATTTCTGCAATATGCTAATTATTTTATGTTAGCTAATGTGTTCAAAGTCTCTCCTCTTTTCCAGGTTATAACTGAGTGTTGAAAAAGGTCAGCTGTAGAGTAGATGAAGCCTCTGCTGTAGCTTGTATGAAAGTACCGGCTCTGATGTAAACACTGGGGATGAATCACAGGATCACTAATGTTTAGTGATGGGACAAATGAGGCTTCATGGTCGGTGGGAGTATGCTGAACAACCAGTCAATGCTGCCACTACATGAGGTTTAAAATCCCGTGGTGGGTGGGATTATCCTGAACTACCAATCAAAGTTGGTGATAAATGAGGCCACCTATCACCAGCATTGATCTGTCATTCAGGATACTCCCACCCACCACGGGTTTTGAAGCCTTATTTGCCCCATCACTACCAATTTTACTATGAAAGAGCACACAGTTATTTAGTGTGAATTGCTTTTACAGCAAATATGCTCTGCTTTTCTGTGCTCAGGGAGCACCTTTGGCAGCCTGGGAATGTGGATTTTTCTGAATCGGTATATGTCACTCCTGTGCTGCCTAGATTTGGAATAAATGGCTCCAGTGCTAATTCTTAGTCCCTTCACTCCACATGAGCATTTTATTATTATTCTTTCTCAGATTAACTGAGAAAAGCAAGCATTAGGCCTGTGATTTATTGCTGAGTGGTGTTTGGTGTAGACAGAAATGAGGAGTTAAGCCCTAAATCTTTGTTTCTTTCCTCTTTCTTTCACTTCCTGACTTTAAATAATCCACCCACTTGCAGTGCTGATACCTTTTTCCATGTTCTTTTTCTCCATGGTCGCCAGGTAGCTCACTGTTGGGAGGCCGTGAGCTCACTTTACGTGGATGACTTTGTGGGCTGTGGGACTGGCCAGGTGTTGTTGCTCTTTGAGAAGCACAGTCCACCAGGGGGCGCCCTTGCAAACTTCGTCATTACCAACCTTGGTGACTTGACCTACAGTGTGAGCTGCTTTTACCTTATATGGCAGCTTATTTCATCCATCGACTGGGATAAATAATGCGGCCTTGTTTTTTCAATTGAATGCATTTATCTATCTTTCAGGCCGGACAGGACGAGAGTGACAGCCCAGCTGCTGTAGACACACTGCAGGAGAACTACCTTCGTACGATCCAGGCGTTAGAGTCCAGACTGCAGGTACAGACACAAAACAGAGACACTCTCGCATTGAGCTTTTTGAGTTTTACCAATATTTTACTTAAACATATGAACTGTACCAATACAAAAATGTCTGAATTCATGCAATAATTACTTTATGCCTGCCGTGCATATATACTTAGGGGTGAGGGACTTGGAGTCTTGAGGCAGAAGTTTACTGGTTTTGGGTCTTGGGAGGACAGAGTCATAAATGCTCCACAACTCAAAAACGTGAGCTGTGGGAGCAGGTATGGATGAGAGCATTGGCTAAGCCACGGCAGCCATAAAAGTACTGCAGCCCGCTAGTGCATTAGCTTGTGTCCACTCTAATGCAGCACTGTAATAACCCTCTGCAAACTGAGAGCGTGTGGTTTACTTACATGCTAGGGGTTGTGTTAATGGAGCCGGATAAGTCAGTACATTATAGGGTCTCATGAAAGTAAAGCCAGGTTTGGTTTGTGGAAAGCATAACTGAAATCGACGTCTTTACAATACCTTTTGTCAGGCGTCATTTCTAGGAAATGTGTAAATTGTTCCTGCTTCCTGAAGGTGCCATTCATCAAATCCAATGGTCCCCGGTGGTGCTTTTCTTGGTGTGTCACGGTAAAACGTGTTTAACCACTGGGTCCTGCGGAAGCCAGGAGTCCTTCTGAGATTTGTTATTCAAGGCAAAGTCTTTCAGTGTTCATATCCATCCTGTCTCTATGTGGTAGGCTTCGAAGGATGGCCATCGTGAGTATAACCTGGTTCTGTGCATTACCTTAATCCGCAGGCGGGCGTGACCTCTCTTCGGGACCTGCAGAGAGAGCTGGAAGTGAAAGACAGGGTACTGATGCAGTCGGTTCAAGCCCTGGTAGATGCTGTTTCAGGAAGAGAGCATGCTGTTTCCAGGGCAGACCAGGTAGAGGGCGCCGTTGTTTGCTTAATTCAAGGGTTGAATTTTCATGGAATGTGTGGGGTTAAAAAAAAAAAATTCAATTGTGTAGAACGGCATGCTTAAAATATCATGGGTGTAATTCATGTACAATCTCTTTTTGATCTAATTACATTGTATTATTCACAAGAAAGTTGATATTAAAGACAGTTTTTTTGTCAGTTTGCTGAATCGAACGGCCCTGTAGCCATGCAAGTAACTGGTGCCTGGTCACTCTGAAGGAGGGTTTGGTGTCTCTGTGGGATGAAGACGAGGAGGAGGAAGGTTCCGTCGAGACACCAACCGCATCTGTGGCTCGTGCCATTCCCGTGGAAAAGATCTGGCAGCGTGTGGTAGAGGATCGCTTGGTCGTGGGTGTGGTGCTAACAGAGGGGACTGCTTCGTAAGTGGGCGTCATCCTACTCAGACTGACCAATGAGGGGGCTGACTGGGTGGGGTTTCTGAGGGAAGCTGGGCTTTAGGTTGGTATGCATCTCTTGTGTTTTTTTCAATCCCTGTGTTAAGTGCTGATATTAAACGAGTGATTCGCTTTTCCTTGGTGAAGTTTAATTTCAGATCTTTGAGAAGAGAATTTCATCCATCTATACAGATTTTGCTTGCAGTGTCAAGTGTGCGCATAGTGTTCTGCGGTGTCATACAGCAGGCACACAGCACAGATTAACGTGAAATGATCATGAATGAAGAATGGCTGTGAGCTGGCCGGTAACGTCCCACCGTGACAGTAAGCAGTCCAGACTAGCTGTATTTTCAGGTTTTTCTTCAGGGTAGATTCTCAGTTCGTTCGTATGAGCCCTCACCTTCCCATATGGGCCCAGCTCATTGGCACATCTCACTGTCTGTTAACTGGGGAATCCCGGGTTATTTTTGCCTGTTATCGTGAACCGGCTCAACTCCAGCTTTCCCGCTGCCACCCCATCTGGGCTGCATTTGTGAGCCACGCCGGAGCATCTGTCTCACCAAAGCAATTGCTCTGGACGTTCCATGCGGGCGGTCGGGGGGGCTGGTGATACGCTCCCCCTGCACGGGCACC
>JAACJT020000030.1:18885852-18914079 GCA_009936485.2 Gymnarchus niloticus | reverse complement strand
ACAAGTTAGAAGAGAGAAGGCTGAGGAGGTAAAGTATCGGGGGTTGATGGAGAAAAGAGGAAGTGAGAAAGGAGGAGAGGTTGGCGGCGGATGGGGAGGGGGGGATTGCGCCGTGGCGTGTCTGCCTGATCACCATGGCAACAGACACCTGCAGCCCCCTCGAGCTTTGTGTGACGTGGGTGCAAAGACAGCCTTTAGCTCCATCACCCAAGGGACCCTTTGTCCTGGTTTAACTGCTGGGCCCGTATGGGAAGGTGTGGGTCCATCCAAATAGGAAGTACCACAGTGGTCAGGTGACTGTGAAATCAGCCAAAGACCTCACTCTGTGTTTGACACGTCGATATCATTCAGCTTCATAAAAGTGAGGCTTTCTAGTTTACGGGCAAACGACAGGGAATGGATTGACCAAGAGGTGTGGTGTTTTCCAGATCAGCAAAGAGCCTAAGTGTGTCCCTCCTGCCAGAGGAAGATGGTGGTCTGGGAGCGCGCTGCCTGGAGACCCACAGCAGAAAGTTCCGACTTCCCCGTCCCTCTGCCCCAGATGGCGTGGTTCCGCCCTACCCAGAGCCAGCAGCCAAGAGGATGAGGCAGGATTGTAGCGGCAGGGCTGAAAGGCTGACTGTCACCACGGTGACTGACCTGGCCCCACTGCTGGCCTCTGGCAGCATCAAGTGTGCTGTGGTGCTCCACAATGAGCTTAAGGAACAGGCCACTTCCCCCATGCTTTGCGGTCATATATCCCTGGACATCCAAGACGTGGCTCAGGGAAAATACAGTCCTCACCTGGTCACCAACTGCAAGCTCACTACAGGTTAATTCAGCTTTATTGTTACAGTATATAAGGATATTTCTAGAAACCTTTCTTAATCTGTATTTGACAGTGGGTTTTAAATGTTTATTGGAATACAAAGAGCAGGGATTGATTTTCTCTAATTTGGTAATTCTTCAGAAAGAGTTTTGTGTTTAAAATGTTTCTTTAAGGTTTTTAGCAATTTGCCAGTGTGTTATTCACAAGCGGAATCCTCTTAGTGTTTTAAACTAAATGAGGATGTATTTCTGTGTATGTCAAATGAATTTTTAATGATTTGCCGTCGACCTAGAGGAGAGCTCGGAGGACCTGGTTGGCCTCCTGGCAGCCTCAGAATCCTGCTCCTTCTTTGTTCGCTCTCCCGACCGCACCCTGTGTGACATGTGCCAGTGGCTGCTGGGACCGGCTCACTGTGAGAGCGTCGCTGTCAGCCCCGGTTTCTTCCTGTCTGCCGCGGAGGGACCCACGCTCCTTTGCTGGCAGGAGAAGCCACCATTCTGGGGACAACTGAGTGTGCACTACAGGTGATGGAGACTTGGCCGTGGTCACGTGGTCCTGTACGCTGCTCTGCTTTAAGGGTACACATTACAGCTAGAGTGTTCTAAGACTAACCCAGAATTATTTTTATTTTCTTTGTGAAAACCAGACGAGCTTTGCCTTTCACACTGCTATGGTGAACATGAATATCCATTTCTATCTTACATAACTGCTGATGCATTCTTTCACCCATCCGTCTTCCATAGCTGCTATCCGTCCAGCCATGAATCTATTTCCTGTAGCTATTTGTCCGTCCATCCATCCGTCCATCCATCCACCCATCAATCCATTTCTCGTAGCTGCCCATCCATCCATCCACCCATCAATCCATTTCCCGTAGCTGCCCATCCATCCATCCATCCATCCATCCATCCATTTCCCGTAGCTGCTCATCCATCCATCCACCCATCAATCCATTTCCCGTAGCTGCTCATCCATCCATCCATCCACCCATCTTCCATTGCTACTTATCCAGTATAACATCACAGTCAACAGCCTGTCCCTAGAAATCCACTCAGAATCAGAATATCTTTATTGTCATTGTAACGAGTACAACGAAATTAAGTGCAGTCCCTGTGTCAGAGAGCTGCAGTCCCTGTGTCAGAGAGACTCCTTTGAAGACGCAGTAAAACTGAAATAATGCAGTATGGATTGCCTGTGTACTTTCTGCATATTAATGCATTCTAGTTCTGTTATCCCAGTGTTAATCACAGCATAATCACCAGCTGCCTCTTACTGTCTTTTTTTTTTATTATTTCTTTGCACTCAGGCCCCCTGTGGGAATCCCAAAGCTTGGATTGTGTCTTTGTGTCTGTTGTGCTGGATATTAAGGGCTCACGATTTTTCCATCTCTTTGGGATTTGATCGCCTGTCTAGGAGTCGGTCTAAGTTGCTCCAGATCCTGGATTCTCTGTGCCGCTTCCTTCCTCTGTCATGTGAGATCCGGCCGTCCCGAGGGAGGGGTGTGGAGGACCTGGTACTGGCGCTGGCCTCGTCCCTGGAGGCGGAGGTGTTGACCATGAGGGACGGGGTGTCCTCACTCCTCTGTGGTGCCGGCACGGAGGTGCAGGGGAGAGTCCAGGAGCTCAGTCCCTTACAGCCAGCAGATAACCTGCAGGCTCGTTGGGCTGAGATGGAGCGAGACCGGGAACGGAGGAGGAGGGTGAGGAGCCCGCTGGTGACGGTGAAGCAGTATCGCCAGCTTACCGTTGCTGTGTCCCAGTTTGGGTTGGAGGGGGATGTGATTGCCCAGTCACTGGCAGAGGTCCTGTCTCATCTAATGTGTGAATGATCTTGCAGGTACCCATGTTGCTATTAACCTCTGTTAATTTTCTTTTTTTTATGAATGTGGGTATTTACAAAATTATGGCATGAAATATTAGATATTGACATAAAAGTGTGACTGCATCAGCCTGTTACTGGTAATTAAAAGAGCTGTTTAAGTTTTTCATTCTGTGTGCTTTGTCCTTTCTCAAATATGAGTATTTTCACAACAGTAGTTATAATGGGATATGTTTGTATTTTTTTTCTTAAGCAGTGCTTCAAATACATTGACCGTGATGTAGCCAGCATGATTTCAGCTTTCCAGACATACCTGGTGGGTGCTGACATGAGAAGGGATACCACGTGAAGATACTGGTTTGGTGAATCCATAAGGTCCATTATAAACTGTGCTTTGCAAACTGGGTCCCGTAACAACACTCCTGTAGCAGTTAAGTCATACACGTGTGTGTTCTTGCCTTTCTAGTCACTATCACCACATTCCTGGATTGGCTGTTGTGCTTGCCAATCCTCTGAAACACCAGCAGTTGTACTGCTGTGTGACGAGTCTAGCTATCCCCATGAGAACTTAGAGCCCATTCGCAAAGTGCTGGCCAATAACTGTGTGTACAGCTGACTGTCTCTGTGATGGCACAAAGTAGGGGCGTGGCTTTCCCTTTGCTCGCTCTGACTAGGAAACGCCAGAAGAGTGTGGCATTTTTTTTTTTTTTACCTTGAGCCAGATGCTTTGGTAAAATCGCTGTAATGATGATAATTTAAAAAATGCTTTGGGTAAAATGTTGGTTCATCTTAAATCCGGGTTGCTAAATTTAAGTCCTTCTAAAACCGCAGGTAATTAAGTTTTCATTTGCTGCTCATTTCTTATGACCTTGACTTTATACAGGAAAAAAACCTCAGTTCTGAATTACTCTCATTATAAGGAAGCCAAAATATCTTTTCATTCAATATATCCGTAGCTATCTATTCTGTGTACTATATGTCAGCTACTATGTAACACTGTCTGTATGGTTTTCTGTTAAACCTTCTAGTAAACTGGTAAGCTGATAGTTTAGAATGGCAGTGAAACTTACAATGTAAAGAAATCTTGTGGATTAGTTCAGGACTTACTCAGCAAAATGATATACCTGAATAAATCTTGCCCTGTGTGTTGAGATAGAAAGGTCACTGTGCAGCCATTGTCATGTTTAAGTGTTAGTACAGGATGTAGTGTATGTAAATGGTTGAGATTGTACAGTGGTTTTTAATCATTTGTAACAATTATACTCCCACAAGTCAGGGGAAATCCCACCTGCTAATTAAGCTGATCCCAATAATAAAATGTCTGCCTAGATTAAGAGGTGAAATTAGTTATTCATGTGTCTGGTTGCCTACAGGTGGCTCTCCTTGTCTTTGCAGTCCAGTGAAATGGTTTTACGGTCCCTTGGATGTTTTTCCACCACCTTGCTAAGCTGTCTTCATCAGCTAAACATGCCACTCCCTGGGTCTTCCTCAGGAATAGGATTCAGAAGATCAGCCTATTTCCATCTGTCTGACATTCTCAGAAATGCGACATGGGGATTCATTTTTTCACCGTATTATTGTACGCTAACTTCAATTAAATTCAGCTGGCATGAACTTCTGTCAGCAGGATGAGTGAAGGCATCTTCTGAACAGATCCCAACTTCCTGCTGCCCCTTCCTTCTAAAATGCGGAAATATTTAATGCAGGTGATTATAAGTGAGAGCAACTTGTCATCTTGTATGTTTTTCAGTCCTTGCCTCAGATTGCATCTTGTCACTCTGGGTGACAGTCTAATTATGTGAAAAATGTCTTGCCAACACCTAGAGTAGGGAAAGAAACTGACACTAGTACTTATCTGTCTTTCAGTTCAGTGATGCTAAGTATCCAATATACATATATTTCTCTTATCGGGCAAGTTGGTGGCAAAATCTTCTTCCATTTGCCCAGGGGCTAAGTTATCCCATTATAAACCCTAACCGATCTGTTATTCTCAAGTCAGCCTCCAGGACAAAGTATCTGTGTGTCACTCACATCGCAAGTGTAAGCATAGCTGCGATCAGACTCTCTCGAAGATTTTTATCGTTAAAGGATCATAAGTCTCGTTTAATGCAGTAAACAGTGTTGGGATTGGCATGCAGAATAACATTGGGCTCATCTTCACTCTGATGTCCCTAACTCTAGGTGTGCGTAAACACCGGTGTGTCCGATGGGTGCGTAAAGCTATCAAAACAAGGTAGCATGTCAGGAAAGTGGCTGTGGTTTTCAGGATAAGCAATCAATTGTTTGCTTTCTGTGCGAGAAATTTTACAATTAAATCTACCATGCGGATCTGCGTCATTTGAGTCTTTATTAGATAAAGCACTCAAATTTAATACCATGACTACAAAGCAGGCATGCTACACAGCTGTCTGCGTGTTGGGAGTTTCTTCAAGCTCCCCATTTCATCAGGTTAATACCACTATGAAGCAAATTCAATTAGGAAAGAAATTAAATATTACTTCTGAAGACCCCATTTTAGTTTAAAAGCTGATATGACATTGCAGCCTGATGGGTCTCAGATTTATCACTTATTGTGGATTTTAAGGAGGTATGATATTCAAAAAATCTTTTGTATGCTGTATAATATCTAATCTCTGACAAATAAAGGCAAGTGATAGAATGCCATAATAACGTTAAACCAGACATTGGGTGCATGCTGTAGCTTATCGGTAATGTTACTTTGAGGACTGTGGGCCTTGGAATGAACATATAGATGTACTGTAACGTTCCAGTAACGTTTCCTGTTTGCCGGGCTGTGGCATACAAATGGCTAAAAAGTTATTTTTAGCAGAAATATATTAGCCGATATTTATGGTTGTGTTATCGGTATCAATATTGGAGATGAGAAAGTGGTATTGAGCCATCCGTAGAGATCTGAGTACTCCTGTTACTCCTAGTGGCAGTTTTCACTACACCCTGAATGGGGTGTTTATTTATTGCAGGGCACTTATACGCTCACACATGCATACAGTCATACACTGCAGATAATTTAGAGACATCATGAACGGACTATGGAAGAAGCTGAAGGAAATCTGCATGACAGGAAAAGTTGTTTTCGACAGTAACCTAACAATGGCATGTCAAACATTTTCTGCAATCATACCCAAATAGAACCCTCTCTATTCCCACTTCAGCTGCCACGTTAACAAGTCATGATTACCAGTACACCAGTGTTTGGCATTCTGTTGTAATTTTGTTCACAATGATCACTTTGAAAAGGAAAATAACTGCTGAAACAATTTGCAATTAATCAAGTGTGAATCTCTCTTTGAAGCAGTAATTCTGTCGCTATTCTTGATGCCATGGAAACCATGAATGTGATGTATATGTATTTTTATCCTAATTGTGTTTTCTTGTACTGAGGATCATGTTATGAAATGGATGAGGGGTCTCACTGACCACTTTCCGTAATGTTGAGCACGAGGCTGTAAATCCTGCAAAGGACAGAGCTGTGTGCTGTCAGTCACTGCCTGGTTCAGCTCAGCTGGAGCCGAATTAGATGGGGACAGCTCTCTGGCCTCACACATCCAGGACTGGGAGTTTGATTCCTGCTCTGAGGGTTTTGTGTGTGTCCTGTGTTCTTCCCACATTCGAGTGGGTTTCTGTTGGGTTCTTTGGTCTCCTCCTACAGTACAGAGGCATGTTCATGGTGTGCTGCTTGGAATAGGGTGTAGTGATCCTGTGACCTTGAGTAAATGCTTTTGGAAGATGGATTGAAGTCAAGTAAATCAATTATTGACAACACATAGAAATCATGTCTGTCATACACCTTGAAGTCTCAGCTCTGTTAGTAAACCTTTTTTTTTGTGTAACACAGGATAACTGTTGATGCCAGTGGGAAATCTTGTGAGGGAGATGGATGGAAAACGCTTGTCAGATGGGTTTCCAGCAGAGATGTACAGAAGTTAGGCCTAATTAATGTTTGTAGGTATGTTGTAATTAACCGGTAAACAGCGAGATGAATGACATGGGCATTTTTCTGAGCAAGAAGACTTAATTTTGTTAGAAATGTGACTTTGAAACCTGCAGTCAATGGGATTACAAAATGTACTGTCAATCTCTAATAGGTTGAATCCTTCAAGGATTGATAAGGTAAGTGATGCTATTATTAAAGTGCACAATAGTTTCAGTTCCTCTCCATTTCAGACCTTAATTTCGCCCATGGCTAGCTTGGCATCAGTATTTAAGGTAAATAGCAATGCTTCATTGCTGTGGGTAAATGACTTAATAAGGAAGAGGGATGCCGTGAAAGCTAGCTTGTTTGGTTGTATAACTGAGGGTCTGTTACTGATGAGCATGCATCAGCAGGAGCTCATTGTCTCTGTTTTCCCAAAGGCCAGGTTACTGTTTTTCTTTCAGGAACCGCGAAGAGTCATCAGCCGGGATGGAGAGAACTGGGGGGGGTGATGATCTACCTGCCACATAAATTAGCTCAGCTCTCAAGAGTTTGAGCTTCAGATGGTAAAATTAATCTTTTTTTGCATTGTGACACGAGTCATGATGAGAAGTGGTGGAGGATTACTTTCCAACACTTCAGGTGCCATTTCTGAAAACTGGGACAGGAGTGAGGGCTGCCACAAGGACGTGTGTCAACACCTATGAGTTCAGTGCTGATCTTCTCCTGTCTCGGGCAAGCTCTCCCGGTGCTGTCACTCCGGTCTGTGACTGGACAGTTAAGCACTCCTTCATTTGACTGCCACAGGGGCCAGTTGTGAAAGGCATTGTCCTGCTTCAATGGACATCAGATGACCATGAGATTTGAGTGATGGGCAGTCCCTCTGATCCTCTGTATAGATCCTAGGAGCAGACAGCTTTTTAAAGATAATCTGGCCCATTGCTGATGAGCTATGGGTAAGATGCTGTAACTCACCAGACTTCCTTTTCTTGGATTTACTTCATTTGTTAACGGGAATGGCTACAGAGTGATGTATTAGACACTGTGTAAGGGAAAGGCATCTATGTTCCAACATTTTTAACAGCTTCTCAAAGGCCAAAACAGGAGAATTTTCTGCTGCACAATAAATTTATTTGACCATGACAGAAAACAAGCCTTTCCAGAACAGACTTCAGAAGGTTGGATCACCAGTCCCAGGATGTGGACCTTTCAGTGTAGTTCCCCCTGCTGCAACACTCGTTTTCCACAGGGGTTGTCAAGGAATAACGTAACACTATTAATGCTGCGTGAGAAGGCATCGACCAGAACCAATCTGGGCATCTGAGAAGCAATAAGGAGAAAAGTCATGTGACAGTCTTAAAAATCACAGTTTTCATTTCAAACAAAAGGCATTGTTGTAGGAAGGATGCACATCATTTTCTGTACCACAGTCAACATTATGTCACAGTAAACGCACAACTGGCCCCGGAATGTTTAAGACCCTTCAAAAACTAACTTCAGATATAAGCAGTTATCTTCATGCCTAATCAATAGTTTAGTGGCTGGCAGCAAAATTCAGCTTCCCAGAATCAAGGCATTTTACTTTCAAAAAACTCGTTACTAATATCTATATTACTCACTGTCATATTAACAGATATCTAAGGCCTTAGGTAAATCATACAAATGTGAACTAATTTCACTCGGGGATTTCAGATACACACATGGACTCACGCTCACTCGCATAGCACAGAGAGAGATTTGTGTGTTTACAGCGTGAAGGAGTAAATATTCCTCACTGTCCACAATATGGAATAACAGGAGTTGAACACAGAACTATCATACCTTTCTTTAAAGGTACTTATATTCGATATAACTTTGCCACGTCTTCAAGGCGTATTGTACCGACTATAAAACGATGCCTCTCCCATGAGATTTTCCTTAATCAGGCCATCAGAATACACCATTGTTGTGGACGATTTGGTCTACATTACCACAATATAGCTTATGAAACAGTATGTCTTGTAATCAAAATCTAAAAAAAAAATCCACTAAGGCTCAGAATAATTTTTAAACTTTTCAGTTCTTTCAAATGTCTCCAGTTACAGAAAGGGTCCTTTCCATTTTGCTTGGTAGAAAAACCCATTCCATTAACAGAAGCCTCCCAGTATACCACTGTAAGCTCTTGACGGTGTATCCAGAATGATGGGATACTGGTGTGTGTCCTGTGATTATTCCTGGTCCCGGTAGGTGGAGCATCAGCTATTTCTGGATGTCCTCATGCCTGATGATCTTGTAGGTTATCCAGTAAAAGATGTTGAACATGAGGAAAGCCAATGGGAAGGCGGCTCTGGAGATGGTGTCGATCCTCTTCGCCCTATCCACGAACTTCCGCTTCAGGACATCCATGTCCTTGGGGGCCTGGGTCGAGGGCGCTGGGTTAGGTGTGGTGGTCTTGGCGTCGGCGGCCTCCTTCATCTGCAAGCAGTGGCCCATGCCGTACCCGGCAAAGTTAAAGCGGCCCTCTCTCGCGTCGTCCTCCTGCAGGGACGAGAGCCGACACACAGGTGGCCCCCGTGTTAGCCTGGTTGCTCCAGCCCCCGTCTTTGGGGAATCGGTACGTTTCTGTGTGGTGTCAGAGAGCGTGTATCTGTGTCCTGAAGGAAGTGTCAGAGCTTTCAGGCTCAACAGCCTCGTTTCGTCACCCTGCTTGTATCTTTTTGCTTCTGCTGGGCATTGACTCAACTATATACCCACAGGCCACTAAAGCTTCCTTAACATCACCATTAGCCTAGCAGCCTCTGCCTAAGGTTAAGGCATGGAAAATTCAGACTAGTGGGACTAGTTTTATTTACTTGTGTTGATTTTTTTGGAATTTTACAACTTTATCTGACCGAATGCCGAGGGTTTTTCCCCAATGAATCCCAATAGCGTTTAACTTGAAGTTGCATCCCGACTTTACGGCACGGTAGTGTGTCCCGTCCTGTGATTGCTACATATTTCCTCAGCGTTTACCTTGTGGTTTCGTGCTTGTCTCCGTCTCAGGCGCAGGAACTCCTTCTGTTGCCTGGAGACAAAGTTAACTCCTGCGTACTCCAGCAAAGCAGCGAACACAAACAGGAGACACACCGCCATCCAGATGTCGATAGCCTTCACATAAGACACCTGTTCAAAAATAATTCAAGAGCCATGAGGCCCTGTTGAAACATTTCACATGATTTTAAGATCCATTCACCGCCGCAGGATTCTGGAAACGTGATTTCATGCCGATGTTCTTCTCCGTCAGCTACAAAATCTTGTTATTTATTCTGTTTTGTGGAAGTCATTAGCGAGACAGACTTATCCACAAATAAACATTTATTTCTGTGTGGGAGTGACAGAAAAAGTTGTGAAAGGATATGCTACGAGTACCTGTAAAGATTTACTTTAAAAAAATGTTGACATCAAATAGTCATCTAATCTAAATACAGCTTTTGTATACTAGAATTTGTTTAACGTGTAGGAAAAGTCACAGTTAATTCTTAACTCAATTTTGTCCTTTTAAATTTTCTATACAGGCTTTAAATATTGCATCCATTTTGTGGTAACATCCAACACAGCAGAGTAAACTCTCATTGCATGACTTCCAACACGCAGCTGGGTGGATGGCTGATCGATCACAGGGAGAAAAGTCGAACGGCTCGTTAACGTGATTGACTGTGGAAACTCGCCTTGACCCATGAAGTTAATCGATGCTTTGTGAACGTGTGCCCTGCCGGTGTTCTCAGCTCTGCTTTGATGAGCGGTTTCCTTCTACAGAGAAAACGCCAATGAATTTGAATAAAGCAGTCTTGATTTTGAAATGACAGAAAGAAGCGATGTGATCTGTCTGGATCGGAGTGTTTATTGAATCGGGGCAAAAAATAAATGCTGTTACGTCTTCTTTATACTGACAGTTACCCAGAGGTTGTTTCCTAATATGAAATGAAACCCTAATATCAAATCTGGGAGAGTGGGTCAGTGAATCATGATTCACTTTTTCATTTCATCTTGAAATATACAAATGCCAAATACAGTTAACGTGTTAAGACCACAAGATGAATCACATTCAATGCAGTAGGGTCTCATTCCATGGTCAAAAGAACAGAAATGCATTAGCAGATGTGGAGCCAGACCTGAGATTACTGCAATGTTAACATGTAAGGTGAAGCATTCACAAAATAAATACGTCATAAAGGGGGAAGACGCCTGCCTAAAATAGCACAGAGTGAGGTCATGCTCAGAACAATGACACTTTTTACACACGTATTGGGCTTTCTGCAGATGTACGCAGGCACACACTTCAGTCTTAATGTGAATTTTCTCATCATCTCTGTCTAGTACAGTGGAACAGGACAAAGATGTGGACACAGATTGTCAGTGATTGTACCCATGGTGACTGTTTCCATGGAGTTCAGCCTTCAATGACACAAAAAATGGTTGCCATGGGTCTGGGATCCATTCTCACTAGAAACATATACAGTTCATTGACACTTTGGGTTACACTATACAAATTTGTATTTTAGTATAGTTCCGATTTATTCTCAGCTTTTAAGTGGGGAGCAGTAAGTAAGTGAATTTTATATTAAAATTCAGCTTGACTCACAAAACGAGATGACATTCACAGGCACATTTTGTTTTTGTAGATCATGTATGAGTAGAGCCTGTATAGGTTCCAGACCACCTACAACCCAAAACTGGATAAGTAGTTGGAAGATGGGTGAAAGGATGGATTGATGCATGGATGAACAGATGGATGGATGGACGGAAGTCTCTGTACTTGTGGCACTCTGTGGAAAATGGCTCCAGTTGGTCTGTCCTTTCGGCTTACCTTTGGCAGTGAAGCTCTGGAGCCTGAGCTCTGTGTGGTCATGGTGAGCACCGTGGTGATGCCCAGGGCCACGCGGGCAGGAGCAGCATCCATGTTGATCCAGAAAGACACCCAGGACAGGATGACAATAAGGAGGCTGGGGATGTACATCTGGATTAGGTAGTATCCCATCTGTCTCTCCAGGTGGAACTTGACCTCTATGCAGGTGAATTTACCTGAGAAGGGGGAATGAAACAAGGCCTGCGGTATTACAGCACCTATTTATTGCTCTAATTATGGAGTTATTCATCTAAATGTATTCAGATGGACTCCCAATACATTTAATTTCTCTGTTGATGATCAAGCATTGGGAGGAATCAAGCTTCTATTATGCCTAATACGTTGTTTGCATTCTTTGCTGTGTCACTGTTTAGCCTCTGCCCCCGTCTCACCGGTGTTGTAATGTTTCGTGCAATAGCCCAGCTCCTTCTCGTCCTTCAAGATAAACTGTGGAAGCGTCAAGCCGTCTGCCACTTGCACCGGCCCCTCAGCCAGCCACTCAAAGATCAGATCGTTCATGGTGTAACCAACTGAAGGAGACCAGAGGGACTGAATCATTATTACTACCATATATCATAGAGCCACAAATAAAGCGAATCACATCGGTGATGTGTAGCTGCCCAAAGAATAAAACAGCTTGTGCTACTTATACACCAACGAGCCAAAGCTCTATGACCACACCGATTCTGTTCCTCTGTTCCTAGCGACATAAAACGGGAATCATCCCGCTGGAATAACCCATGCCATTGGGGCAGACGCTCGTCATAAAGGGCTGGACCTGATTCATCAGGATGGACAATCACTAGAACTGTTTTTGATCAGCATATGCCTGTCCATATAGGTAGGCCATCTGGGTGCCGGGAAGAGGTGGTCATAATGTTTTGCCTTCGGTGTATATTTTCTTGTCACAAAAGGAATGTTGTTATAGCCATATTGAGTTGTTTGATACATAAAGCCAACAGATTCTGTATAAACATTATCCACAGATCCACAGAACCACCCCCGCCAACTTCCTTTCCTCTCCATATATTCTACGTGATATGATAATCCACAAATGGAGCTGAACCGGCTCCAGTTGCTACTCACAGCTTTCCAGCTGCATTGTGCATGTTTGTACATCCATGGGGAAGTTTTTCAGGTCCATTGGACAGGACAAGATGAGAGTCAGCCTGAAATGTAGAACAAAAATATACGAGTTATTAGAACGAAAGAGGGGAAACACTTGCCGGAAATTGTGACTCTCAAGTTAAGCCACTTTAATAATATGACTTGTTGGCAATTGCATTTTCATCTGAGCCTGCAAAAGCAACACAGGGCTTTTGACACACAGCGGATTACTGGACTGTAGGGTGTACTTCAGCGTGTGTGTGGCTTCCTGTTTCCAGACAGGGCTCAAGTCACTGTGCTGCACTGTGACCTCACACCTCTACGGTTGTGGGCTCCAGTCTTGTATATGTGGAGTCTGCATGTTCAGTGTGTGACATGTGCTTCCTGCAGGAACTCCAGTGTCCTCCTGCAGTCCCCACAAATGTGATTAGGGAAAGTGGTGTCTCTAAATTGCTAATAATATATCTATAAGATCCATAAGATGGCCATCCCATCTGGGATGTTCACCTGTTTCCCGAGATCGAACTCTGGCCCATGACTATGACCTGGATAAGCAGTTTGAAAAAGCATGAAAGTACTGATGTATCGTTCAAGGTATAACCAACCTAGGAAGACCAGAGAGACTGAATCATTATTACTGCTCTATATAAAAGCTCTTTGATGATTTTTAGTTATAAAGTAAGGAACGTAAAGGAGGGAAAATTTCTAGTAGAATAAGGTTTTTAACCCATAATAATATATCTCCTGCATTTTTCAGGTTGATCACTTCAATTATTTGCAAAGATCGTGTGCAAGATGGTCTGATCTACAGTAATTGTTCAATATTATCTATCATGGTACAGACGTGGCTGTCCCAGACTAGTTCATTATAATCTCAATCATACACATTTTCGTAGGTTAAAACCAGCACCTCATATAACATTCTGATAAAAAACACTACATTCTATTAAAAGAATATCACAAAATTGTATAATTATTGACTAACAGCACTACTTCTTGTTAATATTAGTAAGTGAATAAATATAGTGATTGTATTTAGGAGACTGTCCTATCCATTTATTTATGTGTGTCTATGTGTCTGTATGTCTAACAATAGTACAACAATGTATTAACAGTATCTATAATTTTTCAAGGTTAAATAAGTATAATTCTATAACAGAAGGCCTGATTTGGAACAGTGCTACCTCTAATAATTACGTGCTTACTGGTTGCCTCTTCCAGATCCTGGGCTTTTTAGATAGTAGAGCTCTCCAGTGGGAGCAGCTGAGTAAATGTATGCAGTCATGTTTGATTTTTCATGTCTATGAACCTTGTCACTGAGTGCTTTGGTAATGAAGTCCCCCCCCATTTCTCTGTATCTCTCTCTTTCTTTCACTGTCTCTCTCTGTCTCCCCCGTCTCTTTCTCCCTCTGTCTGTCTCTCTGACTCTGTCTCCCCCTTTCTCTTGCATCCTCTGTCTGTCTTTCTGACTCTCTCTGTCTCCCCCCTCTCTCTTTCTCCCTCTGTCTGTCTCTCTAGCTCTCTTTGCCCCCCCTTCCTCCCTCTGTCTGTTTCTCTGACTCTCTCTGTCTCCCCGTCTCTCTTTCTCCCTCTGTCTGTCTCTCTGGCTTGCTCAGTCTCTCCCTTCTGTCTTTCATCCTCTGTCCGTCTTTCTGCCTCTCTGTCTTGCCCTCCCTTCTCCCTCTGTCTCTCTCTCGCTTTCCATCCTCTGTCTGTCTGCTTCTCTGTCTTTGTCCCCCCTCTCAGCCCCTGTCTCTCTCTCTTTTGTTCACCATACAGAATCTATAGAATCTGGCTAAGGCACTGGATTGACCCAATTAACTGATCAGCGGAGCAATGATTGCCCTACACATCTTGAATAGTGAACTTCAAGTGCCGGAACAAATGAAAAGAAACATGGAATAAAAGTAAACAAGTTTCTTTCCATTCTGTGCCAAAGGAGAGAAAAACAATGACAGATCATAGAGTAAACCTGCATGCTCTGATAAAGCCTCATTAGAGCAGCTTCTCCTGGGCTTAGCTAAAGATTAAACAGAACATCATGTTCTGGAAGCAGAAATGATGAAGACCTCCTGAGTGATGTCCAGCTATATTTACTGACTGTATTTGCATTATTCCTTGGACACAAGTCATTTCACGCCAGACCTAATTAAAGTCTATTCCTCGGGAAGCTGTCTGGTCCTGGTCCCAGACTGGTTCTTCAACATCATGAGACTCAATCCTGGACAGGTTTGTGCAAACGGCCTTAATTTTATTCAAGGTGGGCACGGCTCTCTTTGATGTGCGAGGATTACTGACGTTTTCAGGCTCATCGCTGTGACTGTGCATGTATATAGTGTTGTATATAAACTGCACTGAGACTGATAATCAGAAACACTGAGTTTATCTGCCAGCTCCTGCTGAGTACATCCATCTTCTCACAGTCAGGAAGGAGCCGTGGTATTCAGGATTACAGGGAAGGAGCCAGCAAGAGTCTGGTTAACTACTCTGATGCAATGGTGGTTGAATGTGTAGGTGGAAAGGTAGGATTTAATGTTTTAGGACTGCATTATTTAATTAATATGACCAGTGTAACTGAAGGGCACATTTATATAATTTCATGTCCTTTATTAAGCTAACATGAAAAAATATATGAAAATGATATATAATATATATTATTATATACACAACTGGAAGCAAAGCTATGTGGCATTATATATTACAAGCTATCCTCATGTTCATAATGGAACAAACAGCCATTAAACTGTTGCTAAATACACAGCAAGTAGCAATTAGTGACCCGATTAAATTGTATGCTGTTTTCCATTGTAAGGACTACCCAAAAGAAAAATTAGCATTTCAAAAAACTACTACTCCGCAACAAAACAAACAATAAATTTCTATTTTTTAATATATTCTTTTCACACAATGCTCTATATTCTGCTCTTTGAATTAGTTAATCCTGTTTACTTTTTAAATCGATGTGAATAGTTAACACAATAAAAGCCATGCAGATTTCTCACATGTATTGAATCACAGCATGTATTTTAATAAATGAAAATGCCATTTTCTAGAACAAAGGTTACATATGTTGCATTTTCCATGTCCAACATAAAAGGAAGCGACATCTTTGCTCATGCATAATTCATCTTCCTATCTTTCTTTAACAGGAATATTACCTTAAGGATATCAGTCCTGACAGGAGGCATTACTTAAGTCACAGGCATCTATTATTATATTTCACAGCCTGTAAGGCTGTCTTGTCTCTCCTCATTTCTCTGAAGCTGGGAACAGCCTCACAGCACTGCCAAACAGAGGCACCATGCTTTGGGAGTGAAAGGAGAGACAGGATATTCAATGAATCTGACTATAGTTCTCGAGGACGCGTGTTGATAATGAACACTCCTCACATCAGATCTTCTGGAAAGGCTCATCTCTGTCCATATATGGTCAGAAATGAGATGGATACACTCCCGTCACTAGACACAGGGCTGAGATATTGATAAGAGTTTACTTCATGCTTGAAAACTCATCATATAGTAAGCTATATTCTATTACTACAGAGATTTAAGAATGGGTACTGTAACGACAGTATATTAGATGGTCATTACTGAGATTAACCTACAATGACAATTTTAAATTACTACTATGGTTCTGTACTGGGTAAATATTGCAGTGATGATGATAAGAAATCAGAACACCAAATGAATAACAATAATAATAAAGCATAATTAAAATGCAAAAACTAGCTTCGGAACCTCTGTCCATTCATGCATGCATGCATCCATCCATCCATCCATCCATATCCATCAACCCACCCTCCCATTCATCCATCCATCCATCCATCCATCCATCCATCCTCAACTGCTTCTCAGGGTCATGGGAAGAATGGAGCCTATGCCAGTGAGCCTAGGGCAGAACCCAGGGGTACACTATAGGTGAAGGGTCAGAATACTGGCTATGAAATCCATTTTAGATGTCTAGCGTAAAATTTAATCTTCTAAAAAACACAGAAATCAAAGGGTATTTTGAGGAAACGAATTCACCTAACTGCATGCTTTTGGACCACAGGAAAAAAACAGAAAACTTACAGGGAACCCACCCAACATGGGAAGAATATGCAAAATCACACATAGAGCAAGGGCTGGACGCACACCTCCAGTGGTGCGACCCACTGAGCGAGCATGCAGCCTAAAAAAGCTTCTAAAACAATTTAAAAGATGGTCAGCGATGAGCTTCACCTGATGCTGTAGAGCACATTCCCATTCTTGAAGATCCTCAACAGCTTGTTGTCGGTGGTGACGTCGTGGAAGTTGGCGCCTTTCTCATTGGCGAAAAAGAGATCCGGCTTCCAGATGGAGTCCAGCATAGACGGGTCCAGGTCCAGCGAATCATCTGGGTACTCGCTGTAGGCCAGGCGTGGATCGTTCCACTTCTGTCGTAGGAAGATGTTCACCCTGTAGTCCTAAGGAAGGCACAGGAATTTATGGGCCACTGTCTGATATGATTTACATGCATTTACCATGTGGTCCTTCAACCATATTAGACTAATGTGACCACAGTCCATTCCCAGCCAAGTGCTAAGACAAAATCCTTCTTTGCCCATGGATTCCATGCATCCATATTCCATATCAGCTTATGTAATGCAGGATCACAAGTAAGACTGAAGTCTACCCCAGGAAACACCCAACACAAGAGAGCAGACTCCCAGAAAATGTCAGTCTCCACCATGGATTGTCCCTGTAAAATCACATTTGAATTCCAAGTGCATTATTTGATCCAAAAGGCATAATGGGTCTAATATGCCATCAATCCATTTTAATCTGATGTATGTGTACTCTATATACAGAAGAAATATCTGTTTGAAATTTAACAACAACAATAATCATCATCATAGAACAATATTAATAAGTAACTATATATTTCTGCCACGTTGAAGGCCCTAAAATTAGAACGTATGATGCATGTAAAATACTTTGAAAAACCTCTAATAGATAATACAACAGCATTTATGAAATTGAAATAAATTAGTAAGATCTAGTCCAAGATGTTGGCCTTGGCCCAGACCGCGAGCCCAATTAAACCGAAGCGGATCCAGAGTGTATCAGACACTCGGTGAAAATGCTATCTAGGTTTCTACTTAACCTGTTAGTAATTGGAAGGACTTTCTGATAGCTGCTAGCACAGAAAAAGGAAATAAATTGGAAGCAGCTGAACATGGACATTCTCTACTCATGCATTCAGACATCTTTTTTTTTAATTTTAATTGCAGATTACTAGCAGTTACAATGATTAAGCGTCAGTGCGAAAACATAGGTGATATGAACTTTCATGTTAGCAGACGGAGTCCCTTGTTCCTAAGCAACATGCACACAGCATGAAGACACGACTGGTATAACATTTTAGCTACCTTTACCAGTCCTTGAAGCAGTTAAACAGGCATATCACTTTATAAATCTGCAACAATCTAAAAGCAATACACCTTATACATCATATATTTTAAACAAAACCTTAAATCATCATCTTTACTTATTTGCGTCCACTGTTGTTTAGTAGTATGCCAGTTACGTCTGCCAGGTAACTCTTCTATAGTACCATTCTAGAAAATAACCAAAATTTTCAGGTATTTCTTGACCTTGTGATTTTCGGCGTGGTAGGCAGAACAGCCCGGAGGACGATCCCAACTCACCATTGTTGTTTCAGCTATTGAACCAAAGCTGTTGATAAATATGTTGCAGGTAACATTAACTGGTGGACCTGCAGGTTAGACAATAAATATGACATTTACAAGCCTCCTTTGTTTTGGGGACAGTATGAGAAGGCGGACCGGGTGCACACGTACCATGGTGGTCTCTGTCACAGAGCCGAAGCTGTTGATAAAAATATTGCACGTGACGTTTACCGGTGGACCTGCGGGATACAAGGGGAACAAGATGACGAGGAGCCACTGGAGCCTGGAAACATGTGGCGAACTCCGAAGGATGCTTCTATGACAGCTAAGCATTCTCTCAGGAGGAGTGCCATGCCGGATTTCATTATACGGTGATCGTCGGTCCAATTCGTTCGCGGCGAAGCTGGAGTTTAATCAGCTTGTTTGGACCTGTCCTTTTATATTCAGGGCTGCTCAAAAAGTTAATTATTCATGTTGGCTTTCGGGAAGAGCGACTTTGCATTAATGAAAAGTTGAGAGTGGATCTTTAATTCATGGATTGGTTATATAAAGCAAAGGCTAGTTTGTCCTTTACTTCTATTTAATTATATCAATCCAGTGGATACAATCCCTGCTAAAGGTAATTTCAGAACTTAATTTAGTGCTTTTATAGTTAAGGTCTGGAGAAATATTCAATGTTTTTAAAAGTGAAAACTGATGTTGTCAATAATATAGATATAATTTAAATTCCTGGCAGCGCATGTGAATGTTAACATTTTGAGTAACCATCCTTTGTAACAAATGGATGTAAGTGAATATTGAAATCGTATTCAGCCAATCATCCCTTCACCCTGATAAGAATGTCCAATGAAGCTCTGCTTGTCAGCGGCCACCCGAATGTGAGTCCGTCCTGGTGCTGTGTCTGTAGGCTGTCTGTGGTCTGCATGCACACCGACTCCTCCTTATCACTGACTGTTAGCGGCAGTACTGCACTGGACGTAGCGTTTAAGGTACATGAGGTATTTACATGAAAGTCCACTTTCATAGTTAATCAGAGTTCAAGACCAAAAGCTGCCGAGATCAGTAAACCCTCTACTGGTCTCATTAGTGAATCTCATTAATGTTGGATGGAGTCGGATTCTGAAACTGTGGGCTGATATTTTTTGCAGCCAAGCCCACTGCATTCTATTTATTACAAAACTAAACAAAGCCGATGACAGAAAAATGGGGTGAGATGAAACTCAAATAAGGGCAGGAGCACCGTTAAGAATGTTTAGTACCTTGAATATGTGAAGAATAAACTGCATTGAATTAATTTCAGTAAGATTTAAGGACGTAAGGCATTAAATGAACTAGTTTGGAATTTAATTAATTGAAGTCAAGTAATGGTTAAGAAGCAATATATAAATATATATATTCATAAAGTTTCAGGAAAATGTTAAAAATAATGTGATTTATCCATGTAATGGAATTATTTATTAAATAATTTGTAATGCTGGAAGGAATATATGATTTAAAATCCATGCTTCAAGTTTATATCACATATTTTAACATATTTTATCACTGTTATTTATCTGCAGTATCTTTAAGGACAGTGCTGGGCATGCTGTTAATTTTAATTTTAATGATAACCCCTCATACCACCCCCCGCCGTTCTGATGTTGACCTGGGTCTCTTTAATTTCAATATACGGAGTGATACTGTACGTTTGCGGGACAGCGTGAGATCGACAAACACATTTTTAAGTCGTCAAAGCGATGGTTGCATTTCTCATGCCTGGGCATGAAGTGAAATCATAGATTCTGCGCCTGGTCCACAGTCTACAGTCAGGAGGCTACAGCGAATTCTATTCAAATGAAGAAGCTCAACCAAATTACTTGATATAACAAAGTAGTAAGAAGTAGGTCAGTCCATAGTACAGCACACAAGCGCTTTTACACAAAGCATGTATTATACAGCACTGTGCAGACCTCTTGGGCAGGCAAAGAAAATGTAAGTATGTTTTACTCAGAAAAAAAAAAAAAAAAACATGATTTAGCACTGGAATATACTCAAATAAACTGGAGTACAATAAAAAAAAACAACAATTTTGTCTGTTGTCCAAAATGTTACTGATATCTGGTTGGATGGATAGGAGAACAGCTCTGGATGCTAAAGCTATCCGTGAGAACACCCCAGCCGTTACGTGTATTTGTGAAATTTCATCACCAGCTCACTTAATTAATTAATTAATTGATTTGATGAGGTATTGATTAGTCAAGCAAAGCGAGCTGAGAGTTGAGATTAAGAAATATATGGGAACACCGCTTACAAACGGCAGATTCTGGAGCATCTCGAAGAGGTGTTTTGAAACATATAATCTGGCACACTTTGACCAACATAAAGTCACAGTTTTATCCCAAAATAAACATAATTTAAAAGCTATAATTCTTTTTGCCTGTCTAAAAATTTTGCACAGTACGGTATGATATACGCTTTAACCGCACACGCATCCCCAGCTTTCCATACATAGCAAAATGTGAAGTACACTCTGCAAATATCTTAGTGTGAATTCATTTGAATCTCAGACCACCCTGTTAAAATGCAAAGCGTTAACAAAATGACCAGGCCATCAGAGTATGAAACTCAACATCGGGGAAGAATGGATGCAAAACACCGACAAGCAGAATTGTTGAATTGTGTTTACTATTCTCACCCATTCCTCAGTCAGTGAATTTTAGGATTCAGCTATAATTCCAAAACATAATCGAAAGGGAAGTTTTCTCTTTTTTCAAAAAAAATGATGTGCCTGCACATTTATGAGTAGAAACCTGAAGGTGTTTGAAAGAATAGTGGAAGCTTTACACTGGAAATACAAAAACCCACCATACTTACAAAGGAACTGGTGAATGATAATGTATTTATAAGCTGTATTGATAGGAATTCCCATTGCACTTCTGATGACATGGAGGTACAGTGAATCATCTATAAGAACTGTTATGGTGTAGTGTAAACAGAAGACTTTGGCTGGAGAGCTGGCCATGGAGTTTAAAAACAACAGACGGAGCAGAGTGGTCACGGTTTGGTTTGCTATATCCTCTCTCTCATGCTCAGAGATGAAGGTTCTGAAATGAATCTTAAACGAGGTGTGTGCTAAATGTACAACAACATTCACTGTTGATTTACTGTTGAGTTATTGAACGTTAGCAAGCAGCAGAAATCATTAGGTGTCACCACAGTCCAGGGCCATGAGTGACATTCATAAAAATATTCTCAATATAATATGGCTCTCTAAACTGTAACTGTAGGATTGTCTTATTCCTCCTGAAACACAATCTGATGCATGTTATAAATAACATTGTCTTTTAAGGTTTTTTAGCAAAGAAAAAAAAACATCTATACAGTATGTGTTCATCAGATTAATGTGTGTGTTTGCTCTTCCATTCCAGCATGTTCCCCCGTCTCCTGCAGAATCATCTGACAGTAACACAGAAGAGGGTGGGCCTTTTTCATTCATCTCATTCCAGCTTCACTTCTCATATTAGCTTTCCTCCGCTTACTAACCAGCTTGACTGTCTGATGCCATCATCATGTCCCTGAGTATTTTTGTGCTCCTCGGAAAGTTCTGCACTGCGAGGAAGTCACTCGAGATTATACTTCTGAATGGGTCTTTCACAAGCACTGCCCCGGGGCATTATTATTATTATTATTATTATTATTATTATTATTAGTATTAGTAGTAGTAGTATAGCCTTTGCTTGGGAGATGCAAACATCAAAGACTAATCTGGGGTAGCAGACCAAAAAAACCAATAACATATCAGACAGACACGTGTTTTTCATCAATTCATAAAGTGTTGTCAGAAATTTTGCGGTAGTTTTGTTCAGGTGTTAACGTTCTGTTCCTGACGTATGGGAGTGCATGACAGCATGAATACGGACACTGCGTAGATGCTAGACATGCTCAGACTGAGTCTACGTTCCATACAGATGTGAATGTCCCACAGTCCAGGTGAAGCTGAATGTGCAAGGTAAAATAAAAACAAGAAACAGAAATTAAAATAAAAGTTGCAGAGAGTAACAGAAAGGGCACTGTGACCTGCTTTTGAACACTGAAGCAGTTATTTAACTTGAAGATTTCAGTAACATTTTAAGTGTATAAATTAAAAACAGCATGAACCGAAAAAAAATAAAAACTATTAGGCTCTACAGGGCGCATGTAATGTAAAGTGTACGTGTCTTACAGCTTTTAGTTGCCACTTCTATATTTATTTGCTGACTTCATGAGTCATGTGATTCTTGCTCAGTCTTCCCCAGCTGTGACTGTAACTGAGGCTCATATATAAAAAGATAAACGGGAGACACGTGGGGTAGGTCAAGGACGGTGTCTCTCCTACACACTGAATGATCAATGTGGTCGCGTCCAGGTTAACGGCAGTGTAATGAGTCATGAGCGGATCACAGATCTGAATCACTTTTAATTTCCCAGCAGAGTGTTTAAGGATTCATAATATGCATCGACTTCTAATACTGCACCTTCGGGAGGCCAGCTACAGTACCGTGATGTGTGTTATTCATTTATGCCTTTCTACGTCGATCTTTGAAAATTAGACCAGACATTAAACGCACAAGTTCAAGGAATGCGACACTTAAATTTGTAAAATAAAAAAAATAAAATAAATAAATACCTACCTTTGAAATTCGGTCTTATTCGTGCGTCGTAGCCTGATGTCTTTCCCATTAGTTTGTCCAAAAAGTCAGAGGGGGACATTGTCGATGGTGACCCCCTACCCGAAGATCTGAAGTCATGCTCCTTGCCGTTAGTCACCCTAGAAACACAGGAACACATTAACACATTTCACTACCATAAATGTAACTGAAGACAACGATTCACTAATGGGCTTGTCGTTCAGTAAGACTTATTATAATAAGTGATCGCGTATATGAACGCATAAAAAAACAGTTTCCTAAAGACCTAAAGATATTAATTTAGTGAACCCCCCTCCAGGCATAAAGTACGATATCACGTCGTCGTAAGGCAGCCTAGTGTCCATCATTGTCTGTGCTGGACACACGTTTCCCCAAGCAGCTTCTTCGTCCGTGGACTCGCATGTATGAAGTTGGGAAATCTGACATGCATATGAATACGGAACTCGTGGCGATCTTCAGACCGGCGTGTCCTCTACCAGGCTGATCGCTGTCTTTGCCCCTATCGACGCCCTCAGCCTACAGTATATACGAACAGCACCTCTGGATGCTCTGGGCTACTGTAGCGGAAATCATTCGCGGTCTTCAGCGTGTACGGTTCAGGGGTGGATCTGCTGAGGTTTGTAGTAGAATTTAAATTTAAATTTATTTATCATCTTCTATATCTTAGGTTTTTCAGTGCTACATCGCGTGGCAAATAGAATTAATTATCAAACCAGCCTTTCTTACTATGCAATAACAGCGTTAGGGAATATATCTGTAACATAAATGAAAACATAATCTTTGTTTTAAACACGGCCGTTTGGAAGGTGATAATTAACTTTGCTGTGGGACCCGCCAGTTGACGCACGTTTGAAGTCCAGGTCTCCGAGCGCTCCTATAATATCCAACACTTCAACTTAACGCAGCCCAACCAGTGATGGAATATTTATGCATATCTATATATAGTTGAACTCATTTGTTGATAACTTGAGGGAATTATTGCTGATGACACCTGTATGTCCTACCAGGGCTTTCCCAAGTGGAGTAGCACAAAGCCAGGCAATAATATTAATGTGCATAAATAAAATCAGGAGTGCTAAAGAAAAGCCCAGGTGACTTTGGGTCCTGGGGCACATGTATAACACAACCATAAGAGCAAAATAACTTCCACATACCTGAAGTTGCTGATGTGCAGGAGACCCAAAAACAGGACTGGAAAAAACTGAACAAAGGGACGACTCATCCCTCCTGCTGTTTCACGGCTGTTTCTTACACTTGTCTGTGTTGTCCCATGGGTGGATGTTGGTCAGATGCAAGATCCAAGGGCTCTTTGTGCCACAGAAACGGGATTACACGTCTTCGCTGGAAGCATGCGATGAGCCGGAGGCTTTCCTGCTCTGAGGATCATAGTTCACTTTGGTGCCTGGGCAATGGTACAGCGACCTGCCCTGAGGAGAAAATATTTTATTAACATGAATGAGTGCCAAAATAACACCAGAAAGACCAACTTGTAGATCAACAAATGATGAATTCATACGCGGATTATGCAACTTCGTCCGTGCAAAACACGCCAGTAAAGAATGGCGAATGAAAGGATTTCATTTCACGGAATGACAGAGTTAATGTCATGCTAGGATCGCCGATGGAATGAGACGTGCGTGTAGGTGCTTCGATTCATGCCTGGCTTTGGACCGCTCCTGCTCGTACGTTTGAGCGCAAGCGCACCAAGGCGACCAGAGGGACGTGATCGGAGTCTCAACATGACATGACAACTGACTCTGGAGCCTGGACTCCAGCACAAAGGCAGCTGTTAACGAAGACATCCACGCCGTTTGCGTTGCATGCATCATTTGCGTTGATGGCGCGTCTGTGTGAACGGGAATCGACTTAGGGAGCCGACGACTCTCAGGAATGCGTGGCATGCAAGCACGCATTTGGATGCCATCGGTGAAACTTAACAGCAGACAGTCTTTAGATCTAAAAGACTCACAATGCAACGTGATGATGATAGGAACTTCAGGTTTAGCACTTTACTGCTAGAGGAATTAAAACAAAATAGCATTAAGGCACGACACTCATAAGCACTCTATACTTCATAAAGGAAATATTGCTACTTAATACAGAATTAAATGCAACATTAAGTTCTTTCGGTCATGGATTTGTTTTCAATTTATAACCAAAAATCACACGCAGACACACACACATACACGGAGGTATCCATCCATGTTTCTATATACAGTTTTAGAATGTGCATAGTATGTGAAAGTATGCAACAATAAATAAGGCAGCACCTATATAAAATAGAAATGTCTGTATTTTAAAATGCGATGTAGCACTGAAAAATGTAAGATATAGAAGTACACATAAGACGAAATCGGGTCTCAGTTGTCTATTTATATCTTCGCTATGCTAAATATATTCCTGGTGACTTGATTTTAATTATGTAAACAAAAGGCACAATAGCAAGATGCAGCAGGGAGTGTATCTGGTACCCTGGTTACCATGGAAACAGGCTAGCCGCATCCTTCCCGGCTCAGGATGACGGAGAGGCTCGGTGGGTCATGCTTAGTGGAGCTGACACGCCCACACAACATGAGTTGGAGTTGATTGCAATTGAGTCAGAGAGTTTTGCTGCTATTTTCGTTCCGCTGTACGAAATAGGTTTAAAATATGCTCTGTAGTCCGCGCGTATATAGCCATGATTATAAAAAGTGACTTATTCCGATTTGAAAAAAGCATATTCTACATTACTAGTTGTAATCTGCCCAATATTAACATTCATGATTCTGGGCAAGTCTTTGAATTGTTTATTCGTTTTTTATATTTTTAATGATTATATGACTTATTTTAGTCATTTCACACAAAGTCATTATTTGCCTTTTCAGGTTCACATCAGGTGCTGATTGGCAGGTATCTCTGAAGTTCTTCCCTGCGGGAGAATTTTGGTCAAACTTCTAACTTGTTTCTGTTTGCCTCTTGGAAGCTTAAACCATTGTGATTCCTGGGGTGAAATTTTGGTCGCTCAGAGCAAGATCCGTAGTGGCGAGTCCGAGTGCCCCTTTCATTCAAGGTCAAGCTTGCTAAAAAAAACCCTGCCGTGATCATTCTTCGGTGAAATATGGCGTGAAGAGCCTTGAACGCTTGCAGTCTTTAGGGCGGCATCTTCCGGCTCGTCGACCCAGAAAGACAGCTACTAGGACAGGAAAGGTATACCCTGCTCCACTCACGCTGCTCTTGCCTAAATGACGTGTCTCTTCAGCTCGCTTGTCACATTCTGCATGGTTACTTATAGTTTATTGTAACGAAAACCTAAGAACACTTAACATTTTAAACATAATCCTGTTGCTAGCCGTTTTAGAAGATGATTGTCTGTCTGTCTGTCTGTCTGTCTGTCTGTCACCAATGAGACCGTTACATAGAACTGTCACACTGTCCCCTAATTTGTCAAATAAGTAAACGGGCAGTTTGGGGCTTGACACTTGTCCTTCTTATCACACTTGTGATGGAGTTTTTTCCCTTGTGCCTTAAATGTCACTGGAACTGTCATCACCTAGGTAAATGGCTTTTTAGCTTTACATTGTCTTACCAGGGTGGCTCAGTTATCAGCACTGTCATCTGACACCTCCAGGGTTGCGGGTTCAAATTGCAGCTTCACTCTGTGTGGGTGAAGTCTCCACATGTCATGCAGATTTTTATGGGTACTCTGGGTTCCTCCCATAATGCAAAATGGACTCAATTGCTCTATTTAAATCACACTTTATAACCCATTTGTTTAAATTAGCTTTCTCTGTTTTGTGAACATTCCTTTCATTGTACAGCTTATATTGTGCATTGAGTCTGTTATTTTATTGTTGCATCTTAAAATGTTATTGTATTTAAAATGTCTTGTTTTATTGCGTGCTTATGTGTTTAAACTATTTTAATTCATGTAAGCTGGCCTTGAGTGTTTTGAAAGGCACCCACAAATGAAACGTATTATTATTATTTTATTATTATTATTATTATATAATAATAATAATATAATAATAATAATAATAATAATAATAATAATAAATGTAGTTAGACCAATTGGTGTCTCGAAATTGCCTGTTGAGCATGACTGTGTAACTGTATAACTTTTATGCCATTTAAGAGAAACTTGAGATTTTTGTTCATATTTTGTTCATATTTACTATCCTACAGTAAAAATACAGCTTGATTCCAAACTACATTTCCTACAGTTATACAGCTGTTACACAGTTTTTACTCACTAAAGACAATCGTGTCTTGAATCTTTTGCTACTTCAGGCATAATAAATTAATCATTAGAACATCCTAATTTATTTAATAGAAATAAGGCTGGTTATAAAAATTGTTTGGTGCCTTATGTAAGCACAGCCAACCTGCAGGTGTTTCTGGGGCATTATTTTTCTCATAAAACACTGTTAAATTCCCAAATTGCTCCAATTTAAAAGGCTGTCCACCCACTGAATTATTACTGCATAGCTCAGATAACAAGTTAATTAACTGCATTCATGGGAAATAAACTTATTCATAGCAAGAAGAGAATAAAATCCATCTTGTACACTCCTCCAATATAATTGTTGATTGCTTACCTTAGAATTCACCATAAAAACTTGAATGTGATACATTTTAAACTTATTAATTACCGTACATGGAAAAAATGGGAGTGCTTAAAGTTATTGATAAACAGTCAAGCCTTCCTAGCAAGGAACGGAAAGATGACTTCTGTCCAAAAAGTCAGAAATATGTAACATCAGGCAACATTACATGATGCAAAGCAACAATACATCAATTTCTATGCTGATCGATTTGATATATATTTCAAAATACGTATTTAACTTGACTGTTCATAAAATCTCATTATGGGTCACTACACTCACTGCTCGTAAATGTCACCTTGCAGAAATGATGAAAAACAACTTCCCTCGTAGGATACAATCTGTCTACTTGGACTGAGAGTCCCTTTAACATTATTTAAACCAATCCATCCATCTTCCAACTGTTTCTCCTGATCAGGGTCGTGGATTCACCAGAAGCCAATCCCAGGGAACATAGGGCTCAAGTCAGGGGAAATACTTGGATGGGAGGGCAGCCGTCATAGAACATACAGTTTATGGACATATTATGGCCAATTTAGACAATTTAGAGATGCTGATTCAAATAATTGCATGTACTTGAACTGGGGGAGGAAACTGAAGATCCTGGAGGCATCCTGTATGACATGGGAATAACATGCTTAAAGTACTATTACTTACCCATAAGGCCTTGCATGGTTTGGCTCAGGAATATTTGTCTGATTTTTTGGTTCCTTACTCCTTTCTGACCCCCTCCGTTCCTTCACCCGCCTTCAGGCCGAGCTCCTTTTCCCCGCTGCCATCTTCGCCCGCGCTAGATGTG
>JAACJT020000030.1:18870156-18882782 GCA_009936485.2 Gymnarchus niloticus | reverse complement strand
AAGCATTCTATATGAGTTTTGTGTGTCCTGAGTTAGGGGAAGGGAGAGCAGGATGGGTCACCCTGTGGGGGTCCGTCATGTGGGTCATCTCCTCCTTCCTGAGTAGGGGAAGTGAGGGGCAGGAGGTGTCTCCAGTAGGGTGTCGATGTGTAGGTAGTTTTCCCCCTCCATGAGGTGGAGGCCTGATCGACATGTGGATGTGAATTCAGCCATCCTGGAGCCAACTTCACTACCTCCCCCTGGGGAGGCAACAGGGCCAGTGTGTCTACAGCCTTACACCACTTTATTCTTACATCATACAGAGCTCAAATCCAGCTTGTGTGTGTGTGTGGGGGGGGGTTGCATGTTCTTCCAGTGTTTTGCAGGTTTCCTAATGGTTTCCACCCATAGCACAAAGATATGCAGTTAGCCCTAGCTGGCTTTTCTAATTTTGCTTGCATTGCATGACTGCACGCTTGCATGTACCCTGAAATAAACTGGCATCCCATCCAGGATGTACCCCAGCCTAATGCCCTGTGCTCCCTGTGATCGGCTCCAGGCCTTTGTGTCTTTGCTCAGGATAAATGTTTAGAAGGTGGCTGAATGGCTGTGCAGTATTTTGTGGTAAAATATTGACTATTGTAAAGTGAAATTTAATTCTGACAGACATGGACCAGTAACCTCAGTTCCATACAAATTATTACATTTTACAACATCCAAACCTCCAGGTATATAATGCCATTTTACTTTAGCTAATTTGGTGTGGAGGTGTGTCTAACACCTGTCAGTCACACTGAGGTTCCATTCCTCACAAATGAATGCACGTTGTACTATATCCTTGCAATCAAGCTGGATCGGATTCAAGGCCAGAATCAAAATGAAGATCAAGACTCAGATTCTGGGCTACTTGGCAGAACAATTTTCTGGACCTCATTAGAGGCATGATAATTACACTCCGTCCCTGTTCGCCTGAGTCACCTTTCCAGCTCCCACCCCACCTTCCCTAAATGCTTGGAAGCATTTCAGAAATCTGTCAGAAATGTTAAACCTCTTCCCTAATTTCCACTTAGACTGAAGTCTCACTTATTCAGCCTCTCTCTCCACTCCTGTACAAAGAACCTGTTTTGTTCTTTCAAAAATTCTGTATTAATGAATTGCTAATATTCTGTTGTGATGAATGTGAATAACATTATTTTTGGTATGCATTTAACTGTATGTCAGTCTGGTAGATGATATCCTAAGTGTATGAAATGTAAGGTCTCTTTTGTTTTAATGTGCAGTAAAATTAAGCCCAATCACGCCTGCCATTAATTGAACTTGCTTTGGTTTTGGTGGAGGTATCTCCAGAGCTGTCATCTTAACTGGTTTTGCAAGGATGCACTCCATACCAAGTTGGGAAGTGATTTGTAGTATTAAGTGTCCAGAAATTTCTTCCTAAGAATGGATCCTTGAGGAACTCCACAGGTTATATCCAAGCACACTGATATAACCTGTCGAGTTCCTCAAGGATCCATTCTTTGTCCTTTGCTCTTCAACCTCTACATACTTCCACTTAGTCAGTATTTCTGTCCTGGCTAATTTAACCATCATTGTCATGCAGATGATACTCAAATCTACTTGTCACTTTCTCCAAATGACACAAGTCCGATTTAACAATTTATGTGAATGCTTAGAGAGAATAAACGTCTGGATCCAGCAAAACTTCCTTCAGTTAAATAATGAGAAAACAGAAATCTTGCTTTTGGGTAACAATAAGGATAGAATCACTGCTTCTCTCTATCTTGAATCTATGGCCCTTAAAAACCAAGCTCAAAATCTTGGTATACTTTTAGATGTTGATCTGAGTTTCACTAACCATATTAAAACCGTAACAAAATTAGCATTCTTCCATCTCAAAAACATTTCTAAAGTTAGGGGATTGATGTCTGAAGGAGACTTGGAAAAACTTATTCGTGCATTTATCTCTAGCAGAGTAGATTACTGTAATGCTCATTTCTCTGGCCTGCCAAAAAAAGTCTATCAGACCGTTGCAGCTCATTCAGAATGCTGCTGCCAGGATGCTCACTAAAACTAAGAAAAGTAAACGTATTACTCCTATACTCAGAACACTACATTGGCTACCAGTTGGCTATAGGATGGATTTTAAAATACTGCTTTTAGTTTTGAAGTCCTTAAATGGTTTAGGCCCAAAATGTATAGCAGACATGTTAGTGGAATATTGACTTTGTAGACCTCTTAGGAGTTGGTCAGCTAGTAGTGCCTTCAGATACAAGCAAACTGGGGGAAATGGCTTACAGTTATGCTACACATAGATGGAATAATCTTCCGGAAGATGTTAGACATGCCCCATCTGTTAACACTTTTAAATCAAAATTAAAAACATTTTTATTTGCTAATGCCTTCAGTTAGTATTGCGTTTTACTTTATTGCACTTTGATAAAATCCAGATAAAAATAAAGATTTATCCTATTCTATTTTTAAATGCATTTCTTTTTGTTATTTTGTCATGCACTTTAATGTCTTTGTGTAAAGCACTTAGGGTTGCCTCTGGTATGAAAGGTGCTACTGTATATTAAAAAAAAAAAAAAACTTGCCTTACAAAAATGTTGCTTTGATGCTGTGAGAACCAAAGTGGGATCAACAGGACAGTAGGGAAACAAAACCGAAATGAAATTTTACATTTCTGGGTGGAGAGAGGCTGAATTGACCTGCAGTCAGCACAGGTCTGCCAGAGTGTAAAACATGTTGTTGCTTGTGGTTCGTCATGGACAATGGACACACGGAGTGAATCAACATAAACAAACCCAACCAATTCTCTGCTTTGGATCATCATGTGTAATTTGCTTCAGATAAATGTGATTTTTACTGATTTATGGTTAATTTACTTGAGTGATTCACCATAAGAACTTTCATTAAGGGAACAAAAGCTGGACTCTACTGGGACTTCAACAGGCTCAAGTCAGCATATTTAACTTGTTATTAGCCTTATTTGTACAGTGCAGAAATCTTGCCTTTTGGCAATAATTCTGGGAATTACAGTAAATTTTAGTTCTATTTTTAAGTTTTATTTCCCTTTAGAATTTGGCTAGTTGATTGACTTGTAATTGCTTCTTTGCCGCTGCGCCGCCCCCCCCCAAACTCACGCACCCACCCACCCATCAAAAATAAAAAGTTCATAATCAATGTTTTTCCTGAGATGGTTGCAAATAAAACACTCAAGTGGGGGGAAAAGCGTAAAAGAATAAGGGGGTTCTGCCCAAGGTGGTTTTGACCAAAGAAAGTTGTCTGTCTTTGTGATCTTGCCTATATGATTACCTGGGCAATGACCTGCTCTATGCTTTTCTGCATGTCACACTAGTAGTTAAAAGGAGTTGAATGTGATCTGCTTTGGTATTAAAAGATGCTGCTTAATCTGACCTGCTGTGTTTTTGGTAAAAATAGGCTTTCTTTATTACCATTAGTAGGGCATTGGCACCTACACATATGTACAGAATTTACTAGACAGAAGCATTGAACCCCCCTCCCACAATGCACTGGGATGCATCAAGCCGTCTCAGACGTCTGCAACAGACGTCTTTAATGTACTGTTGAATTAGGCCAGCCCAGCTTCAAGAGCTGGGACGTTGGTAGTCAGTGGGATCGAATTGACATTGTAGCACACAGCCACTAATCCCCAGCCCAGAGCCACTGATATCTCCCTCTTTTTAAAATCCACCACACACATGCTGACCATGGACCCAAAACTAGTGGTTAGTTAACTGCCAGATGGTCTATTGCAGACATCCAAAGAATGTATCCTTCCCTTGGTTGATGGGTCGTACAACTCTGATTCAGGTTGTGGGGTCAACAAGATGTTAGGGGAACACCATGGGTTTTGGGGTGCACAGCATTTTCTCCCTGATTCAGGCCACCCTTTTGTCTCAGGCGGCTGTGATATGTGTACATGGGAGAGCCATTGTGGGTCACTAAACCTCTATGCTAATAACAGACTGGCTGGAACAATTTGAATAAATTCTTTCCTCAGACAGACAGAGCGCATTCCTGGAGACTGACCAGTGAGGGCCAATAGGCGATTTATTGTTATTAACAGCTTTGGAAAGCAGTGAGGGTGCTTAGCTCACTACATCCATGTTGTTCAGGTGATACACCCCTGGAACTGCTCCTTCCAGTCTGAGTGACATTCTCATTCGTTGACCACACATGAACCTGCACTGAACAGGTTATGCTGTGTGCCTTTTCAATTCCATATGCTTAACTAAATGAAGGTTGGGAATGATGTTTCGGTCAGGGGGAAATTAAAGCTTTTGTCATATTTTTGAATATTCTGTGATCATCTCATGGCTAACAGTTGGCAAACAGGAGCTGATGATGCTGTCTACCCATGTACATCAGGATATATCTTGGGTTACCACCCCCTCTCAGCTTGCCTTCCTCTTCAGGGTTAGGTTCCTTAGAAGCCATCATGGTGAGTTGAAAGGACTGAAGATTCTTTCAGGGTGAAAGACTTTTGCTATTTATTGTTCCATCCCAGGAGGTTATTTTACCCTTGGAAGGGCAGTGGTGAGGATGGGGAACTTAGTGGTAAACCTTCACAGAAAACAACTGCTGAAAAGGGCAACTAAATTCCAGCACACTTTAAGTCACATGCACCTAGCAAACAGCCAAGGGTAGAAATAGCGCTGCATAGCTGACATTTTCTTTTTGTTAGTCTTGTTTAGCCCAGTGTCCCTAGAATAATCCTTCATCCTTCCCTCATGTCACCCCATCCTGGCCGACACCCTCTGTTTTCACCCTCGTCTTCCCTGCCGCTGTCACTTAAATATCAAGAGTCTAGAAGAGTAGCTGCTGAATTCTGTCTGGATTTTATATGGTCCAGCGTAAGCCTCTGTTTACAACTGTAAGGCAGAGAGAACCTTGTTATTTAAAGGGCAAGTACATGATTAATACATTTCCTTTCAGAAGTTATTTCTTTCAGTCGAGTGAAAATCATTTTACACTTTCAGGTTGACATAGACATGGTATAAGTTAGCCTAGAAGAGATGAATGTCAGTCTACAGCTCAGAGGTAAATGTTGAGGAGGGGAGGGGTCTGCAGTGGATTGTCCCCAAAGAGCCCTGCATCGTGGAATGTTGCAGTTGCAGTCACCAGCATGTCAGCGCCATGAGCTGAGGATGAAAATCAACCATCCCTCCTGAGAGTCCAGTGTCTCACAGAGTGCAGGAGGGTGACCACATTATAAAATCAAGATTTTTCTCCCTCTTCCCTCCATTGTTCTCTTTTTAAAGACATTTTTTATATTTCGTTTCTCGTAATCTTAAGGTGTTCTCCAGACCCCACTGAGGTTTGTTTTGTTTGTTTATTTTGGCGGTGTGGGGTGGGAGGTATTCCAGAAGTTTTCGTAATGGCAGACTGAATATTACACCACATCCAGACTGGGATGTTTGCAGAGTGGGGCTTATGTCTCCCAGCATGCTGACAAAATGTCTGGGCTGCTTCATGGTGATCGTTCTAATTGTCTGCGATGGCTCTTTCTTCCACGCGTGTTAACGGTTTGGGCAGATGAGCAGCAGCGGCTTGCTTCTGCCTCCTCCTTAATGGCTGTGTGCATTAAAACAGTGTACTTTTACAGGTTGTTCATTTGAATTCTGCTTAAGCAAGAGGTCACAGTGACCCTGTATTGGATAAGATGGATGAAAGAGGTTATGTGAATGTGTGCAGGTCTTACACATGTGAGGATTGGTTTAGTAAAAGAACAGCATGTGTTCATGGCTTCTGTGAGTGTGAGACACTGGATCGGTGGAAAACACCAGTAGGAGTTAAAAGAGGCAGAGTGTGGATCATAATCTGAGGATGATGAGGTAGGATTTCAGCTAAGGTCACACCTCCAGAAGGTGTAGGTCTTCAGGTCATAATTAGATAGATTCATCATATACCTCAGTCTTAGGTCTGGGCAACCCTGACTGATTTTGCCTCAACATTTGTGCAGATTGGGTGAGAAACTTCCATCAAAGTTACATCTGAGCTTTGTGTATAGTTTTACGGTGTGGGTTTGTGTTATTAACGTTTCTCTCATCTGTGATTCCATGCTCTTCAGAAAGGTTATTTCTTCCTTTCTTTTAACCAGTAGCTGAGACCAGCTGGCCATAATGCAGGCTGCATGCCTTGTCATCTGCTTTATAGCTCAAAAACACAACATGCTTCAGGCTATTAAATCCCATTTGTTAGAATTTTGTTTTTTGTGTGGCTGACCTAGAACACAAGAGAGATTTCAACAAAAACATCACAAAAAAGCCTAAAGCAATTAACAGATGAGGAAGGAGATGCGTTTCACAGGAACATGAAAAAGAAATATGAAAGAAGCAAACAGAAAAAGAGGAACCCACTAACCTGAAGATCCTACCCCTGATTCTTTACATGTGGTGTTTACATGTTCTTGGTGCACTCTGGTATCCTCTAGAAATCCAAAAACACAAGATTAAGTAATATCATCATCATCATCATCATCATCGTCATTCACTTTCAGCTGCTCCCATCAGGGGTCGCCACAGCGGATCAACCTTCTCCGTCTCCTCCTGTCTTCCCCATCCCGCTCCGTCACACCAACCACCTGCATGTATATGATTAAGCAATATGTAGTTTCAATGTTACCCTTAGTGTGTGGTTGCGTGTGAATATTTTCCCAATGATCAACTGGCATTGTGTCCCATGCTCTCTCGGGTAGGCTGCAGGGACGCTGTGACCCTGTACTGGTTAATTAAACTTTTTGTAGTGCCTTTCACAACACAGTTCCCCTGAGGCATTTAGCAGGAATGTGTAGTAATTACAATGCACATTGATGGAAAAAGACCAGAATACAATGGCGGAGAGAACCAAAAACTTGTCAGTAAGGAGAAAAAAAATCTCCGGGGTCTAAGGTCAGCTGGCTGCCCACTCACTTGGGCATACTACCATTATACAGTGCAGATATAAGACCATTGTACATTCAAGGTGAAAATTATGGCCAGTTCCATCATCTATGAGCCAATTCTTCGTGCTGATCATCACAAGATCTTGTTTGCAGGCTACACTGATGATGTTGCATTTGGATCCCTGGGACTAATACTGCATCCAGCTGTGATGGTGCCCATGTTGGGGCACCATCCGGTTATGTGGGGAGGAATAGAGAGCATGGATGGTTGAAATGGATGTTTGTGTCTTGCTGGCAACACCATGGGCCACAAGGGTTAAGTGGTTATGGATGATGGATGACTGTTATTTTCTCATCTGTAAGCTTCCTATGGAATCAAAGTGGTTTATTCAGCAACAACAGATCTTTGGGAGCATTCAAGGAGAGTATTTCACAGCGGGTATTTGTCAGAATAGTAGGATAAGGGTTTGATTTTCTTCAGATGCTTATCTTTTTAGTGAATGCATGACTATAAATTCTTTATGTATTTTGTGTCTAGCTGTGCAGCAAAATGATCATGCATGCTTTTATAAAGTGCATGTGTTGCTTGTATTTGCGAATAAACCAGTTTTTCCTCGTGTGGGATGGTGTGGGTGTTTGCGTGACTGTTAGTGCTTAACCCCGAGGAAGAGCAGAAATTCACCACAGAGCCAGACATATTTTAGGCCTATACTCAGGAAGTGCCAAATACCCAGAATGCATGCTGCCAACCTTGGCTCAATTAAATTACCCAAGCAGGAGTCACTTACGAATGAGGAGCGCCTTACTGTTGTTGCAGTTCCAGATTCACCCCTACCTGTGATTCTTTGGTTTAAACATGACCTATCAATAGAGGGCAAATGGGGCGTTTTCAAAATTTGCCTGAGGGTTTTTTTTTTTTTTTTTTTTTTTTAAGTATTATGCCATTTTAAGGTCATCCCATCCAGGATGTACCACGGCCTTTTGCCCTATACTGCCTTGGATAGGCTTCAGTTGTGACCCTGACAAGGATAAGCGGTTAAGAAATGGATTAATATTTCAAGATCTGACCTGATATTTTCATCCCTATCACCTCACACATGGTCAAAACTGACAAGACGTTAGGCCTGTGATAGTGTCCAGATAATAATAATAATAATGATAATGGGGTGGTGATGTAGGTCTCTGGGTTAAACTACGACTTTCCATATGGGGATTAATAAAGTACTGATTATTATTATTAGTCAGTTTTGAAGTTACTGGGATGAAAGAGGCTGGGAAATGAAATGGTTTGAGGTCTTTAGGGCTGTAGAAGCAATAAGAATATGAAACTTGTCTGTGAACCAGAAAAAATGGTTTGTTTTTTTTGTGGTTTATGTAGAGCTGGAGTGCAATGTCTGCCTTTTTCGGCATCATATAGACCCCTTCAGAGTTTGTCAATACTGATGTCATAGTAAAAGCTGTATGTGCAAATTGGCGATGCAAATGGCGGCACCTGCTCCGAGTATGTGAAACAGTTACATGTTCATGACCGTAAAAGTTATTTTGATAAACTAAAGTTACTGAGTGGCGAAACATCGGAAATTACTGATTTACTGGTGCTATTCAGTAGAATTTTAAGCTCTGCGATGAGTATCAATTCTGACAGTCGTACACATAACAGCCCGACATGTTCGCACTCAGTGTTTGATAACGCTGTAGTGCTGCTTAGTGCTTTCATTCACCCTCTTCGATAAACAAGCACACTTCTGTTGCCAAAGGTTCACGCGCATCTTTTCTGTAACATAGCCCATGAACCCATCTTTAGAACTGTAGTGTAACATCGCCCCCGAGTCGATTTATCTAGGTTTATCAGTGCCAGATGCCAGTATATAGAGTGTACCGAGACCGACGCCCAAATATTTGGCTATTTTATTTTTTTTCTTCCTGCTTACCATTTTATGTGAATTATCACTTTGAGAAATTGGTTCTGACATACTGTGAATCATCAAAAGGTAGCAGCATAACCTGGTAGCTGTACAACTCGAAGAACTGGATTACTAAGAATTCTACAATCTTAGCCATTACTGATGAAAATAAAGAAAAAAATCAACAGATAAATCAAGAACTGATAAATGCATTTGAAAATACTGAAAAATACATTTACTCAACTGAAAAAAAGTGCACACAGTAACATTTCTGTAGACTAGTCCCAATTTATGAGAGGGAAATGATAGCAGCAGTGGCATTTCTGTGGCATAATAGCCCCAGTTTAAGTTACAATGCAGGAAGGTCCCTCTGCATTTTCTCTTCTTGTCATAAATGCCCCCACTTTCACAGACCACTCTCTCCTTACTATAACTGTAGAAGGTTTAGGACAGAGGACCATATATTTGTGACTTTTTTTCCTTCTACCTCTTCTGGAGCCCATGCTCACCAGTTCACTGCAGGTATTGTGCTTTGGTTCGGTGAAAAAAACCCGTGAAAAGTTAGGTTTCTGCCCAGTTTCTGATTAAACAGAAAACACAATATAGTAACTTTCCTTTAAAAACAGAAATGTTAAATATGTTGTAAAGTGAATGGAATTAGCCAATTATTATGTGCATAATTATTGTAGCCTGTGACTGATCCTTTTAGATGACACTTTATAAACCATGATTTTGTTGAACATTGCGTTGTGGACATTAGTGTTCTAAGGTGGAGATCGTACTGCACAGATGTTAATTCGAACCAGACTCTCGTACAGCGTGCATCATGATTTGATGTCTGCTGTGTGCACCACTTCTTTGATGATATGACAGATTCTAAAACAAAGTATGTCGTATACATGACCGTCTTAAACATTTGACAAAATTCAAAACAATATTTTGTATGCTACTGTGAGAGTTTCATCATCTCCCCTCTCACAGTAAGGATAGATGGACAGTGGCTTAACTTGCTAGCCAGCTGCTAAACATCCAGCTTAAAGCCAGATATCTGGCATTAGCTTCTGGGAAGCTAGCTGGCTAACAGTACTGGCAAACTGAATTGTGTCATCCCACGTAATGAGAGAAATACAGCTAAACAAAGGCTACAGTAACACTGCACATGTTATTAATGGTGGCTGGTGATATCGACAACTTGGAATCCACTCATCATTTGTTCAAGGGCAGATGATTTTTTTAAGCTGCCGATATCGATTACTATAAAAGCCTCAATTATATTACCAACCAATTAATCAATCCATCAGTAGTGAGAACGGTGCTTGTGAACCGTGTGTGTGCATGTATGTGAACTACATTTATTGATTTGCTCCTTCCAGGGTCCAGTGCTCATTTCTATTGAAGGGGCTTAGTTTCCCATCCTCCATGGGGCTGGCCATTGTGGTCAAATTTCACAGCATTACATGTGCATACAAAAATTGGTTCCTAATATGTACAAAGAAATTAATAGTAATGACATGCTGTATTTCTTGAGTGACAATTCAGCAATAACAGTAACTATGGTGATAGACTGAACTGTTAAATAAATATGCCTCTCTGACTTCCAGCTTCAAAATCTTCAGAGTGGCCAGACCTTTGATGCCCAGGGTCTTCTCTTTCCCTTAGCTGGGTCTTCCTCTCCATCCTGGCCCTTTGCTTTCTCCTTCTCCTTGCTCAGCCTTCTCCTTCACCTTCTCCATGCTGGGCCTTTGCCTTTTCCTTCTCCACGTTGAGCCTTCTCTTTCACCTTCTCCATGCTGGGCCTTCTCCTTCTCCATGTTGAGCCTTCACCTTCTCCATGCTGGGCCCTCTCATCCACCTTCTCCATGTTGAGCCTTCTCCTTCTCCATGCTGTTCCTTCTCCCTCTTTATGCTGGGCCTTCTTCTCCTTCTCCATGCTGAGTCTGCTCCTTCTCTCAGTTGTGCTTTCTTGTACAAGTGTTCCATCATACGCCTGGGAGATGTATCTGTTAAAAGGTGTATGTGGTGTGCAGGATTCGTGGAACTAAGCGATTTGTGGAGTAGGTCAGCATGAAGCTGGCATCCAATGCAAAAAAAAAATATAGAAATGCCATTTGGACCAGATGGGAATAAACTTAGTTATGGTGTCAGGTAAGTGTGTGAAGAGGATGAAGAAAATACACTGGGCTCAGCGTAGTAAGGATAAGAGGAAGAAAGGAACACATTTCCATTGATCACTGGAAGCAGGGGAACGGACATTAATCACTTGATCGCTTGCCGTGACGGGAGATGGTAGGCAGGACTGCTGGGGGAAGCTAATTACATTTATGGGCTGCATTTGGGATGGAGGGTATTTCTGGTTCAATGTCATGCCTTGCCACACATCTTTACCCATGATCCTCTCTGCTGCCTCACCTTCCTGCCACTTCTCTTTGACCGCTGCCTTGGCTTTGAGACCACCATTCAAGGTGGCCCTCTCTCTTCAGTTAATTAGCCATTACCCACTAATCAGAGCTGTTACCGTAGGGACCTAATTACATTATTAAGTCATTGCTCAAAAGGGCCATCTTGTATAGAATGCTAAAGCGGGGTGTTTGCTGCAAGGGATAGATCTGGCTGTTTTGAGTGCCTTGTTAATGATGCGTGCCAGTGACCTCTAAGGCAATGTTGCAAAAAGTTCAACTCGCTTCATTCATTGTGCTATTTTTAAGTATACCAGTGGAGTTAATTGTCTATTAAATACTTTATATGGTTCTTCCATGTGTTGTTCAGGCTGGGTTTACACTAGATCATTTTTTTATCCAATTTTAGGTAAGATTCACATCCTAGCAAGTGGGCACCAGTCAGTCTTAGTCTGCTGATTCTTGAAGAGTCGGAGCTGATTAGTCAGTGCAGACAATCATAGAGTGTGTGATGGGCCCTGACTCTAGTGTCTGGCCTCCTGACAATGGTTCTGAGTCGTAGTATTTCAAATGATTGGATTTCACAACTGGAGTCAGGAACAAATCTGCTGCAGTCACGTAGTGTGTGTGTCTCCCTGTCAGATACTCTGTGATTCCCCGTATGTCAAGAAACTGCACAGATTAGGTGTTAAGAGTAAGTCACCCAGTCTTTCATAATCTTATAGGCTACATTCACATTGCCAGACTGAGGTGACTCAAATCCGATTTTTTGCCTTAATGTGACACAGATCTGATTTTTCAGGGCTGTGTGAACACTGTAACCTGATCTTTTCAAATCAGATTTCAGTCACTTTCATATGTGGTCCTAGATTGGATACGTATCCAATTTGTGGGCATGCAATATGAATGAGAACAGTCAGATTGGAATTCATGTGGTTTTTTGCCTATACGCATGTGCTATCAGCCAGCACCGGCAGAGCGGCAAAACAACAATGGAGGACAGTAGTCTTTGGAAGGATGGGGAAGTTTGGCGATTTATTGGATATTTGGGGAAATGGGTTCAAGGATTCTCAAAATGGCAAAGTGTGGCCACAAAGTGGCTGTGACATTTTTTGTTGCTGGTGACGTAGATGATTCGTGCAAAAACATATCAATGTGCACATGCATGCCTTTTCGGAGGACAGATGCATTCATATTACAATTAGACATAGGTCTCATAATTATGAATGTGATCCATCAAGACAAGCAAATTTGATCTGAGCCAAAAATCAGAACTGAACAATGAGGCTTGTAATGTGAATGTAGCCATATTTAGATTGGCATCTATAATGTATGTAATAAAATATACACTGCTCAAAAAAATTAAAGGAACACTTGGAAAACACATCAGATCTCAATGGGAAGAAAAATCATGCTGGATGTCTATACTGATATGGACTG